>CM024959.1:11873406-12422185 GCA_014282245.1 Rhododendron simsii | reverse complement strand
GCCTCCTTCTTTCGGATACGTCCCCCGTAAGCTGCCTGTAATGGAGGATCGTGGGGGCGTTCTCTTTTCTTCGAGGGGATGGGGATGGAGAGTAGCCGCTAAGCTCACAATTCCTTGCAAGATCTCAGTAACTCTGGTTGATCTTGATGCGTATCTGATTGAACACAAGACGGTGAAGCAATCAAGTCCGAAAAAAATCTATAAGCAAGAGGACCACATACCGAGCGAGGTAATTCAAATTAAAGGAAAGAAAATAGTGACTGCGATTTCTTACGATGTCCACCCGTTGCGTTGCGCAACTTCGAATTGCCCGTACTCGTTGGGGTGGTACTGGTAATTGCCCCGAACTTCGAGTAGTACGAGCGCCAGTTCTCGGAATCATACATCCTCTTCTGGGAATTTTTCGCCATGTTCCGTCGGGAACAAAGGTAGTAACGATGACATACCTGAAGTCTTTTCATTGACATCGTGTAGTTTTCAAAAATATGGCGAGCTTCGAGCGGATACATCTTAAGCTCGGCCAATTTTATTATCGAATGGATGATTCGGAAAGAATTGACACTCAGCTGGCAAGGGGTGAGTGAAAATATATATAGGATCTCCCTAAGGATCCTATGCATTGGAAACCTCAGGCCACCTTCGGTAATGGCCATCAGCGGAACCGTGATGTGTTCATTACTGAACCTAATCCGAGCGCCAGGAACTGGTGTGACGACTACGTCGTCAGGGATTTTGTAGTCCCTTTGGAAGGATCTCATGCCTTCTTCGCTCTCGAATGATTTCCAGTAAGGGCATGGATCCTTTCCTGTTCGGTCAGGAATGACATCAGGATCTAAGGGGACTATCTTTCTCTTCTTCTTTTGAGGTTTAGATGAAGGTCCAGCGGCCCCTTCACCACCCTCGGCCTGGCTCGACGAAGCTGTGGCCGTTCCGCCTTCGGTGATATCTCTGTCAGACACCGTTTCCTCGGCCTCGTCGTCACCGTCTACTTCTGCCGGATTGGCTTGGTCCCTTTCCGAAGGATCGTCCTCTAGGTTGACTATTTCACTGTCTGGAGGCATTGTTCGGAGAGGAACGACACGGGCAGGGATAGTGCCTGCGGAATCTCCAGAATCCTCGCCTTCATCTCGAATGCGGTAACTCCGACCGAGACGGGATACAACGTCGGTAATCGCGAGGCTCGAGCCCCCAGCGCCTAAAGCTGCGCTGTCTACCGAACGAAACGACTCCCCAGACGAAACTGAAGCAGAAGTGTCCATACCTAAAAGCAAAAGTGCAAGGGGAAAGACCGTCAGCTAGTTGCATGGTCAAGCCCTAATGTGCCTATGTTCGGTGAAACCAATAATCCGAGCAAACCGATCCTTCCGAGAGACGATCAGTCAAGGGGAAAGTTCCAATAAAAAAATCCAAAAGTATGTGAAAAATACTCCTATTGGTGCTCGGAAGAACACATGTTGAAGATTCATCTATGTTCGGAAGAACATATGAACATCTTCAACCCTCTACAGTGCACAGGCGATAAAACCAGGGGAAAGGCAAGAAAGACGGCCCAGAAAGCGTGTAACAGTACTTAAAATGCAAGAATAGTGCAGGGAAACAGAGATATACCTGGAAATCGAAGAAAAATCTGGGTCGAAAACTTCAAAATCGTCAAGAATCTGCAGATGGCTTGATTTTCTGGGGATGGGGACGGCTGGAATTGCTCAAACGTCTGAGAGAGGGAGAAAAAGTGATTTTTTCTCTCTCCTCTCGTCGCCTCTTATACCTAGGGCGGAATTCGAAGCATCGCCGAGCCCCTAGCCGTAGGATTTGGGCGGGAGATTGATGTGACCGTCGATGAATGACACGTGGAGACGTACGGGGTGCGCCGTATCGACATCCAATGACGATTGGACACGTGGTTTCTTCTGAGGCTGGTGGTTACAGAAGCATTAAATGAAAGGTACGGTCCTGACGATTCAAGATCTTTCTGACGTTTGACTTGGTGTCATTTCGTTCGGAAGGACCTGTCAATGGACCTGGCTCGGTAGAGGTTTGTTCCTCGGCCACTACTGATTGATCAACTCCTCCTTCCATGCCAAAGCTTGACAACTATGGAAACAGGAGTTGAGGGGCTATTGTAGTGGAGCGAAATATCCGAAGGTCCATAGGGTTCAAAATATCCAGGGGTTGAGATACGATGTTCCCGACCAATTAGTTGTCTCAGTTCATCTGTTCCACAAGGAACCCGGACACGTCGGACGTACAGTTTATTCGAAGGATAAAGTGTCCTGAGGTGCCCAGCCGAGCTTCGATCACGTTCCGAAGGATGATATATCCGTTTGTTCGGATATGATAGTAGTTAGATTTCGTTCGCTCGGTGAGATACGTCAACTCTCATTTCTCGTTCCTTCGGATACGATAACATCACTCGGAGACCACAGTGCCAGAACCTTCTAGAAGGTTCCAAAGAAACGTGGGAAAGCCTCTCTGATAAGGGATGGGACGTCTCTGATTGACGTGACCCCCCCTTTTTGTTCTGACTGGGCGGCTCCCCTTTTCCCCACAGGCGGCGTTCATTTAATGCTCCTGACTCGTGACGTCATCCGAGCATCAGCGTGCACGTGGGTGACAGAAACAACCCATACTCCACTCTCTTTCTTTGCCTATAAATAGAAGGACATCTCCTCCAAGAAGGGGTGAGCTCTCTGAACACTCTTCTCCCCCCACACGTATATTTTCTTTCCATACTTCTTCCCGGCTCCTTTTCTGACTAGATCGTCGGAGCTTCTTCCCGGAGGAACAACCCCCTCCGGTTCTGCAGGTACACGACATCCGGTGCCACGTCATTCGGTTCAGGAGGGTCAAGATTGAGGAGAAGAAATCAGCCCCCCACACTTTTATAACCTGATATTCCGCCATCGCAATATACTTTCCAGTGCACACTATATAATATGAGGTCCTGCTCAATAAACTACTAAAGTTTGAAGTCCTGGAAGCACACGCAGACTACATTCACGCCAAAACAAGTGGGCTCCAGTATCTTGTGTTTGGTAGATAAGATATGATGTAGAGATGTGAAAATGGGGTCAGAGGGTTCAAAGTTCAATTACTTCACTGGTTTCTTATGGTATGTGGGTTGGGATACCTTTTGTCCTAGTTTAGGTGATTTGTGTTTAACGGAATCAGAAACAGTACAGAAATGTGGCTTTTTGATTGGGTCCTTTTTTAGTTTCGTTGTTTGACAAAATTGGCGTTTCGACTGGGTGGCATGTGAAAGAGAGAGACTCCACTCATGCTCAGAGACATTATAAACACCCTTCACCAATATTTTTGTCCCACAGTTTCAACTTCTTTATGAATTTGGATTCTCCTTGTATACTTTTCAAGGCTTTCATAATTTCCCGACGTGGGATGTAACATTTTTGGACTGAATGAGACAATTCGAATCAAATCGTCCAGTACTGCAGTCAATGCTTCAAATTTGGATCATCCCCTCCCGTTCAAATTAAGAACCGAAGAGGATTGATTCCTTTCTTTATTTGTTGTGCAAATGAGAGAAGATTGTTCTGGCAGAGTTGGTGCTATTATAATTTATGTATCATCAGACCAAATATTGCATCTTTTTTTTTTCTTGAATAAAAAGGTTAAATGACTTCAGACGGGCACTGACATCCGGAGCACACACGATGCATGTGCAATTTTTGATAACTTCGATGGATACATATAGATTTAAATTCACTCGTCTCTGCAGAAGAGATTGATCCAAATCAAAAGGTGTTCTTTCTTTAGAAGATAGAACAGATCTTGTGTCATTAAAAAAACTGCGTCCGCTAAAAAATCAAAGTCGATTGACCTCACTTTCCCTTGACTTTTCTCTGCCTTCGTACTTGCAGCCCATAGGGTTTCAATGATTTAAAGATGTTCAATTTGTTCTCACGTGTTGGCTCAAAGGGACCAATTAAGGAGTTGGGTTGGTCCATTTCATTCCCCAAGTCGATAGGCATTTGTCCCAAATCTATGTCGAATGTGTTTTCTTGAAGCTTTGAACGAAGGGAGGGCGGTGATCATTTTTCCTGATGCGTGGATGATTGAGTCCTTCCTATGGCTATGACATAACACACCTCGTAATAAAGAAGGTTAAGCTGGTTTGCAATGCATTCATCATTCAACAATATTACTATACATCACGCGAGAACTGTGCTGTGCAGTGTATTGTGCACCATCTGAATTGTTCATCTCGACAATCAATGATTCAGATGTTGAGATTGCACATCCAAAATGCTTTTGGACTGTTGAGATTACACAGCACCATACTGTGCACTAGATGCACAGTACACCCCATGGATCCACTACATCAGTTTTGAGACTTTTTTAGGAAAAACCTGTAAAAGTTAAAACGTTCGCAATGCAATCACGATCTAAGCATAGTCGCGTGGTTCAATGACATTTGGTCGACAATATTACTACAGTAATTTGAGATTTTGAGTTACAGTTTATCACACCATACAGTTAATGTCGTCGTAATTATATTTCAATCATAATTAGGCCTTGTTGTTCTTAGCTTTTTGGGGGATTTTCTTGTTTTATCTTTATTCAAAAAAATTTATCGCATTTTTTAGTTTCAAACCTTATTTTTGTGGATTATTGATTTGTATTGACAAGAGGAATCGAACAACAACTTATTTTTTTTACTTTTATCCAAATATTTTTGAAAATATCTAAGATAAAGCTATCTTGGATTTTTCCAAAAAATTGGGGTTAAAGTACAATTTTTTTACTTTTCCGATTTCTCTCTTCTAGACGAATCAATAACCCACAAAAGTTTGACACAAATTTAATAAACGCGAAAAAATTCAAATAAGGCAAGAAAAAGCCCCCCCCAAAAAAAAAAAAAAGCTTACGAGAATAAGCTAGTTTCCATGTCTAAAAGTTAGTTTCCTGGAAATTAATTATTAAAGAGTACTCCTTCCGCCCCAATTTAATTGACTTTTTGAGAGTCCTTGTCACTTTTCAATTGATTATATCTAGTAATTTATGATAAAAATATTGTATTATAGAAGTAATTGAGATCTATCAAATAAGATCCATATTGAATATAAAATTTATTATCGATTTAAAGATATAACTAGTTTTTTATCCAGTTAGAATAGAACGAGGGACTATTAAATTGGGACTGAGAGGAATAAATTATGTCCACTAGCGGTGGAAACCGAGGGCTTTTCGCCACCGCCATTTGTGGGCCTCACGTGCATTCATTGTTGTAATCTGAACCATTCATCTTGTACAATAGTATATCCACACACACACAAAAAAAGACTGGTTCAATAGTATCTCCGATTATCCTTGATAGTTATAGTTGGGGAAAAATTCTGGGTCAACATTTATTTCATTTTTATTTATCTAAGAAGATACTTACTTAGTTCGATATAAGTGATTTTTTTATTTTGAGAAAGAGCAAGAACTTCAATTAAAAAAAAAAAACTAGTTTACAAGCAACAAAACAACAGAACAAATAAAGTTACATGGAGACAGGAAAATTAGCACTAGCTCTATTCAAAAGATGTTACAACCCAATAATTGGATGAAACCTTTGAGATTCTACGAAAAGAAAGCTTTTGAAATCTTCTCACCAAGTTTGCGCAATAAAAAATTACTTTCATAGTACTCTCAACCTTCCCTCCAATCTGAGGGATTACCCAGATATGGGAATCCATTTAGCTCAACAAAGGGGTCAGGCTCCAAAAACATAACAGCTCCATCCGACAATGTCTGTTGAGTCTTTTTGGGTCCAAGATTGATCACTAGTTTGTGAAATCGAGCTAGCAGGACTTGCACGTTTGGGAGCACGTATGGTCGCCCGTTGCTCAGTATCCTTACATGTTTTGAAAGAGTTAGATAGCCCAGGAGTTAGCCCATCACTTGAGCAGAAATTGACCCATCACTGCTGCTATTTTGGCCCACCAGATTTATGGTCTAGTTGACCAGAAGTTGGTCCATCTCGATTCGGTTTTTGGGCCACCAAGGAGTGTGTTTTCAGCCCCAATAATGCTAGAGGTACCAAGATTTATTGTCTGAATGATCACTTTCTTAAATTGGCCCCTCTCGATCTAAAATTTTGGCTCCGCCACTGGGTACCGATGGAGTGGACCAACCTTGCACCAATGTACTGGCAGTAAATCAAAAGCTAGGGCATCCACATTTTGCTAAAAGATCGAATTTTAGTAAATGACGGATTTTTTTTGCTATCAAGTTTGGTTTAATGTCATTGAATATAGGAATGCTTATCTAGCTAGCTGGGACAACAAAAGGTAGTCTTTGAATATAGGAATGCTACGCTGGAACCGAAGAGGGGGATTTCTCGCCGCTGTGCACCAGGTGGTGTCGTGGTGACGGCCCGTTCTTCCGGACGGTAGCTATGGCTCGAACCGAACATTCCACGGCGGGTCGGGAGCCCCTATGGTCACGCCCAAGGCGGAGTTGCTACGCTGGTCGCCCCCTCCCACCCTTTTGTTTATCCAAAAAAAAAAAAGGAATGCTCGAACGAACGTGTTGAGATGAATCATGTCGCGCCGATTATCCATTTTGTGAAAACACACTTCAATTAATCGTGTTCATAGTCATAGACCCATCATTTAATTTTGGGTGCCAGCTGTGTTCAGTTCTTTTTTAATGCTGAGTTATAAGGAAGTATATGGGAAATCAAATAAACTTCCAAATTGTTCATCACATTAAAAGTTTGATAGTTTAATTAATATATTAGATCAGACACTTGTAGTTATCCGATTTAGTTGATTTTTCACGGGACCACTCGAAAAGCTATGTTCAAATTAATGAACAGTTTGAATTATTTATGCGGCTTCTGAAAGTGGGGCTTGTGCACAGATCTATGCACCCTGTCAATACCCATAGACAGGATGGAGATGGGAGAAAACCTCAAATTTGTAGGAGGGAACTGATCAATTAAATCTAGATATCTGTACTTCAAACAACTCGAGTACAGTTAACTTCCTCAACATTTGCGACACATGAAAACACAAAAAGAGTGAAAGAGCAAACAGATACAACTGTACAAGTTACACGGCTTATAGGCCTGAACAATTACAACGAAGGACTCAAGGAATGAAAGAGGAAAACATATACAAGTTGCGCGGCCCATATATAGGCCTAAACAGTAACAACCCAACAAAGGACTCAATCGGAATGTAACAGGAAAACCAGTTATTTTTTTGACACACAACAACATAAGTGACAGATAAGCAGTTGGTTGTTTTAGTTGCTCGAAAAGTAATTTTTCAGTTCTTCTCGTTACACTATACGGCCATACCTCCTGTGTTTGAAAAGGCGGCAGTTGTGAGTTGACTTGGAAGCATGCCCATGATTTTCCGATGTACCCATTTCAATAGCTTCAGCAACTCAGCCGTGGTGAACAGCACGTAGAGAAAGTATAAAACGGGTCCAAATGAGTTTGGGAATAGAATGGAAGCCAGAGACACCACAGAAAGTGAACCGAACACCACCATTCCATGGGAAACGACGAGGGCATAAGTCGGCCATCTCGATTTAGCATGGTATCCCAAGCAATACAAGAGCAAACTAGCAACGGAAATTACCATGGATATGGGGTGAGTGTCAAATGGGGATATTTGGTTCCCCTGATACTTGATTTGCAGAAGACTGAGGAGCACCGGAACTAGGAAGGTACAACGGTGTGACAAGACTCGAAGGAAGGTGGTGGCGGCGGGTGCGAAAAGTAGTTTGAAATGCTGATAGACGCAATATTGATCTGCGCAAAGAAGTTTCTCCATGGAATTCTTGTAGTACTGGCCATTACATTCATAACATATAGTGAATCGGAGAATGGGGGATTGGACATAAAAATGAAAGACAAAACAGTAGCATGGATTTCGGTTCGGCCTTCAAACTATTTATAGGCATCTTTACGGCTAGAGAGAATAGTAGTGATGGCCAGTTTTGGGGTAGTTTTTTTTTATTCTTTTTGAGAGGAGAGGAAGGTGAATGGGTAACTAACACTATCCAACTTTGAGAAACTTTTCATTTGGAAGGAATGACAAAAAGTTATCATATTTGGAAGAAACACAAACTTTTCATTAATTGGAAGGCTTAGTATATTTTTTTTAAGGGAATGACAGAAAGCTTAATACTTTTTTTTTTTAATTGATCAAGTGAGGGAAAGCTCAATACTTTTCAATTTAAACCCGTTAATTAGTTGAGGTCAGGTACAAGCCATGTTGAAACATGCGGGTTTAAGAGTCCAAGAACATTTTCACCTTGTCAGATAACAACCATCACTACAACAAAAAACATCAATGGTGACACCCTTTGACACCTTTTGGTGACAAAAAATTGGCGTTGACACGGATAATACTCAACGGTGACAAACAGTTTTACTGCTTGTCACCGAAAATCTTTGGGTGACCAGGGTAAATAATGAGGAGATTTGGTGACAAAATATTTGTCACTGAAGACAAGTTTCGGTGACAAGTATAAAGTTGTCACCGAAAGAACCGAATGAGGAGATTTGGTGACAAAATATTTGTCACTGAAGACAAATTTCGGTGACAAGTACAAAATTGTCACCGAAAGATTCCAATTTTCGCGCGGGAAGAGAAAAAGAAAAGACAAAAGCGGCACCGTTTGGGGCCTTTGGGCAAAGGGGAAATACTAGTCCAACAAAAACCCTAGCCACTTTTTCTCCTCTTCTCTGGTTCCAGTCCCCACTCTCCACAGTTCACACCAGGGAGGCAGCGACGCCGCCCACTCCCGCACTCCCCCCACGCCGACGTCCACTCCTCCCGCAGACGATCGATCCACGCGGCAGTCCACTCCTCCTCTCTCCGACGATAGACCCACACCCACAGTGGTACCACTGGTACGCCTCCCCTCTCTCTCTCTGTCTCTCTCTCATAGTCACAGCCACAGAGCTTCACCATCCGGTCCATCACTATTTTGATTTTCCTTCAAAAACAAAGAACTCTAGTTTGATCTCGATCTAGATCTGGTTGTGGGTTGCGGCGTTGTGGGTTCTCTCACGGTCTCACCCTTGATCTTTTTGACGAACTCCAAAAAAGAAAAAAAAAAACAAGAAACAAGGGTCTCCAGATGCTTAACCCTGAGTATTCATACTTGGGTGAAATTGGGTGTGGATCTCCAAGAGTCTTTGTGCTTCGTTTGTATTGTTTCTTGTTACTAATTATCTTTTAGCAATTACTTCTCCTGAAATTAAGCTATCGATTTGGTTTATTTATTTTCTGCAACCATTCTGTGATTTGCAATTTATCATTAACCTCTGTTGTATGACCCTAGATTTCATGATTTTTGTGTGCGTATAAGAAGTACGTTAATGGAAAAATACCCTTAGTTGACAACACAGGAAGATGAATTTGCTTTTCGCTATATTCTCTCAATAGCCTGAAAGTTTGAAACTTTGTAGTGTGTATCACTTGTTTGTAACTTTGTATTGTATTCTATAATATATGAATGAGTGCAGGATAAATTTGACATAGTGGGATATGATGAGAAAGAGCATGTGAGGCTTGGCGTCGAACTTTTTAAGTTACGGCGATTGGTTTACGTATGTTTGTGTTTTGTGTCGAACTAATGTCAGAATGAAGTCTTATATGACTCTTTCACTTCGTATGCGTTGAACTTTTCTTTCAATCACACATATCCTTTGAACTTGGATGCTAGTGTTTTCTTCTTTCTTAACTTAAGGAAGCATGCAATATACCCGTACTTGCGAGGGTCTGTACAAGTGTTGAAAAGTTATGTAATACTCATGTATTTGCTAAATTTATCTCGTTTGTTTGCTAAATTAAGTTATCCTTTGTTGAGATTTTTCTCTCTACAACTTCTGCATGGATTATTAAGGCTGCTAGCTTTGTCCCCCCTCCCCCTCCCTCCCTTTTTTTTTGCTTAAGGAAGCATGCAATATATGCAAGTGTCCATATGTTTGTTAAGAAGTCATGTAATAGTCAGTCATTCATAGGTTAAATTAGATTCCTCTGTGGATTCCTCTCTCTACAACTCTCCTGTGGATTACTACAGCAGTATAGCCCCTTGGGCTTGTTTATTTGCATCTCCAGTATCTCTTCTCAAATTTGGGCAGCCTAATTAATAATAGCAGCATCTTTTGGTGCATCAAGTTTCCTGCAGTTTTTGCTATTCATATTTGTCATTCTTTGATATTTCATTTTGAATTTCTTGCATTTCAAAAAAAGATGTACGATCTTGTTGATGAAATGCGAATGCGTCTTGGTAATGTCATTATATTTGCTACTAGCAATATTTAGCCAGGGTTTTTCCAATACATTCCTTCTATGTTGGATGCCTGGGAGGTCATTATATATGCCAAAACAATGCTTTCGCAATCACTATCACAAACTTACATTACTTCCTTTTGGTCTTGTGAATCACCTGCCTGATCTTTGGATGTCTCAAGAAAGGAAAATGTTTAACCTCCTTGACCTTTTATTGAGTTCTAGGTCCTGCAGCCAAAGTAGTCGGCTATGGACACCTTGGAGATATATGGTAACTTGCATCTTAATATATCACTTCCAGAGTATGATGATACTGTAATCTCCTTGTTCCTTCTTTGTTCTAAGTATTTTTCCCTGAATTGATTGTTCCTAATTCTAATGCAAACATTGCAGGTTTTCGGCCAAGTTAAACCGTTTGTTTACGAATGGACATCTAAGCACCGCGGGAGTATCAGTGCTGAGCATGGCCTGGGACTGATGAAAGCTAATAAGATTCACTACAGCAAATCTACTGAAAGTGTGAGTCTTATTGAGATCATAGACAACATCATTCTTCCTAGGTGGTTGATTAATATTGAAACGAACCGCTACTGAAGGCATTTAAAAGATACGATTAGATATAGAGGTCTTTTGCAACACAAACAATGGTTTGTTTTTTGAAGTCATCCTTCCTAGGTGGTTGATTAATGTTAGAAATACAGCTCTGCAGAAGGCATTGAAAAGATGAAGTTTCTACAATACGATGTAGATTTCTTTTGCAACATAAAACAATGGTTTTTTTTATTTAATATTAAGAGCTTGACTCATTCGAAGTCGGGCTTTTCTGTGTTGTTCGTGGCTGGAAATCAGTCACTTGTTGGGCTTCCCGTGGTGAATCTACTTAGAGTTTTCGTCTCCAATTATTTTTTGGAAATCTCATTGTTAGTTATCTATCATTGAGCGTTGGTTTCACTACCTGCTTGTATGTATAATAATCTCTCTCGTTCCATTTTAATTGATCAAAGTGCTGATTTTTCCAACACCGGATCAGGATAGCACAATGGAGCTTCTGTTTGAGGAGGAACAAAGAATAGTTATCTTACATAAGAGTCGGATAGCTCTACTATTAGTGGAGGAGGAAACGAAGAAACTTCAGAAGGAGGATTATGATCAAATGAATCGTCTTCTAGATCGACAGAATGAGGAGGAGAGTGCAGAGAGTAGAAAACCTGAACCAACACATTGACCGCACCCTGATTTCGTCGAACTTGCATCCACACAGTGGCGGGATTACGAAAGGAGGGCCCTTGAGAGCGGGGTACGTATTGGATGCACGTTGAATGATTCTTCTGCTAGATTGTTTTTATTTATTTTCGCGGCATCAGTATATTTTTCATGAAGAACTTTAGGTACTGGAAATTTAGGATCAATTATACATGGACACAGGTGCGGATGTCGGATGTGATACACATCTAGGTGTCAGTTTTGCCATGATTCGCTTATGGCCTAGCAAATTGTTTTGTTGAACACGCGATCTGAACCATAGCACACCTCCGTTTTAAAATGGTATATTTGGTGATCCAAAATGATCCCAAGTCTTTTTTCCATTTTTTTTTTCTTTAGCGTTCTCCTTGTGTGTAAAAACTAAAAAGTACCTTAAAGTTACATAGTTAACATGCCACAATATAAAACTCCAATCTCTAGCACAGATGTATATATATAAGCTCAACTTGTTTGATCGAAGGAAGCCAATAGTAGTTCATCGTGCCCAATTTGTAAACTGAGCCCAGCAGCCCAAAAGGAATTTATGAGTCCCTTTCAGTTCATGCAGTTGGTAATAATCATGTTACCCTAGCCGCCCTAACATTATGACTGAAGAAGGAACCTAACATCCTGTCTTTGGTTCATCATTGGAAGTAGGAAACCCTGTAGCCACCATAAAATTTCTCTACGGTTCGCAATCTCCTTTGTTTCATGTACATCTCTGGTTCTTCCTCCTCCTATATGTCAAGATGATTGAAAATAAGGTTTCCAATGAAGGATTTTCGATCATGGAACATTTGGCTCTTTTAAGTATGCCAAAAAAGAGTATTGAACGGGCCATAAAATGACTGAGTGGTTCAATTGGAGGTGAAAATAGTTGAACACGATTAGGTTAAATACCGAGATCGCGCAACGTCCAAAAAGCGACACATCTTAATGCAAGAATCATAACTAATTCGTTTGAGATCCAAAAAGTGTGGGCGATTGAGTTCAATAGCGATAGTTAAGCTTACACTTAGAGCATGTTGATACTAGATATAACTTGTTGATGGTTGTTTGTATCTTGGTAAATTCATAGGGCTTGAATTGAGGCCTTGAAGCTTACTCGCAAGCCGAAACGCATGTAAATTCTAGCAAGCAGTGTGAGTATATCAATGCCTTAATTACCTTATTCTTGCCTTATTCTTATAAACTGTCATCTTCTAATAGTTTTAAAAGTGTGATAAAACTTGAATTAATGTTGTTCATGTGTCGGACACGTGTCCGGAGCGTGTCCATGTCTTACACATTTTCGACACTGATTCTGGCAAAGTTTTGCTGCTATGTAGATTGCATATCATCGATATTATGTAGAATGGCATCAAAACTTGGGTTGGATAGCTCGCTTAGTCACTCATGAGTCATGCCATAATTTGTTAGATAACAACTTGGAGCAAAAGCTCTTTCTTTTTCAGAACCTTTCGTAGGCTTGATATGTTACATAATTGCTTTATTTTTATTTTTTTGGCAATTTTGTACAGGTAAGGAGATGGAGTTGCTTTTTGACAGTTTGCCAAGACAGAGTTGAAGACTTTTTGGTAGTTAAATGGAATAGCTGTTTTGAGTTCTTTTTGTCATTGGACACACCATGGATATGGACGTTTTGTAGTTTCGGTAATGCTATTAAGTTTGAAGTAGTTATTGTTGTAGGATGAATGTTTTGAAGGGTTGTGAAGTTGAATGATGAATGTTTTGAAGGGTTGTGAAGTTGAATGATGAATGTTGACTTATTGGATATTTGATTTGAATGAGATTTTGCTTCTTCGCAATTTAAGTTTTGTTAAGTTGAATCATAAGATACAAAAAAATTTGAAACTTTGTATGCAGGGAGAAAAAATAGTTGCTGCTATAGTCCTAATTTTGGTGACAAAAGAGATTGTCACGGTTGTATATCTAGCACTACGATAGGTTATTGGTGACATACAATTGGTTGTCATGGTAGGTACTTTTGGTGACAATCTTTGTCACAGAAAAATCTCTCTTCTGTGACAAAATAGTGCTGTCATCGTTACTTTCCGTGACATAATTACTTTTGTCATAGAAAATCTCTCTTCCGTGACACCATATTGTTGTCACTGTTACTTTCTGTGACAATTGTGTCACGGAAAATCTATCTTCTGTGACACCAATTTTTTGTCACTGTTGACAACATTCCGTGACAACTACACAATTTTGTCACCCTTGACTTTCAGTGTCACGGATACAATGACACCTCTTGTTGTGTCACCAAAGACAATAGGTGACAAAATTTGGACTTTTGGTGACATTTTTACATGTCACCGAATGTGTTTTTTCTTGTAGTGCATAATTTTCACCGCTCAAAGTTATGTATAGGAGATTGATTTTGGTGCTTCAAAAAAAAATTACCGGCGCTCCAAATGTGGAGTGTCAAGATTAATCCACTTGTTGGAGCACCAGTAGTAATTTTTGAAACGCCAAAATCAAAATCCTTTTATATATATACTCTTTTCTTTTTTGGTGTATCATGTACACCAAATGAACCGCAAGATTGTGTGAAATTCTTTAAAAGGGAAAATCTTTAAATACGATTTTACGGTTGCAATTCGCTTGGTATGTGACTATGCCAAAAAATGCGTACACAGGATCTCAGCCCAGTTTTCACCTTGTCCGGTAACAACCATAGCCTTTTCGTTATTTTTTGGCAAATCCTTGAATGTTTCATACTGACAGATACTACGCCAAATGTGCTTTAGCGGCATTAAAAAACGCTGGTAATGTCCCAAAATAGCCGGTAAAATTATTTCCGGCGGTATTAACATCAAAAATTATACTGCTATTAAAACAAGTGTCAGGAAAGAAAACATTGCGGTAATTTACCGCCGGTAAAAGTTTCATACTATATATTGACAGCGATTTTACAACTGCCACTAAAAGTTTCGGGAAAAAAATTACGTTGCCGAGATTCGAACCCGTGACCCACTAAATAGTACCCGAGCACTTACCCACTAAGCTACATAAAATTATGTGTTTTATTAGGAAAATAATTAATGATAATTATATTATATATCGCCATTCTTAGTGGCGATTTTAAGTTACCGCCATTAATAGTTACTTTTACCGATAGTTTCACATTACCTCCGCTAAAGTTATCTTCACCGGCAATTTTACTCCCGCTGTTTATAATTACTGTTTTGTGGTGGTTTGTCATTACCTTTTACCGACGGTTTTATTACCGCCGGTAAAGGCTATTTTTGGCGTACGCAGCGGTGTTATATGGTCAAGTTGAGAAAGCCAGTCAAGACATGGCTTATCATTGGCAGTAGAAAGGAAGATTCTTGGCTTATGATTGGGTGGAGAAGAACAAATCTAAGATTCTAGGTGAGAGGACCTTATCATGGCCTTATATTATACTCCGTATGCGCCTTCCCCAATCCCAAACTCCGCCAGAAGAATTTTTTTCTGATACGCTAAGCTTGATGAACCATTATAAATTCATCTGCTTCATGCCAATATGATCATCAACCTCATTCATTTTCATGTTCCTTAAAAGCTCATTTCTTTAATTTCTTCGTAGATAAGATGTTGCGTCAGGACCGAGTGAATACGAGAATGCTGTTAATGATATTGCAACTACAAATATATTATATATGAGTTATCATGTTTTTCAAGTTTGAAGTTTATAATGACTAGCATTAAATGACGTTTCTTTTCTATGCTCGTCTCTCTCTTCCTTATTTTTTTGGTAATTTTTACATTGCTGAGATTCAAACCCGTGACCCACTAAATAGTACCTGAGCACTTATCCACTGAGCTACATAAAATTATGTGTTTTATTAGGAAAATAATGATAATTAGATTATATATCGCTATCCCTCAATTTAACTTTACATGGACTTACGTTGCTAGATCTGAGTCGTTAACTGGAGTAATTTTTTTGCAAATTATGCAATTGAGTTGATTTTTTATATTTTGGTGATATAAGCAGTCAACTAAATTTACTGCAGACTGCAGAATATTTAGTTGAGTTGATTTTTTTGTAGATTGGTTATAAATTATAAATCTCACCTGCTGATAAGAGCCATTCTAAATTTTTTGCCGACTATTTAATGAAAAAATAAACATCCCATAAGATTTTACCATTAGTTGTCTAACTTTGAGTGGAAAGATCTTAAATTGTATTAAGTGATCATTTATTTCATTCCCAAACAATGTGGAACTCTATTTCCTTTACATTCCTCCTCATGTGCAGCTGCGTTTGAGGTTTATCATGTGTGGCTACTTTTTGGGTCCGATCATCATATGGTCTTTTTGCAGGTCTGTCATCGTAGGGTGTGGAATGTAAATTTTGAAAATGTGGGATGGAATGAATCTTGCTCTGATACCATGTGAAAACTTTATGTCTATCTTAAAGCCAATTGGCAAAGAGTGGAGAGGACCCAAATGTTATTAAATGATCACCCGGCTAGTCCACTCCCAAGTAATATGAAACTCTATTTCCTTAACACTTTCAACATTTCAACACAACAAATGACTTTCGGTTTGGTTTGGTTTGGTTTGGGTTTGCTTTCGATTCATGTACTAGCTTACACCAAATCCAAACCGGCCGGGTATCATGATTTTTGCCAAAACCACCTCATGGGTAGAAAAATTCGGGGAAAAAAATGTCATTGGGTTTGCGTGTATTTTGTACAAGTAATGAATTGTATCTGTTAAAAGATTATAAATATTGATAATTGTTTGGTTTACATGAATACTAAAACTTAAAAATTAAAAAATTGGAGTGGAGGCATGTGCCCCGGTGAGTACCCACTCGGCACCCAAAAAATTTCTCGTGGTCTTAAGTTAACTCCGTCACTGCTAATGACCTATAAAGAAAAAGAGTACCAGAGGTAGAATATGAAACCCCCTTTCATGGGTAAGTTTATTATAATCTGAGGTTTATTAGATCGATTTTGACCGGCAATTGAAATGGCATCTAGAATAGCGCATTACAAAAACCATTCATTTCATTATTCTATGGACAAAAGGAATTATATGAATCCCAGGATCCTGATGTTCCTGGGAATATCAATCACACTTATTCCATCAATTGTGGGGTGTACTCCCCTAAAGTTGCTATAACATCCCAATAGAATACTATAACATGCAACTGATCATTATAATACTATAACAAGGTTTTTGTTTCGGGGTTCGAAGGTAAGGGTGTGGTAACTCGCACCTCGTAATCCTTTCCTTGTTTTATCAAAGGCAAGTCATCCACACTGGGGCTGAGAGATTTATAATAAATTTATTTCTTGCAGCCTAACCCAAAGAATCAAACCGTTGTTGATTGTGTGAAGAGTAAACCCACCAAACAACCGGATTAACCCTTGAAGATAGAAATGTAGTCCGGTTGTCGATAGAAATTTTGTAAATTTCTACCAATATACTTCGCAGTGCACACGGTATAATATGAAGTCCTGCACAATATGTAGACAGTAGACTATATATCACGCAAAAAAAAGTGGGCTCCAGTACGTTGTGTTTGTGAAACTCTCGTTTTTGACACACGTACGCCGAGCAAGGCGCGGATGCGATTGCAGGAGTTGGTTGGTTGAGTGCGGGCATACCAAGACTTGTAGCGTCTAACTTCGGATGACGATTGCCGTGAATCGTGACTTCCAACTTGTAAGCGATTGCGTGTGACCCAAAGAATTAATAATGATTAAATGGAGGTTCGTGATTTGCCACACGGTTGTGGACTTAAAATTTCCTAGTAGTATAGGAAATGGAACGTAAATCGTAAACTTTATTACACCGGAATAATAAAGTGGTACAAGAAAAGTAAAATTCAAACTACTTGATAAAGTTAATTCGAATGGGAGTGAATACTAGGTATTCGATAGTCAACTTTGCTAAAAGTAGGAAAGCTTTTGAAGCGTTGGGCTTTGATTAGTGTTGGACCTGTTTTTCATCTTGTGAACTTGTATTTATAGGCACAGTAGTAAGCTGATTCAGGCCTGAATCCAAATTCTGCTTTGCACCTCAGGCCGACACGTGTCCCATGACTGCTCCTCTTTTCATGCATGCAAGATCATGGGCAGTTTTCTGACAGTTGGTATATCATGGGTGACGTGGCAGTAACTTCTTACTATCTACCCTTCTTGTGCTAGCTTGACATGTGATCAATTGACTAAGTCAATTGGCCTTGGAATTGGAAAGAAATATCTGCCCAGAAAATAACCAATTCCCTACAAAGGTGGGCCTGCTCCTTGAATCAAATCGGCATCTTTTTCATGGGCTTAAAATCGCAGGCAACCTTCCCCTCATGGGCTGCATTTGGTTATTGGGCCCAAACGTAATAGAAAATTCATGGCCCAATAAACTCAACAACCAACAATTACATAACTTTGGCCCAATTTAATTAAAGATTAATACTTTCCGCTTGACCAAAAAATAATTAAAGATTAATTAAATGGCCATTCATTGCTAGCCCAATCCGCGGTGTC
This sequence comes from Rhododendron simsii, assembly GCA_014282245.1. Classification (NCBI taxonomy): domain Eukaryota; kingdom Viridiplantae; phylum Streptophyta; class Magnoliopsida; order Ericales; family Ericaceae; genus Rhododendron; species Rhododendron simsii. Next base: position 12,404,196 of record CM024959.1, on the reverse strand, counting down.
AAAAACGGATATAAACAGTTTGGTAGATAAGAATCATAAGATATGGAAATGTGTAAAAGGGAATAAGGGATCACAACGTCCAAAGTTCAATTTGCTTCACTGGTTTGTTATGGTATGTCGGTAATTGGGTTATCTTTTGTCCTAGTTGAGGTGATTTGGGTTTAATGGAATCAGAAACTGCGAATTGTGGCTTTAATTTTGTTGTTTGACAAAATGGTTGTTCTGACTGGGTGGCATGAACTCCATTCATTCTAGAGTAAATTACAGTAAACCCCCCTCAACTAATCCAAATTTTCACTTAACCCCCTCCGACTACAAAACCCAACAGTGTGCACCCTCTAACTATCCAGAATTGACACTTAACCCCCTTTTGTTAGGTCTCCGTAGGAAAAATGCACCGACGGCCGTCTCTGGCCACCGGGCGGCCGATCCGAACCGTCCAAAAATTTTTTTAAAAAAAACCGAGTGGGCTAACGCGGGAATTAACGGCATCCGACATGTGTAGGTGCTCGATCCAAACATCCCAAGAATTTAAATGGGGTGTTTAGTGTCATTCTAAGAAACATCCTCCACCATTTTTCGCGCTTCCACAGTTTCAATTTTTTTTTTTTTTGTCAATGATAAAAAGGTGAACTGATTGAACCAGCATGGAGACAACCTGAACAATTGTGCAACCCACTCGACTTAGAATGTTCAAACGCAAAAGTTAAGCAATAGTTGACACGGCCAGGGAAGAAAATTGATTTGTCACCGGTCTCCTTCACCAGGCCACCAACGAAGTGCAAATTAAATTGAAACCGCTTCTCCCAACCGTTTTTTTTTTAATAAGCGCATCCTCTCCCAACCATTGATCCCAAGTATGGAACTCAAGATAGCACCGTTGAAAAAATAATAATAATCAAGATAGCACGAGAACAAAGCTTATCTCATTTCTCTCCTCAGTGATGACCTGAATTTGAGTGTCACTAAAAGCAAGTTTGGGGTTCAAAGCTATGGATAGCTTCTGAACTCCCCGTTGACTAATATATTACTCCATCTGTCCCACTTTGTTGTTCCTATTTCATTTTCAAACGTCTCAAAAAATTGTCTATATCTCTTAATTTATAACATTTTATATATTCAATATGGATCTCGTTTGATGGATCTCAATTAATTCTTTTAAACAAAATTTTTGAAATCATAAAAAATATTATAGATTATGAAATATAAATAATTTTTTGTGAAGTGTCAAAAAGAAAATATGCACAACAAAGTGGGATGAAGAGAATAACACCCTACTTACGTATCCCAATTACCACATGACAAAAAAAAAAAAAATCCAGATAGTACGTTGTTGCATTCACATGTCGCCGTTGTTTTTAAAATGGAGTAGTAATTTTTGTCTTCTATTCTTCTCCATAGACTCCAATCGAAAAAATATTTTTAAAATATTAACGGTTTAAATTGGGTGGAACCAGGAAGTGGGCTCCACAATTGGTCGGTTTCCATCAGTTTCGCTTTCAAAAAGAAGCAGCACTATGGTCACCACATAAATTTCATAGTAACCGTCCATTGCACGTCTATTGAGGCTCGCTCCAGACCCAACTCAAAACTTAGGATCCGTTCCGAAAAGCAAAATAAGTACTTATTTTTTAAGAAGATAATTTCAAGCTAAAAAATCATGTGCTTACGCAAATTATTTTCCTATCAATGTGTATCTTGTTTGATAGATCTCATTGAGATCTTTAATACGGTGCAAAAAAAATTTTAAAATTATTTTTCATTTATATTATTTTTTATTTTAAAAATGTAAAATAAGTAATTATTTTTTAAGAAGGTGTTCTGGAACATGACCTTAATATTTTTAATCAAACAAATCGGATTTGACGGGTCCCGGGAGGTCCAGCTCCTCTACCGACAAAAAGTAGGGGCTTGGCGGTGGGTAGCTGTCATTTGATGGAACTCAAATTCTAAACTCAATGATGTCATGCTGATAAATGTGGCTGACCTCACACATGAGTGAGAATGTCCGGCGAAGACAGTTGTCCAAGTCGGACTTAACTTGTTCCTCCGCTCACTATAAAGTCATAAAATTTAAAAATAAATATAAGCCAAGAAAATAAAATTACAATTATATTGTGTTTTTAATTTGAATTATATCAAAAAATCAAAATTAAAATATAACTCCGGTATTATTTTTTATGATTAGCACGATTCGATTCAAAGAAAATATTTTCTCATCGCATTTTTGAAGCAAAATTTTCAAATAACGCTACATGAAAATTGTTGTCACAAAAATGACATCAAAAGAGTGTACATACGCGTAGTTAAAGATATATAGTGCAACTTGTCAATTTTCACAAATGTGTCACTAATGCTTGTGAGTGTCAACTTTAAAATCTAGTTTTAGTGACAAATTAACATTAAAAATGTACCCAAAAAAAAAAAACTTTCAATGGTGGGCACAAGTATTAAAAGTTTAAAACCGCAACATCAACCATATGGGAATAAGGGTGCATGATGTTAACCAAGAAACCAAAAAAAGTGAGTGTTATATAGTAATGCATTATTTTCCGAAGCAAACAAAGCCCCATTCAATTGGATAGTTCCCTGAAACCAAAAAAGTCTCATTTCAATGCCGAGGTCATGGCCGTGGGTGGGCGAGAACATGGTAAAAAGATCCATCAAATCCATAGAGTCTATACTCAAAAACCAAATGGCAAGAATACTAGTAATAGGAGTAGTTCAATAAGCAATGTTTGACAAATCATGTTTGACTTTCAACGCACCTCGAAATATTGCAACAATAGTGTCAAAGAAAAAGCTACAGATATTGTACACACGATGTATGGGGCACACTAAGGGGTCTCAAAAAAATGATTCAATCGTTCCATTAATTTTAGAATAGTTTTTAAGTAGCCTTTTAAAAAATTAACTTAATTTTGATCTAATCTTTAGTAGCATTTACAGTATTAATTTAGAAGTTAGGATTATGAATTCTGAATGAAAAATTAAAATATTAGATCAAACACTTTTAGATATCAAATTAAGTTGATTTTTTATAAGATCACTCAAAAAAATTATATAGTTAATTAACAGATTGAATCATTAATCCTTCTACAGCCACTAATCAGTTGAGTTCTGATTCTCCACCGAAGGCCACTCAGGGTCTACTTCGGGTTCCACACGGAAAATCCGAGCTGTTCAATGACTTTTAGAAAAAAATAGAGTGGATCTGCAAAAAATCAGTTCAATGTGAATGAAAAATACTCCGTAAGAAGATTGGATCAAACACCTACGTATATTGGATTGAGCTGATTTTTCACGGCGCCACTTGATTTTATGTTAAATTATTCTACGGCTTAGATTTTTTGTGTACTACTTGGAGTGGGTCCCGCGTGACCATCGGTAAAGATATATTCGATACTCAATTAATCAGTGACCGTAACCTTTTCGTTGAATCATTTGCGTGGAGCTCACAGTCCGTCTCTGAGCTCCATTTTAGTTGCCGACAACAAAGTCGGGGGCCTAGGGTTCAAAAACTGAATCATGCACATGATGTCACGGCGATGATATCATTAATGTCCTCCGCCCAATTCTTAGCACGAAGAAGACGGCAGATTCGGTCAGGCGCTGGCCGTTGCCGACCTATGCCTTTATCACACATTAGTTGGCGGGTTGAATACAAGCCGGGTTTAGGGGTGATACCGGTCCAGTTTTGAACGGTTTTGGAGTATTTTTTGGTCGAAACTAGTTTTTCGGTTTGAGATTTTTAGAAACCGGAACCGTTGAGATAATACGGTTCGGTTTCGACCGGCTCAAAAGGTTTCTGTCTGGTTTATCCTGTTTTCATTCATGAGCCATATTTTGGACTCAACACATCAAAACATCCACAATTCAACCCACAAAATATTCACCAAAAACCCATAATTCAACCCCCTTTTTATGGCCCAACAAAAAAGGATCAATTTTGAGCTCAATACATAAAAAAATCCATAAAAACAATTTATATATTCCCCTCCCCTATGTTTTTATATATATATATATATATATATATATATATAACTGGTCCGGTTTCGACCTGTCTTTAAAACACATAAACCAGATCAAAATTATTTTTCCAATTTATAAAATTTTATAAACCAGAACCGGATCGAAATTATTTGACCGGTTTGAAAAATTCGGTCCTGTCCGGTTTTTTCAATTTCGATCGATTTTCCAATCTCGGCTACCAGCTCTAGTCGGGTTAAATATGGTTCAGTTTATACCTAACCCGACCCGACCCGTTTACTTACTTTTCTATCCTTTTTCAAATATAACCAAGACCACGATTATTATTTTATTTTTTTTATAAATCTCGTCAAATGAACTCGTTGAAAGACAAAAATAAGTCAAAATAACTGTCTTTTTTACTTATTTTTGTCTTTATAAAAAAAAAAAGAGTTTCAATCAATTTTTTTTATTTTTCCGATTCCTCTCGACTAGACGAAGTAATAAGTCACAAAAATTTAACGCAAAACGAACAAATGCAAAAAAAATTAAATAAAGAAAAACAAAGAAGTTTAACTTTTTAATCCAAACCCTCTGTGCGTCCTCGAAAGAAATATTCTAAAAAAACTTGAAGAATCAGTTTTGATCAAAGCCGTGGGAGAGAGAGAACCGTGGATGTATACAATATTGTTTTTTATATCCAAGTCTAGGAGAGTTATGGAGAGAAAGAACAGTGGACTGGATAGTTTTGCAGACTAGTGGAGAGAGAGAAACGGTAGAGAGAGAGAGGGGGGGGATGAATTTGATCGAAAAATGGTTTTGTCTGCTACAGGAGGAGGAGGCGAGAAGCTTATTTTTTTTCGACGTTCAAAAAAAAGGGAGAAGATGAGGGTATATTGGACTGTTAGTCCAATCCCCGTTTGTATTTAACAGTAAATTATTTGACACACATGGTTCTTAGGAGCCGTTCCAGTTTCCCTTCTTTTTCCAAACCTTCCTTTTTTCCAAATTTCAAACTCAAATATAACGAAAATGAAAAATAATTTTTCAATTTTTTTTACACCGTATTAAAGATCTCAATGAGATCTATCAAACAAGATCCATAGTGAAAGGAAAATAATTTGCATAAGCATATGATTTTTGAGCTTGAAATTTACCTTCCTTTTCAAAAACCCACTTTTTTCAAAAGTGGAACGGGCTCTTAGTCCCATCTCTACGTGTATTTGTGTTCATCCCGTGCATAACACAGATTTTATGCTAGTACCATTTTATTTTGAAAGCAATAGTAATATTTACACTCTACTTTAATTTCTCGCTGACAATGCGGCGATAAAAAAATTGGATACAAAGACTAAACGAGGGGGTGTGAGTATAATTTCTCTGAAAACTTGGGAAAAGTTCAAATGAACAATTCTAATAAGAATCGTTTACTGATACTTCGGTTATGATAGGTTCTGTGATTGGCATGCCGCTAATGAATTTCTTGACACTCTCAATTGCATGTTTTTTAATCATGGGGTGTATTCGCACATAATCTAATCTAAATTGCAAGGGCAAAGTAGATTTTGCCCTTTTCTTTTGGCTAATTACTCATTTCATTGTGGAAAAGTAAAATCAGCGTTTAGGAATGTGTGCTAACAAATATGCAAGTGGCTGATGTTTAACTTTAACCCTTTGAAATTTTGAGTTTTTACCGTTCCGATCGTGTCGGTCGCTTGTTTCTGTTTTTTCCATATAAAGTGGGTTGCAATAAAGAAAAAAATTTGCCATCGTCTTCTGTTCGAAAAAGGGGATTCACAATATATGGTTGTCTGCAAATTCGACTTATCTAAAAGAGTAGTTAATAAAGGGGGTCGGCGAAATGATGGCGTCAATTCCATATATGGGACATGTATCTGTGGCCACATTTCGAGAATCCTCTGTGATTTACCTCTACCGACTTTGTAGAGCGTGCGCTGATTTAAATTCTTTTGGGGTTACCATGACCTTTCTGTTCTTCCTAATTAAACATGCAAATGTTATCATTTCTTTTATTTGTTTTATCAGGAGAAAATTATGATCAATCAAGAAATTAAACCATTGGCACTTCCAAGGAATTACTTATCAAAATGATCAACAAGGAAAAAGAATCTAAGCACACAGGTAGTGCTGGGAAGAAAGATAGACAAATATAACGACTTAGGAGGATTTTCTTGTATCCAGACATGAGCCTCATGCTATTGGTTCAACAATGTTGGTTGGAGTGTTAGTGAAATGAACATTTGGGTTGGATCTTCTTCCGCTCTCTCTCCCCATTTGACATGCCCTATCAAGTTTTTTAATCGTATTTTGCCGTTTCAAAAGGGTGAAATGAACATCTGAATTATGGGGAGCTATAATCGTTTTTTCATACATGAAAAGTGTATCTATCATTATGAAAAACTCAAGAATTTGCCAAAAAATAACAAAAAGGCTTCTATTGTTATCACTTATCAGACGAGGTGAAAATTGGGCAGAGATCCTGTGTGCCATTTTCTTGTGTACTCACATACCAAGCAAATTTCAACCGTAAAATCGTATTTAAAGATCTTCCCTTTCAAAGAATCTCACACGATCTTGCAGCCGCAATCACTTGGTATATGATACACGAACAAAGAAAAGGGTACATAAAACTTTGAGCAGTGAAAATTATGGTTGTTGCTATGACAAGGTGAAAAAGTTCTTGGACTCTTAAACCAACATGTTTCAACATGGCTTGAGCCTGACCCTAACTAAATAATGTCCTAATTAATGGGTTTTAAATGGGAAAGTATTAATCTTTCCCTGATCATTCGAAGCTAGAGCTTTCCGGCCGGCCATCTCATTGAGGCTCCAGTTTCTTAAGCTTGGTGCATATATATATAGTTGGAACATTGGAGAGCCTTCCCTCACGTTGCTGACATCATGAGCATGTATGATACCCAACGTTGAGCTTTCCCTTCTTTCCTTGGCCACTTAAAAAAAAAAAAGCATTATAAGCTTTCCCTGCTTTCTTTCCCTGCTTTCCTTGATCACTTAAAGGAAAAAAGTATTAATTAAGCTTTCCCTACTTCACTTGATGAATTAAAATATATATATATATATATATATATATATATATATATATATATTAAGCTTTCCGTTATTCACTTATAAAAAAGAAGAAAGTAATAAGCTTTCCAAATGAAAAGTTTTTGTGTTTCTGCTAAATGAAAAGTTGTAGTGATTCTTCCAAATGAAAAAAGTTGGAGAGTGTGACTACTTACCCATTCTCCTTAATTCCTGTCCGCTCAGAAAGAATGAAAAAAAACTATCCCAAAACTGGCCATCACTACCATTTTCTATAGCCGTAAGATGCCTAGAAATAGCTTGAAGGCTTTACGGCCGAAATCCATGGAGCACTATTTTCTCGTCATTTTTATCTCCAATTCCCCATTCTCCGATTCACCCTTATGAATGTAATGGCCATGAATGCTGCAAGAATTCCATGGAGAAACTTCTTTGCACAGATCAACGTTGCCTCTATCAGCATTTCAAACTACTTTTCGCACCCACCACCACCACCTTCCTTCAATTCTTGCCACACCGTTTTAGCCTTCGTAGTTCCAGTGCTCCTCAGTCTTCTGCAAATCAAGTATCAGGGGAACCAAATATCCCCATTTGACACTCACCCCATATCCATGGTAATTTCCGTTGCTAGTTTGCTCTTGTATTGCTTGGGATACCATGCTAAATCGAGATGGCCAACTTATGGCCTCGTCGTTTCCCGTGGAATGGTGGTGTTAGGTTCACTTTCTGTGGTATCTTTGGCTTCCATTCTATTCCCAGGCTCATTCGGATCAGTTCTGTACACTTTCTTCGTGCTGTTCTCTGCGGCTGAGTTGCTTAAGCTGTTGAAATGGGTACGTCGGAAAATCATGGGCATGCTTCCAAGTCAACTCACAACTGCCGCCTTTTCAAACACAGGAGGTATGGCTGTAGTGTAATGTAACGAGAAGAACTGAAAAGTTACTTTGTGAGCTCCTAAAACAACCAACTCCAACTTCTTATAAGTCACATATGTTTGTGTGTGTCAAAAAATAAGTCCATCGTTTTTCTGTTTCGTTCCGATTGAGCCCTTTGTTGGGTTGTTACTGTTTCAGCCTATATATTGGCTGCACAACTTGTATCTGGTTTCCTCTTTCATTCCAGTTAACCCCTTTGTTGTAATTACAGTATTTATCAGGCTTATGAGCCGTGTAACTTGTATATAGTTGTATCTGTTTGCTTTTTCATTTTTTTTTGGTGTTTTCATGTGTCCCAAATGTTGACGAAGTTAACTGTACTCCAGTTGTTTGAAGTACAGAAACGTAGATTTAATTGATCAGTCCCCTCTACAAATTCTAGGTATTCTCCCATCCCCATCGTGTCTATGGGTACCGACAGGGTGCATAGATCGGTGCACGGGCCCCACTTTTAGAATCCAAATCAATAGTTTAAGTCGTTCATTAATTTTAACATATTTTTCCCAGTAGCTCCGTGAAAAATCAACTAAATCAGATAACTGCAAGTGTTTGATCTAATATACCAATTTTTTCATTCAAGATACAAGATTCTGGATTCTAAACAATTCATCTTACAGACAAGAAGTATTATTAATTAAAAGATATAAATATTTTTATGTTATGCACTTTCTTCTTAAGGTAAATAGGCAGGTTGATCATTGTGAGTCAATTAAACAAGTGTCATAGTGGTAAAAACAGATAACAACAGATAACAGTAATTATCGTCCTATCAAAGAACACGAAAGTCATTATCCCTACTAAATTGATGAATTCTGGTAACAACTCATCGTGATCTTGAAAATATAACAAATCATGTACCACAAGTAACTTCGTGTAAAGCATTTTGAATCATGTAATTTTGAATTGAACTAGATATGAACAAATTACTAAGCCATTGGTCTACATATGTCGCTACAAGTTTTTTATTTTAACAGCAATGGATGAGTTCAATTTGGAACATGATCCGCTCTAGTCCTTGACAGGTTTGTCATGGCAATTCCGAGCGCTTCTTTGATCTGTTTTTATGATCAGGACCATTGATATTTTAGACCTTCTCGAGAGAACATTAGGCTCATTGACATTCATCTTACTAGGATATCATTAAATATATTTTTGAAACACATTTATCTTGTCGAAAATGAATATTTTCTTGGTGTTGGAATATTTTCTAAATCTATTTTTCTGAAGATAATAAATGTGTTTTGAAACTATGTTAAATCGTAGCCAATTAACATAGTTTAAATGTGTTTTGAAACTATGTTTATATTTTCGACGAGGTCTAAAATATAAACAGACTCAGTCATTAATTAAAACAGACCCGGGAAAAGTTTGGAAATGGTCCGGACAGGACCGTCCATTCCCTTTTTAGAAACCAAAATGGGACAGTCCTCTCCAGTCCTTTACCGATGTCTATAAATTGTACAGTAGCACTCTAAGACCCTTTTTAGTTAATAATGAGCTTAATTTCGTTTCGGGGTTGTAGAATCGTGGATTTTCTGCTGCTATCATTGTGGGTCCACCGTGCGTTCATTTAGTAATCTAAATCATATATTCATCTCATGTGATGCGCAGAGTAGTATATCTATAGAAAAAATAAGCTTGATCGGATATCAATACGTATATTAAAATGTGAATTTTGATTTATAAAATGGACGGTCATAGATATTTAAAACTTAAAATTATCTAAAAATTAGACCATCCATTTTATAAATGAAAAATTCAATTTTTGCTATACTTATCAATGTTCAATCAAACTGATTTTTTGCGTTAATATACTACTCGATCTATAAGACCAATGATTCATATTACAATAATAAATGCACCGTAAGGCCCACAAGTGGCATGGCAGAAACGGATTTGGGGTGTTGTAGTGCACCTCCCGCACTTTACCATATAGTGCGGTCGATCTGGCCATCCATTTCAACACGGACGGCTCAGAGTTAATCTGAACCGTCAATTGCTCGAATTAAAATCTGAGTCGTCGATTGCTGAAATGGATGACCAAATCTACCGCAACCGTATAGTGCAAAGGTGCACTACAGCACCCCAGTTCCTAGTAGAAACCCCACGGTTTCCACCGCGGATGGACTGGGTTTATATTTATAATTAATTTCCAGGAAACTAGCTTTTAGACATGGAAACAAATTTCAAATGGAATATAATTACCGCAACATCAATTCTATGATACAATAAAGTGTAACTCAATCCCAAATTACTGACAAAATATACATACATAAAGTGAATGTAAATGTTATGGGCATTTTCCGGAATTTCGACAAACCATTTGTGATTGTAATTGATTCTTTTTTATGCATTTTTCAATTTGGAATGGGAGATAGAGCGTCTAAGTGTCTTTAGATATTCCTCTCATTGATTGAAGTCGTTTCAAGGAAGAAATTCACATCCGTGCTGTGCACCATTGATCACGATCTGAGAAGGTATAATCCATGCATTTTATACTTGCATTTTATCATGCCTTCCTTTAGTTGATTTTCTTCCTTTAGTTGATTTTCCTGCATTTCTGTTAGTTATAATTTTGATTTGTGAGTGGGCATTTTAGGTGCATGTATGTGAGTATTGAGTTTGTTTGTTTTTTTTTTTTTTTTTGGGCAAACGAAACTTTTATAAACTCGAAAGGAATACATCGAGGGAGCGAAAGAAAAAGAAAATAAAACAAACATCCAACAGATAGTTGGACGTAAACACAACTAAACCTAAATTACAATTTCACCTTTCGGATTCCATTGAGATATCCCTTAAAATCCTCCATCGTATAAACTTCAATGTCAAATTTTGACTTCATCCACATCGCAATTCTGGTTTTGATAAGCTCCCCAACTTCCTCCACTCCTGTTGTAGCGTTGTTAAATACATAGTCATTTCTCACTAGCCATAAGGACCACAGTGTAGCGAAAAACGTTGTTTCCCAAATGTGTTTCTCCAAATTACCAAATCTATTATCAAACCACCAGGTAGAAAGACCCGCCAATGATGACGGGCAAACCCACTTCACATGCCACCACTCCAAAATCAATGACCAAACAACCCAAGAAAATTGACAATGTAGAAATAAATGATGGGGAGTTTCCAGATGCAAAAGAACAAAAGGGGCAAAGAACCGATTTAGACTCATGAATTATATTTCTACTCAGAAGCACCGAACGAGTAGCAACCCTATCCTATACTGCCATCCACGAAAAAATCTCCACCTTGGGAGGACTAAGATTCTTCCACAGTGCGTCCAAAACCAAATTCCTAGAGTTTCCAGTTTGTTCCCACTATTTGTAAACTGACTTTACTGAGAAACACTTATCTGAGGTCCATCTCCATTGAAGAGAATCACGGTTGGACTGATCCAAAATCACTGCACTCAGTCTCTGTACAAGTTCATCTCGACGACATTTTTCCCAATCAAACAAATCTCTTCTAGATAGCAAATTCCATCCTGAACTACCACTACCCTCCTTCAAGGCACTAAGAACTACATCCCTCTGAGTAGAAGCAAGAAAAATGCATGGGTAATTCTCTCGGAGAGTAATATCCCCTAACCAAATATCGTTCCAGAAAGAAACCTCGTCCCCATAATTAATTTGAAGTATAAATCTTTCCTTTATAATAGACCCAATACTTGCAAAGGATTCGCCAAGTGAACATATATTCCTCCAAATATTCGAAACCTGTCTAAAATTTGGCAACCGTGGAAGCCAGCAATTTCGCTCCAAGTTATATTTTCCTCTAATAACCTTCACCCAAAGCAAATCCTTATCCTTACCAAACCTTCACCACCACTTAGCAAGAAAAGCGTGGTTTTAGATCAGCAGGTTCTTCACTCCTAGACCACCATTCTCTTTCTTTTTAGAAATCACCTCCCATTTCACAAGGTGTAATTTTTTCTTCTCAGCTGTGTCTCCCCAAAAGAACTGTCTCTGTAATTTCTCAATAGCCTTCGCTACAACCACTGGCATTTTCTAAATAGACATGAAATAGATGGGCAAATTGCTAAGTGAGTGATTAAGTAATGTAAGTCTACCTCCTGTCGAATTGGACGTCTTTCGTCAAACACTTAGCCTCTTTCCCATTTTCTCCACCACTGGATCCCATGTCTTGATTCTATTGGGATTAGCACCCAAAGGCAAGCCCAAGTATTTGATTGGCAGATGATCAACTTTACACCCCATAACATGAGCAAGAGAAATGGCATCTTGTTGTGGGACATTGATACCACACAGTGAACTTTTAGAAAAATTGATCTTCAATCCCGACATAAGCTGAAAACATCTAAGAATTCTCTTAATGTTAGCCATCTCCTCTATGTTATTGTTACAGAACAATATCGTATCAGCCGCGAATTAAAGGTCATGAGATACAATAACTCTGTTAGTTCCAATCCCTACTCCTTCAACAATGTTTTTCTCCCTAGCTCTCTCCAACATGATGTTGAGAGCTTCAACCACTATGTTAAAAAGGAAAGGGGATAAGGGATCCCCCTGTCTAAGGCATTTCTGGGTTTTAAATTCCTTAAAAGCAGACCCATTTATCAACACCGACATGGACACTGAGGAGCAACATTCCTTAATCCACCCACACTATTTCTCTCCAAACCCCATTTTTGCAAGGACATTTAACAGAAAACCCCAATTAACGCAATCATATGCTCTTTCAATGTCAATTTTAAGAAGTAGCAAAGTCAATTTTAAGAAGTAAACCACCTTGAAAGCTATTTTTCCATGTATGAATAACCTCATTAGCAATAAAAACCCCATCTAAAATTTGTTTGCCCCCTATAAATACAGCTTGAGACTCACCAATAATTGAGGGTAAAAGAATTTTGAGCCTATTAGCCAACACTTTAAAAAGCACCTTATAGATCCAACCCACCATACTAATAGGACGGTAATCTTTAAAAGACACAGGGCAATCAACCTTAGGAATCAGGGCAACAAAAGTTGAATTAATACCTTTCGTGAGGTTTCCATTGGCATGGAAGTCTGAGAAGAATTTCAGTACCAGGCCCTTCATAAACTCCCAACCTTTCTTCACAAAAGAAAAATTAAAGCCGTCTGGACCCAGAGCCTTAAGATTGCTCAACTCTTTCAGAGCTTCAACTATTTCCCTTTCTTGAAAAGGTATGCCAAGTTGGAGAGAAACTGCTGAAGTTAATCTTCTATGGAAGACTCCCCCCAACACTGGTCTAATCACTCTCTCCTCTTTGTAGTTATTACTAAAATGCTCAACTGCCGCTTCTTTAACTATAAATCTTGCCTTAGCTGAACAGTGAGTTGCGCTAGCGAGGCTCTTTCCTAGCGCTTGCAAGCGCTAACCTTTCCCTTGCATGTGCATCCTGCGTGTGTGCCCACTCATGTGCCTACCTCACCTGATCCATTTGCCTTGCTGGCGCATTTTTAATGGTAGTACAAAAAACAATTGATCACCTAATCCGGCCAGCTTCTTCCGGGCCGAAAAGGTTTGCATTCCCATCGAATTAAACAAAACAAGACGCAAAAGCGGCAAAACACACGATCAATATACGGAAAAATTGCTCAAATAAGACTTGCTCTAAGTGCTGAAACGTTATATATATATATATATATATATATATATATATATATAAAAGTTTGGTCAGTCTTCATTTTTAATTGTCTTGGTAAGACTTGTTTAAAGGTTCAATATGTAACAGCACAGGCTTTATGTGAAGGTTCATGAGAACACTATTACTGTTTCCTTCACAAGCTCATCATCATTAAATGTGATCGATGTATTGTGAAAGAATGATTTGTCTCGTAAAACGGGAAATAAGTACTAGCCCCATCTGCAAGGCTCGAAGTCGTAGGGTCATTGCTCGAGGAGAAGGATTTTGTCGAAACCATCTATATCGTTAAGAATGCACCACACCCATGCATGCATGCAGGGGCGGATCCACCATAGGGCACGTGGGGTCACGTGCCCCCACGCCCTTTAAAAAAAGTTTTTTTTTTTTTTTTGTGGTTTTGTATATATATTTTTTATGTTGTATGTATGTAAGTACTTGTTGGTTGGTGTACTGGTAGAGTTCTCTTCTTTTTAAGCAAGAGGTGGTTGGTTCAAGACTTCTCCCGTGCTCTCCTGCAGGTATTTTTTGCCTTTTCCCAAAATGCAATGTGCGTGTGTGTGTATTCCCTTCCCAGAAGGCAAATAGAAAAAGCCAAAAAGGTAAATGTGTGTGTGTGTGTGTGTGTTTTTTCCAAAAGGTTGAAAATAGTAGTCTATACCTTATTTTTTATATTATTCGTGGGTTCGAGTCTACCTCCACATTGCATTTGTATACTTTTTGCCCCAAAACTGTAATAGTAGAATTAGTAATAGAAAAATAGATAATGAACATGTGATAATGTTGTTTTAATGCATTTAGTCAAGGTGCGCAAATTTGCCTGAGTAGCTAATTATTAAAATACATATATACTTTAAAATTGTTAATTTATCATGAATGCTAAAATTATTTTGGAGTAAATGTGCTTAACTGTAACTCGTATATTATGATTACAAAAAAAATTGGTGCCCCCACTATGTCAAATTCCTGGGTCCGCCACTGCATGCATGCATGAGAATGAGATCATCAGCAACCCCCAAAAGGGGTTGAATTTCTCAACGTACGCTATCGATCTGGATAAACAAAACCCTAGATGCTTGAGACCATGAAACCCAAGGAAATCCTACCTTGGTCAAAAGCTGGATTTTGCGTATTTGCTCCAGTATATTATTTGTTAAGCCAATTTTCTTGCCTTCAAAACAAGAAAAGATTCTCTTAAACACAGAAATTAAATTGAAGCAATTGAAATTGTGGGTGTAATAGAAATACAAAAGATGTTAATTTCCAAATATCGATTCTTCACATCCCAGATCCCTCGAAGCAAACAAAAAAAAAGTTCATTAAATAGAATTCTGACCCCTTCGAGACCCAAAATTAACACTCACACAGGGTAAAGAGTCGTCCTAAACCAACAAGCAAGTAGATGTGAAACACAAAAAATGTAGTGGAGCTAGCCATATCAATGAACATATAGGCCGTGACCCACTTGTTTTAAGTGTCGTGTAGCTCGGACTTACCTTTCGACGTGGGCAATTACTTGGAAAATGCATGGGATTACCCGTGCGGTTCAATTGCTTTGTGACCAAGTTCACGATTGATAATTTTTTCTTCCATCCAAATTGAGAACTCGATCTGACCCTGACTAAGCCGATATTGTTGTAGACATTATTCAGCTAAAAGTTTTGTCGAAAACTGATTTGGTCGCGACAAAAGCAAATGGTTTTGAAACTTGAAATCCACTTTTAGAACCGATTCAATTGCGACAATAGTCGTTGGACGGTCCTTACTATATAAAGTCCGATTCAGAACAAAATCCGGGTTGGATGGCCTCCTGTGACGGTGAAGTCAGCCCCTCCGGGCTGCATCCAGCTAGTGCATGTTAATTGAATTAGACATTCCATAGGGTCCAGAAAAACTAACCTTCTAATGGTATTAAGGTTCCGGGAAAAAAAAAATAGTACTCCGTATTAAGGTTTTCAGTTTTCAGTCCTAATAAATTTATATTATAAAACAATGCGGTTTTTGTTGAAAATGTTTATGCATATAAATGAAAACAATATCTATAACCATTAAATCACTTCATGATAAAAATAATCATTAGATCACTTCATGTTAAATTTACAGAGAATATTTTCCAAATAAATTTATCTCTCTCTATACCCACTTTTTACGCAATGTATCTCTATGTAATGTAAAATAATGTTATCTTATATGATCAAATGGAAAAATATCTCAAAATGATAACGGATGATGCTATGGTGTTCCCGATCATTTTAGGGACACTATAATTTTTGGCATAATTTCTCCATTATGAGCATAACTAAAAACTATTCACCATTTATACATTTAATATTATTTTCTCTCTCTTCTAGCCTCTCTTTCTCTCCTGCAACAAGAAGAAGAAGAATGAAAAGAAAAAAAGAAAAAGAAAAAGAAAGTATTATTTTAATAGAGAATAAGTAATATAAATAGTATTTGATGTAGTATTGAAAGATATGTGAGTAGTTAAAAGGAAAAATGTGCACTGTTTACTGGCAATTTTGGCTCAATTTAAACGTGTTAAACAAGGAATTCGTGACCGAATAAGTTATTTTTAATGGTAATAAGCTCAAACACTGCCGAGCAAAAAAAATAAGCTCAAACGCTAAGGAAATGAAAATCAAATGCGCTAAATCTCTTTGATATACGTGTAGGTGGGGAGGAAGTGTATGTATATATATAGTTCATTGGTGTTGAAGGAATAATGTCATATTAACAACAGTTGGATATCATTTAACTCATCGTCTCCACCACCCACCTGCTGGAGCCGAGCATCCGCAAGCCATCGTATCCACCACCATCCGCAACCCACATGCCTGAGTCGAGCAAAAAAATCACAGCTACGGTTTTTTGGGCGAGAAAAGTGGAACAAATTTGTTTCAAATGCGATTGCATCATCCAGGAGCTTTGGGTAATGGAAATGACCGTGGGTATTATTAGGGTATGGAAATAGTATATACACAATATATATTAATATTAATATTAATATCAATATCAATATCAATATCAGTATATAGATAAAGGTATAATGGGGCAACAATCCATTTTCAAAATGTGAACATAAGTATTCAAAACCCTAAGATGGACACCAGAATAATATTTAATTTCTTCAAAAAACAAGGAGAACATGCCAAAATTGACTTGGGTGCGTACACCTACTTTTTAACCTGAGGGCCCGTTTGGACGCGGGGAAAAAATTTGGGGTATTAGTTAATAAGGGGGGAGAAGATAGTAGGGGTATTAGTTAATAAGGGATGACCCACATTGATGTAATGTTTACAGAGGGGGGATTAAATAGTAGGTTGTTTGGATGCGGTATTAGAGAATGGGGATTAAATAATATTTCGTTTAGATGGAGGATTAATATGGGGTATAAGGAGGGTGGATGATATAAAAAGCTATCAAATAACCCTTTTGCCCTTGTGCAGTCCCTAAATTATTATGTATTACGATTTATATGTAATTGCAAATTTAATTATTTTTTCACAATTTAAACCGTAATATTTATTTCTACTAACAAATTAACGAATTTACTATTATTATTAAACAATTTTTTTTTATAAAATTTGATTTTTGTAAAAAAAAATTAAGTGTTCCAAAGTTCAATTCGTTTGAACTGGTGGAAAGATTTTAATTTTCTGATCAATTTATCCTAAATGGTTATGATTAAATTTTGACTCTAAGGCTCTCATTGATTAGCCCTAAGAAAGTCGTAGAATCAAATATCTCTTAGGGTTAATCAACGAGAGCCATATAGTCAAAATTTAATTATGACCATTTAAGATAAAATAATTAGAAAATTAAAATCTTTCCACCGATTCAAACGGATTGCAATTTGGAACACATAATTTTTTACACCGTTTATATATTATAAAAAATATAGTTAAAAATTAAGTGCTCCAATTTTCAATCTGTTTGAATTGGTGCGAAAATCTTATTTTTTTATCATTTTATTTTAAATAGTCATAATGGATTTTTAACTCTAAGGCCTTTCAATGAGCATCCGAAGAGAGTCCTGAAACTAAATAAAAAGTCTTCGGATAAATTTGAATGGAAAATATGGTTTTGGGTAAAATGAAGAGTAGAAGTTGGTTGAATGGTGGATGGAGAAAGGGGATAACGAGGGGTATTTTTGTCCACAAAATACCCCTCCAAACCCGGATTATTTTTTGGGGAGCTCAAGAGGAGCCCAAAATTAATACCCGAGAATTCCTAAAACTGGGGAAAACTAAAAGGGGGTAAAAAATAATGGGTGGAAAAATTGGAATGCCAAACGGGGGGAAAAAGGGTGGACCCCTCTCTTATACCCCCTCTTATTTTTCCCCTCCCTTTTTAACTCCATCCAAGCAGGCCCTGAGGTTAATGCCGGTCCCACCAAGAATTGGATTTAACGCTTCACTTCCTTTTAAGAGCTTACTTGTATGGACGGTCCCTAAAGTATTTTTAAAATGTCAATTTGGTCCTCAATATACAAATCGCGCCTATTGCATCCTCAATGTTTACAATGCGTGCTTAAATGGTCCTCAAAGCTCATTCCGTTCAAATTAACCGTTAAAAACAGGGGTATTTGTGTAACTTCATCTTTAAACAACCATCACCCTATCTTCAACCCTAAAACCGTAACCCATCTTCAACCTCAAAACCCTAACCCTCTCTCTACTAATACAGGCTTAGGGTTCTAATCCGGGGAGAGGGGGCTCCTCCTCCCCCTCTCTCTCTCTCTCTCTCTCTCTCTCTCTCTCTCTCTCTCTCTCTCTCTCTCTCTCTCTCTCTCTCTCTCTCTCTCTCTCTGTGACACACACATTCGTTTCTACCCCACCCCCTGTCGTCCACAGCAGCTATACTCCCCGGTGCAAATGCTTTTCGATTTTCCAGCACCGCCTATGTGGGTTACTTAGGGGTCAATCAATGTGGTGACAGTAAGTATGGGACTTTATTTGGGGTTTGATTTGGTTATGCCAGTGGTTATTAGTGTTGTATTTTGGTTATTTGGATGTTGTTTTGGGGTGTTTTTTATTTCCGTAACAATAAAGGGGGTTTGAATTTGGGGTTTTTCAATTTATTTATATATGGTGGGATGGGCTTGATTGGGTGTTTGCACTTTGCTGGGCAGTGTTTGCTTCGCCATAACCCTTTCACACGAGTAGCGGTCACGGCGTCAAATGGCAAAAGGTAGTGGATATCAAATTGTTCTTTTGGTTCTATGTTACAGATCCATCAATTTAACAAAATGTTAGTGTAAAATGGGGTAGTAATCAATCAATTTGCTGGGGAGTATTTTGGTTCAATGTGAGTAGTGTTGGCTTTCATATGGCTTTGTTTTGAGGATTTGGTGGGGGTGGCCGGGGAGGGGTTAGAGAAGGGGAGGGGGTGAGTGGCAGTGGAGATGGAGAAGGATGTGTGACGGTGGAGATGGAGAGGGAGAGGGAGATGGGGCCTGAGTGAGGGCGGGGACCAAGGACAGAGTCAGCTTTAGGAAGTATTTTTTGACGAAGTTACAAAAATACCCTACGAAGTTACAAAAATACCCTTGTTTTTAACGGTTAATTTGGACAGAGTCAGCTTCAGGGACCAGTTAAACATGCATTGTATACGTTGGGGATGCAATACATGCGATTTGTATATTGATGACCAAATTGACATTTCGAAAATACTTTGGGGACCATCTGTACAAATAAGCCTCTTTTAAGTGCTGAAGCTTCTGCCTGGTTTCCTAGTTGGGTGACGTGGCTGCAGGCTATAGGTTTTCCGGACAACACTAGTTTACCGGGTAGTCCGGAGGAAACATTTTCTCCACATGAAAACATTAAAAAAAAAAAATGGAGGAGCAAACAGAGTTACGCGGCTCATGGCCTAAAAAATTACAACAAAGGGCTCATTTGGAATGAAAGAGGAAACCAGATACAAATTGCACGGCCCATATATAGGCCTAAACAGTTACAACCCAACAAGAGGCTCAATCGGAATGTAACAGAAAAACGAGTTATTTTTTGACATACTGAAAACATAAGTGACTGATAAGCAGTTGGAGTTGGTTGTTTTAGGAGCAAAGCAACTTTTCAGTTCTTCTCATTTACACTACAGCCACACCTCCTATGTTTGAAAAGGCGGCAGTACTCGTGAGTTGACTTGGAAGCATGCCCACGATTTTCCGATGTACCCATTTCAATAGCTTCAGCAACTCAGCCGCAGTGACCAGCACGTAGAGAAAGTATAAAACGGGTCGAAATGAGTTGGGGAATAGAATGGAAGCCAGAGATACCACAGACAGTGAACCAAATGCCACCATTGCTCGAGAAATGATGAGGGCATAAGTCGGCCATCTTGATTTAGCATTGTATCCCAAGCAATACAAGAGCAAACTAGCGACGAAAATTACCATGGATATGGGGTGAGTCTCAAATGGGGATATTTGGTTCCCCTGATACTTGATTTGCAGAAGGCTGAGGAGCACGGGAACTACGAAGGCCAGAACGGTGTGACAAGAATCGAAGGAAGGTGGTGGTGGTGGTGGTGGGTGCGAAAAGTAGTAGTTTGAAATGCTGATAGACGCAACATTAATATGTGCAAAGAAGTTTCTGCATATTCGTGTAGTATTGGCCATTACATTCATAATAGTGAATTGGATATATAATGGGGAATTGGAGATAAAAATGAAGAGAAAATAGTGTAGTATGGATTTCGGCCTTCAAGGAGTATTTTATTTATAGGCATCTTACTGGTAAAGGAGGAGATGACGTGATGGCCTGGAGAATGGGTAAGTGACACTTTCCTACTTTGCATTTGGAAAGCTTAATACTCCTACTTCTTCTTCTTTTAAGTGATCAAGGGAAAGTTTAATACTTTTTTTCTTAAGTGATCATCAAGGGAAAGCAGAGAAAGCTTAGTACTTTTTTTTGTAAGGGATCAAGGAAAGCAGGGAAAGCTTAATACTTTATTTTTCTTAAGTGATCTAGGTAAAGCCTTATACCTTTTTCTTCCTTAAGAAAGCTTAATATATAAGTACTTTTCAATTTAAAACCCTTTAATTAGGTCATTGTTTAGTTTGAGAAGTTAAGGCCTGGTACAAGCCATCTTGAAACATGTTGGTTTAGTAGTCCAATTAAGAACACCAATCATTTTACAACCACAAATATTTACATAAACTTACATTCACATTGGGACCCACACAGGCCTCTAGCGTGTGTGGCCCCACCAAAAGATGTGAGTATGTGTATAAGTGTTTGTGGTTAAATAATAATTGCCAAGAACACATTCACCTTGTCAGATAACCACCATAATTTTCACAGCTCAAAGTTTTATGTACCCTTTTCTTTTTTGTGTCATGCACCAAGTGAATTGGAGCCACAAGATCGTATGAGATTCTTTAAAAGGGAAAATCTTTAAATGTTTTATGATTTTACGATTGCAATTCACTTGGTACGTGAGTACGCCAAAATATGGGTACACCGGATCTCTGCCCAATTTTCACTTTGTCTGATAACAACCATAGGCTTTTGGGCAAATCCTTGAGTTTTTCATAATGAAAGATAAACTCTTCACGTATGAAAAAATTGTTATAAACTCCCCGTAATTCAAATGTTCATTTCACTGATACCCCAGCCAATAATTATTGAACCAATCAAGTGATATAATCAGTCAAACGTGGCCTGTATTGAGAAAGTCACGTCACCCTTTTGGTAGCGCAATAAATATATAAAAGCTTTTAATCTAATTTTTGTAGACCTAATGGTAGCGCAATAAATATATATAAAAGCTTTTAATCTAATTTTTGTAGACCTAAAAGCAATTAAAATTTTCTTATCTAAACTATATGGCTATTAGAAGTAATAAATTTTATCCTTTTTCATCAAAACTACTCTTTCAATGGCTTAAACAAAGTGTTTTCTTTTTGGTAAAGCACGATATCCAGGACTAGCTTCCATGTGTAGTTATGGCTTCCGAAAACTTTTTTGGATGAACTTTTGGTTGTAGGAGTAATACTAGGAGTGTTAATCTGAATGCTCAAACAAAAAACTCTTGCCCATGCCACAGGTCATACATAGGCTATACTTATGCGAGGTGAAAGTGAATAATCCAATTGGCTTTTTCACTACTAAACTATTATGTGAGAGTCATAAGTCTGAATTCTGATAGTGATATCTACGCAAATATGTGGTGAAGGTTTTTCAGGAACAAGTAATAATTTTCCCAAAACAACTTGAACATAGCTTAGGTCTGGATATGGTAATAATATAGGTACTCTCATAAATGGTGTAGATGTTAATTATCTAGGCCCGATATGGTATTTCCAAGATTATTTTGTGTCCTTTTCAGAGAAGAGTTTGAGAGAATCTTGGCCTTTTATTACAGCAATGGACGGCTAGAGATTGATTGTGTGTTGTGTTTTACACAACCATTGTGTGTGTAGCACTTTTGCTTTAGGAATGGATTAAATTCCCACCCCCAACCAAATCAAGATTTTATTCCCATTTTCTATCTGGGTTTTAATTACGGAAATGCCATCCATCCACATAGGTCTCCCATATCAGTAATCTTCCATAAAAATATTCAAAGTTTTTTCACAATTTTAATCACCTCTTTTTAATATAAGTAGATATCACCCCGTTACTAATTTCACCTCGCTGCAAAATTTCGACCACTAACAAACGGGACCTAATTTTTTTTTTTTTTTTTAGGGTTTGTTTGTTTACATTGCTTATTTGATCTCTCTCTCTCTCTCTCTCTCTCTCTCTCTCTCTCTCTCTCTCTCTCTCATAGAGATTGGCAGGGCATCCATCAATTTAACTTTACATGGGCGTACGTTGCTAGATCTTAGCCGTCATCTAATTTTTTTTGCAAATTATTTAATTGAGTTGATTTTTTAGACTTTGGTGATATAAGCAGTCAACTAAATTTAATGCAGAGTGTTTAGTTGAGTTGATTTTTGTAGATTGGTTACAAATCTCAACTGGTGATATGAGCCGTTCTAAATTTTTTGCAGACTATTTAATGAAAAAATAAACATCCCATAAGACTTATAAAATAAAAAAACAGCTCTAATCATTGAAGTTGACTTGATTTATAACCAACCAATCTTTGTGTGTACTTACATTCGTTTCGTGCATAACACAAATTTTATGCAAGTACAAAAACTAGGAGGGGGAGTGAGCAATATTTACGGTCTTATTTTGAAAGTAATTGTAATATTTGCGGTCTATTTTAATTTCTCAATCACAATGCACCGACAAAAAAATGAGAAGAAAGACTAAAAGGCGGAGGTGTGATGAGTATCATTTCCCTAACAACGTGGACAGAGTTTAATTAATTAAACTTTTTCTAATAAGGATTGTTTAATGGTACTTTAGTTTTGACGTTGATATGAAAGTTATGATAGGTTCTGTGATTAGCATGCTGCTAATGAATTTGACACTTTCAGTTGCATTCTGTTTGTTATCAGAAATTGAAGTCTGTGATGTCTGCTCTCTTTTTTCTAGCATCGGAACCTCTCCGACTCAAGTTCTGGATTGGTAACAGTCCAAATAAATTATACATTGAGAAATTCAATAGGTCGGATCTGCTCAGGGATTTTTCGGTTGAAAAATCCAATTCTCTAAGCGAATCCGAGCCATTGATTATGATATCGAACGATTTAAATTGCGATTGTCTCCTCTAGTCCAAAACATGGACAAGAGAGGATCCACTTCCTTTTTTCCTTTTTATTTTCTGCATCTGGATTCGTTTTGTTCTTTATATATGTGAATATGTAGTAAAAACGCTCTTTAATAAATGCACAAAAAATAATAATAATAATAGAAACTGTAACAAAAATAATAAAACTGCATAAATGAATAACCCCTTTTTAATTTTTATCTTAAATAGATTCTATAATTTCTATCATTATATTACACTCTCCTCCCTACAAATTCCCATCCATCATAAAAAAATAATAATAAGAAGAAGAGGAAGAAGAAGAAGAAGAAGAAGAAGAAAGATTTAACTCTACTAGCTGAGAGCCTGAGATCAGATACAACAGGGGAGAAAAAGAAGAACAGATGCCAATTAGCTAGATTAACGGGTTCAGGTTCTCCCTTTAGTCCTATCACTAAAAACTCCACCAGATTTGTCCGAAAACACGCTCGTTTCTTATACCGGGAGTAGGCCTCCCCTGTTGGTCGAGGCGGGCGTTACCGGTACAAAGGGGACGACCATTCTCTCTCGAATCCAGCTCCAGAACACTTCAATTACGGAGCACAACATCCTCCGATTCAAAAACAGGACGCACAAAGAACACAGAACAAACGAAACAGAGTTTCGGAAAAGGACAGAGGCCAGAGATACGGATAGAATCGAACCGAACAGCCCCATTCCACCGCGACCCAATTGGGCAAACCTCGGTTCAAGTTCCATCGCGAACGCAAAGCAGTACAAGAGCGAACTGGAAACCGCAACCCACATGATTTTCGGGTGTGTTTGGAAGGGAGAAGCGGTACCGTTGCCCTGATACTGGAGATCGAGGAAGTTGAAGAGGGACGAAATCAGAAAGGCATAAATGGTGTGACGGGGAGCGGGCGCGGGACGTTGTTGGGAGACGTTGTATGATTCTACGTTGATGAATGCAACATTGATGCCTCCATTGAAGGTCCTACCGGTGCTTGGTCTTGGCATGGTGTTAAGAAATTGTTCAGACTGTGTGAAGGAGATTGGAATGATGGAATTGTTGAGTTAATTGAATGAGGAGAGAAGAGGAGAGTTAATTGAATAATACATTGTATGCCTCCTTTTATAGAGAGAGATAGGATTGGGGAGAAGTCTGTCAAATCATGTTATGAGGAAATTGCAGTAGTATCTTCTGAAAGCTGAAATGGGTCTTAAATGGCTCAAAAGGACTTTACTTTATGGGTTTTTGAGGGCTTTAGAGGGTTTTGGCCACTGACTTGTTTTCAAGGGCTGAGAGGGTTTTGGCCACGACTTGTTTTCAGTTTTAAATCAGGTTTTTTGGCTTTTGTGCAATTGCGCGACTCTCTCTCTCTCTCTCTCTCTCTCTCTCTCTGGATTTCAATTTTCAATTCTGGGTTTATAGCTGTTACTCTCTCTCCTTATTCAGGTGAATTTGTGAGCTTCTTTTAATAATTATACAAATTATGTGTTTTTGATAGAATACGAACTTACCTAAAAGATGGGGTGGTGTACTGGTGTGAAGTGTGAACCAATCACACAGTGAAAAAGTGGGCAAAATAAGTGACATTTAAAAAAAAAGGGGGCATACAAATATAAGGAAATAGACAGAAGTCGTATAATGCATATGCGGGTTCGGGTGCAAGGGCATATATACCTCCCAAGCAACTATAATCGGGAGGAAAGACTATTTTGAAAAATTATGTGACTTAGTGGTAGGCACTACACAATAATTATGCTATATATTTATATACGGGGCGGTTCCGGTGACACTTAAAAAAATCCCCCCAAGTTTTCGATCGAATTTTGATGATCTGAGCCGCTCAATGTAATCAGAACGTGATTTTAAGAGTGCTTGAAAGAAATCAGCAAAAAAAATGACCGGGTAAAGCTTCATCTGAACAGTTTTTTATTGAACTTTATTGAACGATGCAATAAAAAACTGTACAAATCAAGCCCTTCCCAGTTAGTTTTTTTACCAATTTTTTATGGGCACCCTTAAAATCACATTCTGAACACATTGAGCGGCTCGGATCATCAAAATTTGATCGAGAACTATGAGATTAAGATTTGGAGGGGTTTTTTAAGAGTTTTTTTAAGTGTCTCCGGAACCGCGCCCGATTTTTATATATATATGTTTTAAACAAATTGAACGGTTCCGATTATTCGCATGGGGCTCCAATTGGTGGTGTCAAATGTTTTGTCTCTTGAACCGGAACATATATATATATACACACACACA
Source organism: Rhododendron simsii (assembly GCA_014282245.1). Taxonomy (NCBI): domain Eukaryota; kingdom Viridiplantae; phylum Streptophyta; class Magnoliopsida; order Ericales; family Ericaceae; genus Rhododendron; species Rhododendron simsii. Next base: position 12,378,683 of record CM024959.1, on the reverse strand, counting down.
CCAATCTTCTAATAAAGGCGCCCTTACAGTATTACATTAAGAACGTCCCTTTTCCGACCAATTTACAATGATCTGAGCCGCTCAATATGTTCAAAACGTGATTTTAAGGGTACTTGCTAGAGATCATCAAAAAAAAGACCGAAAAGGGCTTGATCCGAGCAGTTTTTATTTGTATTTTATCGAATGGTTCAAACAAAAACTGCTTAAATCAAGCCCTTTCCGGTCATTTTTTTTCACTGATTTCTTGCGGGCACCTTTAAAATCACGTTTTGAACATATTGAGCGGTTCGGATCATCAAAATTTGGTCAGGAAAGGGGAAGCCCTTTACCGTAATACAGTAAGAGCACCCTTATTAGAAGCTTACTCATATAATCCATTATAGTAAGATGGTATTCCAGTTCCACCATCACAATATACTTCCCAGTGCACACAATATAATATGAAAGTCCTGCACAATAAAAAGTAGTATGAGTTTGAGGTCCTGGAAGAACACGTACACTACATCACGCAAAAACAAGTGGGCTCCAGTATGTTGGGTTTGGTAGATAAGATATGATGTAGAGCTGTGAAAACGGGATCAGAAGGTTCAAAGTTCAATTTGCTTCACTGTCCTAGTTGAGGGTGATTTGGTTTTAATGGAATCAGAAACTGCGCAATGTGGCTTTTTAATTTCGTTGTTTGACAAATTGGGCGTTTTGACTGGGTGGCATGGGAAGGGAAGCCATTGCTCCAATTCGTTGGTGGGTTTACCCTCCACACAACTGACTCATGTCCGATTGTTTTTAGTCAGGCCACAAGAAAGAAACTTTTTTATAAATCATTTAGTCCCGACGTATATGACTTATCTTTGTTTAAGATGTGGACAAACTAACCTAAACAGCACCTAACCATCGGGGAAAAAACGAACTCCTTTCATGCTGAGAAACATCCTCCACTTTTCTCCGTGTCCCCAAACTTTCAATTTTCTTTATTTGCTGTACAAATGAGAAGATTTTTCTGGCAATGTGGGAGCTATTATCATGAGACCAAATATTGCATCTTTTTTCCTGAATAAAGTGTTGAAGAGGTTTAAGTTTGTTAAATGACTTCAGACGTGCATTACATTTATCTCGTGTCATTCAAAAAGTCCACGTCTGTTAAGAAATTCAATTTTTTTATTCAGTGGAGTCAGGTACCGTTCCACTTTTTTTTTTAAAAAAAGAAGTTTAAGAAAAAGAAGATAATTTCAAGGTCAAAAATTATGTATTTACGTAAATAATTTTTCTATCAATATAGATCTTGTTTGACAGATATCATTGAGATCTTTTAAACGGTTCCAAAAAAATTGAAAAATTATTTTTTATTTTCGTTATATTTGAATTTGAAATTACATTCTTTTTAAAAAAGAATGTTTTTGGAGAAAGTGGAACAGAGTCTCAATTGACCTCACTTCCCCTTTGTTTTTTTTCTCTTCCTTCATGCTTGCAACCCGTAGCATTCCAAATCAAAATGATTTGAAAATATTTGATTTGTAGTCATGTTAAGGGCATCATTCTTTCTGATACTCCAAAAGGGCTCAAAGGAACCAAGGAGTTGGCCTATTTCAGTCTCTAAGGTGACAGATGGCATTTTTTTCCAAATCTATTTAGAATGTGCTTTCTTGAAGCTTTGAAAGAAGGGTGGGTTGTGGTTTTTCTTTCCTTTCTTGATGCGTTCACATGACATAACACACCTGGTGAAAAGGTAAAGCTGGTTTGCAATGCGTTCATCATTTAATTAACTATACTCATGTGATTGAGAAAATTGTGGATTCCGAGAGGGTATTGCCACGTGGTGCCAACATTCCATTCGAGCCGTCTAAAATATTTTTGGATGACTCAGATTTAAGGGAGGCCAAGTGTTTTGCATATTTTGCACTTAAAAATTACCCGCTCAAATCTGAGCTGTCCAAAAGTATTTGAACGGCTCGGATGGGATGCCGAGCACCACGTGGCAATACCCTCCCGTACCCAAAAATTTCTCTGTGTGATTAAGTGATATTGCGACACAATATTACTATGTCAGTTATTTGGAGGTGATTTTCTTTTTCGACAATATTACTACAGTTATTTTTGAGTGACAGTTTTATCAGAAAAGCTATGTGCACAGCAGCTGTGCACATAGCCCGTTTTTTCCCGCCTCGGGTCGCACAAAGATGATCGGAGCCGCTCATTTTGTTCAAAATATGTCTTTTAAGGTCTCTGTAAAAAATGAGTTTCGTTCGATATCATTAGAGGCGTTAACAAAACACCCAAAATTCTGAAGTGATTTTGGGTGTTTTGTTAACGCCTCTAACGATATCGAACGAAGTTCATTTTTTACAGAGACCTTAAAAGACATATTTTGAACAAAATGAGCGGCTCCGATCATCTTTGTATGACCCGAGGCGGGAAAAAACGGGCTCTGTGCACAGCTTGATGTGCACGTAGCACAGCTCCTCTCCGGCGCATCGGAGAGGAGGGACGTGTGAAGACGAGAGATCCTACAGACAACCCCTTAAGGACCTGTTTGAATGGGGTATTGTGAAGGGAGATTGTGATATCCTTTTTTAGTCCGTGGACCCAATCTTAAAACCTCGTTTGGGAAATAAAATGGAGAGGGTATTAGCTAAGACCCGGATTATATTGTACCCCCTAATATCCCGGAGGGGGGATTATTTATGGGGAGGTTCTAGGGTGTTATTACATAATACCCCCGGATAATACTCCATCCCTTTTCCATTTCAACTACAAAACAACCTTATCCCCCTATTTTATCCCTCATCTAAATCAAGTATTATTTAATCCTCCATCACATCAATGTGGGCCCACCCTTCTTACATAATACCCCTACTATCTTATCTCCCTTCATAACTAATATCTCCAATCTTTATCCCGCATCGAAACAAGCCCTAGGGGACGATGGAAGTCATTGACCTTGTCTTCATTAAACTTAAAATAGAAATAAAAAGTTGTACTTGACTTTTTATTTTGTCTTTATTGAAGAAAATTCGCGTTTATTAGCTTTGCGTCAAACTTCTGTGAATTATTAATTCGTTTTGAATTTGATAAAGAAATCGGAAGAGTAAAAATAAAAATTTATGATATTTACCCAAAACTTTTTGAAAATATCTATAAAAAAATTTGAAAAACCAACCTTTTTTCGGAGAACGTATGGTTGGGGGATCAGCTCTTCATGTATAGGGAGTCCAATTAATGTTGTCCCTTGGAAAATTTGTTGACATTGCCAACACTACCCCTTGTTCATGAGTGTTGGTTTTGTGTAAATGTGCTCACTTTTTTTTTTACTTTTTAAAAATGACAAACATTTTGGGACATTTCAGAAATATTTTGGGACACTTTCAGTTGCATTCTGCTTGTCATCAGAAATTGAAGTCTGTGATGTCTGCTCTTTTTTTCCTAGCATCGAATCCTCTCCGACCCAAGTTCTGGACTGGAGGAAACAATCCAAATGAACCATACATTGAGAAATTTAATAGGTTGGATCTGCTCAGGGACTCTTCGGGTGAAAAAACTCAATTCTTTCACCGACGAGTCTCTGAGCAAATCCGAGCCATTGATTATGGTATTAAACGATTAATTACGACTGTCTCCTCTAGTCCAAAACATGTACGGGAGAGGATCCACTTCCTTTTTTTCCCTTTTATTTTCTGCATCTGGATTCGTTTTGTTCTTTATTTATATGATGAATATGTAATAATAACGCTCTTTAACAAATGCAAAAAAATAAACAAAAAAAAATTGTAACAAAAAGAATAAAACTGCATAAATCACTAACCCTTTTTAAATTTTTATCTTAAATAGATTCTGTAATTTCTATCATTACATTACACTCTCCTCCATACAAATCCCCATCCATCATCCCAAAAAAAAAAAGAAGAAGAAGAAGAAGGAAGGAAGATTTAACTCTACTAAAAACTGAGAGACTGAGATAAGTTACAACAACAAGCCTTTGGTAACTGGTAAATACCCAAAAAAAAAAAATTAAACAGGGGAGAAAATGAAGAACAGATGCCAATAAGCTAGATTAACGGGTTCAGGTTCTCTCTTTAGTCCTATCACTAAAAACGACCGGGGTTTGTCGGAGAAGACGCCTGTTTCTTACACTGGGAGTCGGCCTCCCCTGTTGGTAGAGGCGGGCGATACCGGCACAAGGGGGACGACCATTCTCCCTCGAATCCAGCTCCGAAACACTTCAATTGCGGAGCACAACATCTCCCGATTCAAAAACAGGGCGCACAGAGAGTACAAAACAAACGAAACAGAGTTTCGAAAAAGAACAGAGGCCAAAGATACTGAGAGAATTGAACCGAACAGCCCCATTCCAGTGCGACCCAATTGAGCAAACCTCGGTTCAAGTTCTGCCGCGTACGCAAAGCAGTACAAGAGCGAACTGGAGACTGCAACCCACATAGTTTTCGGGTTTGTTTGAAACGGAGAAGCGGTACCGTTTCCCTGATACCGGAGGTCAAGGAAGTTGAAGAGGGATGAAATCAGAAAGGCGAAGACAGTGTGACGTGGGGTGGGGTCGGGACGCTGTTGGGAGATCATGTTGTACGATTCCACGTTAATGAATGCAACATTGATGCCTCCATTGAAGGAACTACCAGTGCTTGGTCTGGAGTCTCTGGACATGGTGTTGAAGAAATTGTGAAGGAGGTTGGATGAGGTTATGAGATTGGAAAGATGGAAATGAAGAGTGGAATTGAATGAGAAGAGAAGAAGGTAGTAATTTATAGAGTGGGGATTTGTGGGGAAGTCGGAAATTGCAATACATCTTCTAAATTGGGATAAAGGGTTCAAAAGGAGTTTACTTTTTATGGGTTTCTGAGGGCTCATCGGCTCATTGCATCTCCAACCCATCTTCTAAAGAGTCTTGCTAGCGGTACCGACCAAAGCCCACCGAAATCGGGCCGTCTCCGGCCACCGTCGGGCCGTCTCCGGCCACCAGACGGCCGATCCGATCCGTTCAAAAATTTTATAAAAAAAAAAACCAAGGGGGCCAATGCGAGAATCAACGGCATCCGATGTGTGTATGGTGGTTAGATCAAGCACCCAATTTATACACGAATACACGAAAAATTGGGTGTTTGATCCAACCACCATACACACATCGAATGCCGTTGATTCTCGCATGGGCCCCCTCGTTTTTTTTTTAGAATTTTTGGACAGCTCGGATCGGCCGTCCGGTGACCGGAGACGGCCCAGCGGTGGCCGTCAGTACGATTTCGGTGGGCTTTGGTCGGTCCTCATAGGATTTCTGTCTTCTAAAATACAAAAATAAAAAATGAATGCGACATATTGAGGAAAAAAATTTGTAATTTAGTCTCTCTTTTTTCACTTTATAAGAGAATATTGAAGGGACCTATAGTACTTTTTAGAGATTTGGCCTCTAAATTTACTTTTTGATCTCTAAAAATAGAGACCCGGCCCTACTCCCAATTAGGAGACCAAATCTCTAAAAAGTACCATGGGTCCCTCCAAGATTCTATCATAAAGTGCAAAAAGATGGAATAAATTATAAAATCTCTCCTTAGTATATAACATCCATTCTCTATTTTTGTATTTTAGAGCCTGATTGGAGATGCGAGGGTTTTGGCTACTGACTTGTTTTCAGAAATATGCTTCAAATCAGTTATTGGCTTTTGTTGCGAGTCTAGAAGTCGGGGGTGTTCCGCTTTCCATTAAAAAAATTAAAATTAAAATAAAGGTAATTTTTAACTCAAAAATATTATGTTTATGCAAATAATTTTTCTACCAATATGGATCTTGATTTTCATTATATTTGAGCTTGAAATTAAAAAATTATGTTTAAACGGTGAAAAAAATTAAAAAATTATTTTTCATTTTCTTTATATTTGAGCTTGAAATTATCTTATTTTTGAAAAAGAAGATTGGAAAAGAACGCGGAACGGCACCGGCGTCTCTCTCTCTGGGTTTCTATTTTCAGCTCTGGGTTTACTCTCTCTCCCTCATTCAGGTGAATTTGTGAGCTTATTTTAGTAATTTTATATATGTGTGTCGGATAGAATTATGTGTGTCCAATTACTTTGTGGGAAAATGGGTAAAAGACAAACAAAAGGCATAAAAAGAAAGACATAGAGTCATAGAGGGATGATGCTATGGTGTCCCCGGTTATTTTGAGGACACCGTAATTTTTGGCATAATTTTACCATTAGAAGCATAACAAAAATCATTACAAGTATAATAGAACCATAACATGGCATAACCAAGGCATAACCAAAAACCAATCAAGGCATAACAAAAAATCAACCAAGGCATAACCAACCAAGTTATGCCTTATTATGGTTTTGGTTATGCTTATAATGGTTTTGGTTATGCTTGTAATGAATTTAGTTATGCTTATAATGGTTTTGTTATGCCAAAAGTTACGGTGTCCCCAAAATGACCGGGGACACCGAAGTCATTCCCGTCATAGAGAGTAGCCCAACAGGCACTGCACAATAACTATCGTAAATATATACTCCCTCTTCCCATTTTGTTTGGTTTGGTCGTGTTTTCATTTTGAGTCGTCCAAAAATGATTTTTGATCACTAAAAAAGAATTTTATAGATTTAACGAATTACAAGTACACCGGCAAAACGACACGCCATCCAAAAATTAGTAACCGAAGTAGAGCAAACTTCCAACTGTACCCCTTCAATTTTGAATTGTGCATGTAAACATTTGTCATGTAAATAATTTGACCTCATAAAAAGTTGGATTCGCAATAACAAGCAAATAAAATGGAACAGATGGAGCGTATATACGTATATAAAATACATATTTTAATAACCTGGTATTGCTGCATCACAATATAATACGTACTTACGAATTCCTGCACAATAAACTAATGAGTTTGAAGTCCTGGAAGCAACGTAGTAACAAGTGGGCTCCAGTATCTTGTGTTTGGTAGATGAGATATTGAATATGTGAAAAGGGGATCACAAGGTTCAAAGTTCAATTTGCTTGGGTTTATTTGGGTTTAAGGGAATCAGAAACTGTGAATTGTGGCTTTAATTTTGTTGTTTGACAAAATGGGCGTTTTGACAGGGTGGCATGTGAAAAGGAAAGACTCCATTCATTCTCAGAAACATCCTCCACCATTTTTTCCCGGTCCCACAGTTTCTTTTCTTTTCTTTTCTTTTTGCTGATGACAAAAAAGCTGAACTAGATTGAACCAGCGTAGACACATCCCGATCAACTGTGCAACCCACCCAACTTAGAATGTTCAAACGCCACAACCGGGGAGGAAAATTGATTTGTCACCACGTTACAGTCTCCATCACGACTGTCAGCAAAGTGCAAGTTAAATTGAAGCCTCTTCTCTTGACCATTATTTTTAATCAACGCATCCTCTCCCAACCATTGGTCGCAATTATGGAATTCAAAACCGATGAGAGAGGAGCAATCTTATGTTAGCTACTTCAAGTTTCCAACCACTTGAAGTACCTCACCGGTTGTCAGTTTCAATTTCTTTTGTTTGTTGTGTAAATAAGACGATTTTTCTGGCAGAGTTGGAGCCATATGAACAATTAATTACCCAAAAAGAAGGCATTCATCATTTAACTAGTAAATTTTTATTTTTTTTTTGTTGAACCAAATCATGTAAATAGTAGTATATTCTTGTGATTAAGTGACATTCCGTTCGCAGTATTACACATCAGTTATAGGGAGGTGATTTTTCTTTTGGATTTTCTTTTCAGATAGATGGTTGAGATTTTTATTTTTATTTCACATATATACCGGCAAAAAGGTTAAGACGTTTGCAATGGGTCGACAATATCACTACAGTTGTATGGGACTGAGTTACACTTTCTCGTACCATAGAGTTGATATCGCGGCCGTAATTATATTCCATGGTCTAAAAAAGCTAGTTTCCTGGAAATTAATTATTAACCAATATAAATTTTGTTTGCCCGCGGTTTCCACAACCTAGTTGTGGTTCTCCTTCCATTCTATTTGTTGTTCTCAATTAGCACTTTTTGATGTCTCCAAAAGATTGTCCCACTTCAAAACTAAGCAGGTGGCAATATGTAATGAATTTTCTCTATTACCCTTCACTTTTTAAATTACTATAGTACTAAGAAAGTAAGAAAATATAATGATTGTACGTAGGGTAAAATCAGAAAATGAAGTGATAAATGACAGCTAAGGACGTGTTTTGATAATTAATACCCGCCAAGGACATTTTGAAATCCCCAATAGGTGTCTGGGAACGACTTGATAAGGAAACAAAAAACAGATCAGAAGATTTTCTAATGTTGCTAAAAGTTATAGAGTTTGCAAAAAAACTGCTGGTAATTTATTTTTTCTTGACAGTGCAATAATAATATCTTGAGGATGGTCTTCTGGCTCTTTCATGGTAATGTTGGGAGATGCAGATATGTCGGTAGCTTGCTGGGATGTTAGGCAGCGCAAGAGTTGTTTCTAATTGATGCTGCTGGCTTAAGAGCTGCTGTGTCAAAAATCGAAGCTACATGGAATTTGCACTGTGTCAAAAAACGAAGTCACATTAATTACTAACTACATCGGAAAAAAAATCAAGCTATCAGTTACCCATCACAGAATAACAAGAAATTTTTGGGTGACGGGTGAGTATCACGTGAGCACGCTCACGTGGTGCTCGAGCAGTGCATCTAGACCGTCCAAAATTGTGTTAGACAACCCAGATTGAAACCATCTCTCCTCTCATCTGACCATCTCTTCTCTTTCTCTCTCTTTTTTCTCTCTCCAAATAGCGGAATGGACGGCTAGGATGCACTGCTCGGGCACCATGTGGTGCCCACTCGGCACTGAAAAATTTCTCCAGAATAACAGAGGCTAGCAGTGGAAAGCAAAACTCAAACTCAATACCAAATTACCAATCCAAAGTGGAAAGCAAAACTCAAACTCAATACCCAATTACCAATCCAAACAAAGAAAACAACATTCTGATAGAAAAGTTAAAGAAAGCAATAGTTGTTCAGAAATGGGCGAAAGAACACAAAATCTTCGGCGCCCCTTGCAGATAAGATGAGGCGACAGTAAACATACAAGTGAGTATTTTCTTCATCAAAGCTACAATTCCTTCATCTAATCTTGTTCCAGAGTTTTTATTCTTCTTTTTGGGTCTTCTTCTTGCTTTTGTTTATTCCGTATCGCTACCGCCATTCTCAGCATCTTTGCTCTTCTTCATCTTTTTCTTTTGGTCAGATTTCTCCTCATCAGACGAACCAAGTTAATCATTCACCTTATCCTTCTTAGCCTTCTCCCATTTGAAGATCTTCGTTAGCCTCTTTGTTCTTCTTTTTCTTTTTCTTTTCTTTCTTCAATGCAATTCCTCTTTCACGGATACTGTTTCCTCATCTCCATCAGCTTTCACCCTCTTCACAACATGTGGTGCAGGGCTACCACCAACCTCCTCCAATTTTCTTTTACGCCCCTCCTCACCATCTTCCTTGTCCTTATGCTTTTTCTTCTTTTTCTTTTCTCCCTCTACTATGGTAACCTCTGCAACCGCCCATACCGTTTTACTCACAGCAGCAAGGCCAGCACCCACAGAATCCCCTTACCTGGGAAGAACAACCACATTCCTTGACCATCAACTGGATTGCTCTCATTCGGCTTCCCATGCTTATCCAACTTTCTCCGAAATCAGCTTCTTCTTAATGGAAGCCCTAGGCCCCTACCCCATTACCTGTTCGAATAACAGGGGAACATAGCAGTCCACCATAGTAATGCACTGCCAAAAAGAATAAACTCGGGAGTCATAAACAATATGCTTCTTTCAAAAGAAACAAAATCCACAATAAAGCATCCAGGAATATCTGAAATCTACAAGATTTTACAGAAGTTTGTACGCATGTTTGAGTTAGACCATTTGGCTTCTTTACATAGCAGCCGCCTAGCTGCTGGTATAGTTCACAATCATAACTTCAGAACTCAAAAAATCTATTGGTATAATCTTTTTCACCAACTCTTGTTCAAGCAATAGAGAATAGATTAATTCACACCATCAAAGGAAAACCATTAAACGATGAAAGCATACTTATTTTTGTATATGTTACCCAACATGACAAATAGGATAGAACATTCAAGGAAACAGGCTGTTTGAGGCCTTGTATTTTATAGTTGAGAAAAGCAACCATCTAGTGACAGCTGAAATCATGTGGTTGCAGATGTTTTTGTTAGTCTATTCTGAGAAACTTAGAAACATACAATGTCAAATGGCTCTCTATAATGCATGCATATTAATCCTGCAAGCTGATGAGTAAGATGTGACAAGCTTGGTTTAATAAGATTTCACATCCATGGTGAGGAGGGGCAAAAACTAAAAGAACTAAGAACCCAACTTTCACATCCATGGTGCCTGAGGAGAACTATTTGACTCAATTGAAATAAGATTTGAAGAAAAGAGTATCCCATTACCAACCCAATTTATTCAGGCCACATAGCTCAGAACCAAAGTGTCAGTAACAAGGATATCTAAGACAAGGTATTAAATTATTTAATAAGACAGAATGACAGATAATCCAGCACATGCCCGACTAGAAATCTAAGTGCAGAACTCCTTACACAAATATAAGTGAACACTGAAAAGAAACAATCATTAGTATGTGTAGAAGGGCAGCTGTCAACAAAATGAACATTTTAGGGCAAAGAAACGTAGTGGTTGTTCGATAATTATGGAATCTGCTACCTACACCTTATGCATATGCAATTACCAATTTTAGTACAATGACAACCAAGTTCATGTTTCATCAACTGTCAAAAATTTCTTACATCACAAAAGCAAATTCCATTTACAAGATATTAATAAGAAAACAGGAACCAAATACTTTTTGCAACACTATAGTCTCGATGAACAACTTTTACTATCTTGAAACTGGGGAAGGTTTAACTTACTGAAAAGTACTACTCATTTCCATCCAAAACCGCCATATTTGGAAAATTGGTTCGCTTTGTGATTTTAAATGATTCAGTAAAGCCTTCCCACTGTTTGACCCCTACATAAGCAAATACCAAATCGCGGTTTGCAGATGCAGCAACCTTCAGTAACTTGATCAATTCCTTCGATTTCTCATTTGCCTCATCCTCCATAATCATCAGAACAACTTTCCTGTCATCATCTTCCAAGTTCCAACAACTTTAATGTCTACTGATTTATAGGCACAACCTGAGGGAACAAATTCTGCTTTTATAATTGAGCGCGCACATACACACAGAGGTTACAGGTCTGATAAATTCATGCCGATAGCCGCCATTGACAGCGAAATTCCGAGGACAAGATAAACTCCATCCCAAATTCAATGGAGCAAATTTGAGACGAACCTCTGGTAGCTCATCTATTTGATATTTCGAGTCTCTGATTTTTTAAAAGGGGTTTCCCATTTGTCGGTAGAATACTACAAAAGGCAGCTACTTTGAAGACATAAGCAGATTCAACACATTCCAGTAAATAATACCCTCGAAATGCCAATAAATGATATAAGCTAAAAACTAACATCAGTTCTCCTATCCAGGAGTGACTAATTTACCTCGAGTCTAATAGTACTTCAGTCAGGAAAAAGAAAGAACAGTTTCATACAGGAAATAGATACATTTGGTTTATTTCTAGTCACTGCCTTCCACCATAATGTACTTTCCAGTTCAGCTAAAATAATTATAGAGACCTTTCAAGATACATGCGCAGCAGAGCGAATCGATTTTCTAGATTTAAGTAACATGTATATGTGGACTTCTTTCTTACTTTGATAACCGGAAAGAGTACAAATTACGTATGGGAACTCTCATGCAAAAGAAAACAGTTAATAAAACCAACCAAAAACACATACTGAACTTAGAACCATGAGAAAAACAATTCAAAAAAATGCACAAAAACTAAACTTGTACATTCTCAATCACCTCAAAGAAATATATCCCCAAGCAAACAAAGAATAACCCAAAAAAGTACAATGAAAACAAAACAACAAAATCCATTAAACCAAAATTAAGTTACAAGTCACACATATAAGAGATTGGGTATGAAGGAAGATCCGGATACAACAAAGGCAAGCAAATTCAAAAGGAAAACAATTCAACAAAACCTAAAATTCTATGTCTAACTGAGGGAGGAAGAAAATCACCATGAAACAGCTCCATCAAGGCTTTGATTGTCCTCAAAATCACAGAACTATAAAAGCCTGCTGCATATTTAAGGGAAAAAACCAAATCAAAATGGGTTACCGAGCTATCTTGTCCAGCTTCTGTTACATTGTTTGATGTTGTGCTGATAGACTCACGTACAAAAAAGAAGAAGAGAAGAAGATGTTTTCGAGCCCCACCCCGCCCTCCCCTTAGCCCAGCAAAAACGATAATCTTTATAAATGTCCAAAACAAAGATACACAAACAACAAACTGAATTAAGTCTTTTCCAAGAAAAATAGCTCAATTTACAACCACAAATATATCAGAATCCAATATAAGAAAAATTCATCCCTGAATAAAAAAAATTACTTTCTTACTGTCATCCAAGTATTTCATCCTGGTTGAATATAATAATTACATCACGGTTGTAATAACTACATCAAAAAAAATCTTGTAGGTAATCAGAACTTTACCTACACAAATATGAAGCTTAGGATCCAGCACAAGCCAAAGCAACATTACATAGCGAATAATGAAGAAGAGAATCTGAGTTACCAACTGGCATATATCCTCGAAGGGAAGCCCTGTAACCATTCAAGCCAACTAACCCTAGAAATTATTCCTGAAAATTAAAAGAAAAGATAACTTTGCGAATAGAATTTCGTCAAATTGGGAAATCTATTAGAACGGAATTTTTAAAACGGGGGGAATTTGTCAAATGTAAAAGACTGGTTAGAAACTCTCGCTATACCTCACTTTTCCAAATTTGGGATCTTTTTCATGCAAATACATGTGCCCTAAGACTGCCTACAGCTACAGCCAACTCGCATGTTCTTAAATAAACTCCAGGCTCCACTCACGTAAACTAAAGAGCAAAAGAATACCAAATGATATGGGAGATGATTCCTTAATTTTTAGTTTTTTTTGTTGAGAAAAATATGAAGTATTTTCATCCACTGTAAGTCTGTGGAGGACTTGCTTACTTTTGAGCCTATTGACAATAGTAACAAACCTACGAACCTCAGATTATGTTGAACTCCATCTCACATGCAAGCCAAATAATCGTGCTCTTGTCCAAATGTCGCATTGTATTCTTTTAGAAGAACTAATGTTGAAATCTCGTGCTCAGCACATCATTTTTTGCTCAGTGCAGCAATCGTAAGTTTTTTCTATGAGTTGTGATTCAATTGCTCACCAGAAGCATGCCAAATATCCGTTTAAACCTTCACGATACATAACTGGCAGCAGCATTAAGCTGTGAGGAATTTTCTTGAAAAAAAAATAATAATAATCTCAAAGCTTGTAGATGTTTTGTGATATCAACCGATCATCACATAATAAAGTGAGAATGCAGCTTCCAAGTTCCATTTTCATAAACAGCCTTACAAACTTTTCTTTCAAAGAACCTGTACTCAGCCAAAGGTAATCAATCAACAGGAAAAATAAAAACCCAAGGATATGAATTAGTAAAATAGAAACCCAAGGCTATGAATGCCACATGTAATACAACTATCTTTCACTATAAATGCTACACTTTCTCCTTCCTACAACCACCAAAAAAAGGGAAGCAATCCAGAAAGAACTAATTAATATTGCAAGACTGTAATATGGCTAACCAGGATTGTAATTTTTTGCACCAATTCAGGAACTTCAACATGCATCCAATAAATCCAGGAAACTTTTGTCCCTTTGGATCCTAATATTTTGATGCATTGAACTTTCTAACAGTAGTAGGACCATGCACGTGACCAAGTGAAAACACATCATCAACAAAAATCAGCAGAATAGATCCAGCAGAAGAGAAGACCTTAATACAAGCCTTTGCCACAGTCATTATGCAAAAAGAAAAGAAAAGAAGACCTTAATGCAAGCCTTTACAACCACTGAATGTAGAGAAGGGTTTTTTTTATCAGGTAGTTCAGCAGATATAAACGCATCAAATTGATCTAGATTCTTTAATTTGTGACCTTTCTTCAGTATTATAAGCATATTTACATGGGGTAATTCTCTTTTTTGGAATACAACTACGTACGTATATGCTACGACATGGCCAAATAGTTGTTTATTTATTTAGCAAAAAAAAAGTTGTTTATTTATAACTTCCTTCTTTAATTGTTCAAATTTGCTCTTGAAGATTCTCGTAACTAAGTCTAGTCTATTATAGGTAGTTCATTTGGTTTCAATTTTTCGATAATTTCATACCATTTGGAATAGCATGTCATTGTCAAGAATATCTCAGGTATGCCAAATTTCTGCCCTAAGGTCATTGCATCAAGGTATCTCTTGTGCATATAAAAAAAAAGGTATCTCTTGTGCATATCATGTGGGTCTCCAATAAAAGATCCTGGTAAAACCATTCGCTTTCCAACCTTGGCTATTGTTTCACCTGGAGCAATCCTTTCAACTATCCCTTGATATAAATTGGTTCAAACTTTATCCTGATTCAACCTAAAGGAATCTAATTCAGGTTTCTATCTTAACATACATATCAACAACAAATCGATGCAATAAGCGTGCCAAGTGAAGTAGGATTGAGTTGGTGCTTCCTCTGATTTGAAGTCGATCTGCATTAAATTCACGTGTAGATACCATTTAGTTTGGTCAGCTTCATCTTCAAACAATGAATGATAGGGTGATTTTGTGAACAGAATGCCTTATTTTAAGAATGGATTATGAAGTTAGAATACAAGAAGTTAATAACCTTGTGATTCGGCCCTTTAGTAATTCACCAGTTGTATTTGAATGAGTGGGGCACAATGATGCATGAAGTCCGTTAATGGCGAAGTTGAATTTTCTGGGAATTTCCCAACAATAACTTGGCGCCAACAGGGTTCGCCTAATGGAAAAAGAAGAGGATATTGCAAAGGATCATAACAACCATAGTACTACTTAATTCTCTCACAATGGTATCATGTTTCTGAACTACCATATCGTGCTCCACAAAGGGAGCTGTAGCGGTATCTTCTTCTTGCCATGGGGCAGCAACTTGAGAAGTTGAAGGAGCACTATAGATTCAAGTATCTAGCATAGGATTTTCTTGTAGCACGATTTCATGAGTATCTATAGGATCGATTTGCGAAAGGCTAAGAAAGAAAACCTAATATGGGTTGCAATCAATCAGAAGAGAAACAATGGTGGCATGGGCTCTAATTTTGTGGAGCCATGCATTCTATTAGTAACTTCATGTTCGGTATCAAAGAAGTAAAGCTGAAGATAAAACACTAGAACTAAAACCCTGTAATTGCGTAATCCAAGTAGATATTAAACATGTTTTAGATCCAATAGTTCCCAGTACATAATATTTCTTAATGCAGTAGGGGTGTTTAATTTGGTACCTTGATGATGAATTCAACATAAACTGAAACAGGGATTGAAGCAGTTCCCTTCGCATTTCCTAAATCGAAAAGAAATCACAATTATCAGACAACAAATGATAATTAGAGGTCCTTGCTCTGCTATTGATTAGGCCTGAAATAAAATACTCAAGACATTCGCAAATTAATTGAATTCTATACCAAAGAAATCGCGATTACAAAGACAACAAATTATAGGCGAGCATAAATATTGATCTATGGGTTGGATAAAAAGGGCATCACAGTTAGATATTATGTGGGGGGGAACTAAGAAACTAAACTACTATAAATCTAAAACACTAATGAGATGAAACTTCATAAATATGAAACGAAGGATTTGGAAATATGTTGTATGTGATTCCAAGAATCCAGTTTACAATTTTGAAGAATAACCAGCTCGAATGCAGGAAATCAAGAGCTGAAGATCTATGAAACCCACCTTCAGAGCAACACGGAGTTTTAAACGTAATTTGTTGTGCGCTTGCATTTTATAGTTTGCTTCGATGCTTATCTCCTCAAACTAAGGGGAAAATCATGCTTGCACTTCTCTCTCTGTCCCTGGATCGAGTTCCCAAATCTACGTTGACTTTCAACCCAAACAAAAGCATAAAAGACATATCAGATCCACACAAAAAAAGTCCAACAAAATCATCAAATAGAAAAATAAAAAGGAAAATGACGGTTAATGACGTGTTTTAATAATTAATATTCATTAAGAATATTTTTAATAGAGTAAATTACAGTAAATCCCCCTCAACTAGCCCAAATTTTTACTTAACCCCCTCCGACTTCAAAATCCAACAGTGTGCACCCTCTAACTATCCAGAATTGACACTTAACACCCTTTTGTTAGGTCTCCATAGGAAAAATGCACCGACGGCCGTCTCCGGCCACCGGGCGGCCGATCCAAGCCGTCCAAAAATTTAAAAAAAAAAAACCGAGTGGGCCCGCGTGGGAATCAACAGCATCCGACGTGCGTAGGTGCTCGATCCAAACACCCCAAGAATTTAAATGGGGTGTTTGGATTGACCACCTACGCACGTCGGATACCGTTGATTCCCGCGGAGGCCCACTCGGTTTTTTTTTAAAAAAATTTTGGACGGCTCAGATCGGCCGCCCGGTGGCCGGAGACGGCCGTCGGTGTATTTTTCCTACGGAGGCCTAACAAAAGGGTGTTAAGTGTCAATTTTGGATAGTTAGAGGGTGCACACTGTTGGGTTTTGTAGTCGGAGGGGGTTAAGTGAAAATTTGGGTTAGTTGAGGGGGATTTACTGTAATTTACTCATTTTAATATTAACAAATATTCTTAGCATGTTTTTGACGGATATTAATTATTAAAATACTTCCTGAACCGTCATTTTTCCAAAATAAAAAGAGAAAATCCAGGGGCAAAATGGAGGAATGGAAGGACAACCTTAGAAATCAACGTGGACAAAGAAGCAGCAAAATCGGAAATTATGCCTCTGCTATGCACGTCAGATGAATGGCATGAACATCCGAATCACAACACTAAATCAAGAAGGAAAAGCAAACTTAGACGATTCCATAAGGACAGAACTGACGAAGAAATCGAAGAAACAAAAACAGTGCGGGTGTCCAACCCGAGTACAATTAACCTTTTATTGCAATGAAAGAGGAAACCAGATACAAGTTGCGCCTAAACAGCTACAACACAACAAAGGGCTCGGGTAATTTTTGGACATACAAAAATATAAGTGACTGATAAGCAGTTGGTTGCTTTAGGAGATCGAAAAGTAACTTTTCAGTTGTTCTCGTTACACTGCAGCTGGCACACCTCCTGTGTTTGAAAAGGCGGCAGTTGTGAGTTGACCTGGAAGCATGGCCATGACTTTCCGATGTATCCATTTGAACAGCATCAGCAACTCAGCCGCAGAGAACAGCACAAAGAGAGTGTACAGAACTGGTCCGAATGAGTCTGGGAAAAGAATGGAAGCCAAAGATACCACAGAAAGTGAACCCAACACCACCATTCCACGGGAAACGACGAGGGCATAAGTCGGCCATCTCGATTTAGCATGGTATCCGAAGCAATACAAGAGCAAACTAGCAACGGAAATTACCATGGATATGGGGTGAGTGTCGAATGGGGATAGTTGGTTGCCCTGATACTTGATTTGTAGAAGGTTGAGGAGCACTGGGACTATGAAGGCTAGAACGGTGTGACAAGACTCTAAGGAAGGTGGTGGTGGTGGCTGCAAAAGGTAGTTTGAAATGATGATAGACACAACATAGATCTGTGCAAAGAAGTTTATCGCTGGATTTCTTGTGGTATTGGCCATTGAATTCGATGATGGAAAAGAGAGAGAGGATTTGGGGAGGAGAGGTGGCGGTGAGAGTATAATGGAAAAGAAAGAGTGGAGTTTGAATTTGAGGAGAGAAGTGGCGATGAGAGTGGAAGGGAGATGGGAATGGAATGTGTGTATATATAGAGAGAGAGGGGATTGGGGCGTGTAGGCGTTCTCACCTATCCAAGGGGGGGAGCAGCGTCCCGAGTCCCTATCGAAGTGCATCCAAATCCCTGTGGAAGTGCATCGAAACGGCAGGTGACGAAATTTTCTTGGCTTTATTCGTGACCTATAAAGTTATGCACGACTGACACTATAAAGTTATCACGACTGACCCTATAGAGTTCATGGTTGCCTGCGGATAAAAACAAACCAAAACTCTCGATGCCTTGATGGAGACCTGCTTTTTAAACTATATGTTTTAATTTATATAGGGAAAACGGAAATAAAAAACAGTCGGATTAATATTGAACTATATTTTTTAATATATAAACGGTGTAAAAAAATGACAGGTAACGAAATTTTCTTGACTTTATTATTGACCTATAAAGTTATATGCACTGACACTAAAGTTCAACTCTTCTTGCCTGCGGATAAAAAAAACAAAACTCTTGATGCCTTGATGGAGACGTGCTTTTTAAACTATATTTTTTAATTTATATAGGGAAAACGGGAAAAAAAAACAGTCGGATTAATATTGAACTATATTTTTTAATATATAAAAGGTGTAAAAAAATAAATGTTTTAATTTTCAATCCGTTTGAACTGGTACAAATATGTTATTTTTTTGATCATTTCATTCTAAATGGTCGTAATAATTTTTTGACTCTAAAACCTTTCAATAAGCACCTAGGAGAGCTCAAAAACTAAATAAATAGTCTTAGGGTTCTCGTTGAAAGCCCTTGGAGCAACAAATTTACTACGACCATTTAGGATGAAATGATCAAAAAAATAACATCTTTGTACCGGTTCAAACGGATTGAAAATTGAAATACTTATTTTTTTACACCATTTATATATTTAAAAATATAGTTAAAAATTAATCCGACTATTTTTTTCATATATATATATATATATATATATATATATATATTAAAAAATATAGTTAAAAAAATAAGTGTTTCAATTTTCAATGCGTTTGAACCGGTGCAAAGATGTTATTTTTCTGATCATTTCATCCTCAATGATCGTAATAATTTTTTGGATCTAAAGCCTTTCAATAGGCACCCTAAGAGAGTTCTAAAACTAAATAAGGAGTCTTATGGTGCTCGTTGAAAGGCCTTAAATCCAAAATTTTCTATTACCATTCAAGATGAAATGATCAAAAAAATAACATCTTTGTACCGATTCAAACGGATTGAAAATTGAAACACTTATTTTTTTACACCGTTTATATATTAAAAAATATAGTTAAAAATTAATCCAAGTGTTTAATGAATACGCTTATTTTTCAAATGAATACGGCTGTTTTTTTTCTTCTTTTTTTCCCTATATATATATATATATATATATATATATATATATTACAAAAAAAATAGTTAAAAAAATAAATGTTTCAATTTTCAATCCGTTTGAACTGGTGTAAAGATGTTATTTTTTAATCATTTCATCCTAAATAGTCGTAATAAATTTTTGGCTCCAATACCTTTCAAAGAACAGCACAGGAGAGACCTGAAACTAAATAATGAGTTTTAGGGTGCTCGTTGAAATGCCTTAGAACAAAAAATTCATTATGATCATTTAGAATAAAATGATAAAAATATATAATTTTCGCCCCAGTTCAACTGAATTAAAAAATGAAGCACTTAATTTTGGAATTGTATTTTTTAATATAGAAAGGATGCATTTATAGAAATTAAATAAATAAAATAAAAGTAATTCAATAAAAAAAGAAATTAAAAGAGCAAGGGTACAAAGAAGGAGGGTGGGGGTAATTCCGGAAAATGGGTGTGGGGTCGAGGGGTGTGAGAAAAGCAATTTACCTCTTGATGGATGTTTATGCATAACTTTGATGTTAATGCTTTAAAATAAGGGTCATCATCAGGCCGGGTCGGCCCGGCCAAGCCCGCCAAATCACTATCTAAGCCCGTCCACAGGCCGTGTCGATTGGACTTTTACTTTTTTGCGGGCCGGGCTACCTACCATAAATTGAAGCTCAAGCCCGGCCCACGGGCTAGCCCAATTGACGGGCTTGCGGGCCAAAAGCCGGGTGGACTAGCGGGCAGGCTAATTGGAGGGTTTAAATTTCCTTGGGCAAGGAAAAAATGAAAGGATTTGGAAAAATGACGGCCAATGACGTGTTTTGATAATTAATACCCGCCAAGGACATTTTGTTCATTAATAAATGTTCTTAATATGTTCTTAAAATGTATTAATTATCAAAACACGTCCTGGGCTATCATTTTCCCAAAGGATTTTGTGAGATTTTGGGCTAATGGGTGGGCCAGTGGGCGTGCTATTGGGCGGGTACCACGGGCGGGTTCACAGGGCGGACCGAGTAAAAATTCATAGGCCCAAGCCCGCCCATTACAAACTATGGGCTCGGGCTGGGTTAAAGCCCGATGGGCTGGGTAGACTTTGGGCGGGCCACGGACTTTTGGGCTAAATGATGACCCTTACTCTAAATAGGTACATCTTTTACATAGATTTTTTTGTGAGATTCATCTCGAATTTCATACAAATGATCCGAGCCAATCATATTTTACACAAATTTTTTGTGGGGCCCACCTCAAATCTCATACAAATGATCCGAGCCATTCATTAAATGTAAAACATTTTTTTAAGAGCTCCTTAAAAAATCACCTTAATCCGATACTTATATATGCTCGATCCAATTATCCAATTTTTCATTTTGATTTCAGGATAATGAATAGTTAGATGATTGGATCAAGCATCTATAGATATTGGATTGAGCTAGTTTTAAGCGAGGGCCCTTGAAAAAATATTTTACATTTAGACTCCGTTTGTTTCGATGTAAAACATTTTACGTGAAAAATCATTTTATTGAAAAATCTTTTACCTGTAAAACTATTTTGGAGAAAATATTTTTTAGTATTTAGCTGCAACCTTCTGTAACAAGCAGGAAATAAAGCGACTATGTTGAATTGGTGGTTGACAAAGGCATATCCTCTACATTTTTGTCCTTTCTCTGCTTGGAGAATTTGAAATAAATACCTATACATGAATTTGTGAACACATAAGTTGAATATTAAGCATGTGCACCAGTGCATGTGTTTGTGATTAAACTGATTGAGATATAGAGAGGTTTAGGCAAGAAAGAAAGGATCCAATTGAGAATTGACTTAGTGGGAAACACGTATAAGAGTGTGTGTGGAGTAATTTTTCAGTGCCGAGCGGATATATCCTACGTGGTATCCGCTCAGCGCATCCGAGCCGTCCAATACACTTTTGTACTACTCTGATTGAAATCCTCTCTCTCCTCTCACACAACACTCTCTCTCATTTTTCTCTCTCCAAATCTGAGCCATTCAAACACGCAATGGACGACTCGGATGCCCGAGCGGACACCATGTGGTACCCGCTCAGCATTGAAAATTTTTCCTTGTGTGAGAGAGAGCATTTGAGAGTTTCTGGTAGAGATTAGCAAGATCGGCATGGGATAGGAAAATGAATTACCGAAATTTCCTCCGTAAGTCATTTTTGGTGATTTCAAGAAAAGGTTTTATGTGAATAAAACTTTTTACCGACCTTATAAGCAACTAAACACAGGAAATTAGGAAATTATTTTACCCAAAAATATTTTCAGTCAAAACAAACGGAGCCTTAATGAACGCCCCAAATC
Organism: Rhododendron simsii; assembly: GCA_014282245.1. Classification (NCBI taxonomy): domain Eukaryota; kingdom Viridiplantae; phylum Streptophyta; class Magnoliopsida; order Ericales; family Ericaceae; genus Rhododendron; species Rhododendron simsii. The sequence goes on along the minus strand of CM024959.1, from coordinate 12,357,096 downwards.
TTTTGTGTGGGACCCGAGGTAGGCCTTACAAAAAATCTGTGTAGAATATGTACCCCTTTTAATTTTTGATTTTTTGATTTATCTATGTGCTTTTAGACTTGAGCCTTGCTATACACAAACAATTTGTGCACACATTTTGTAGTGGGGTCCACCACGGGTCTCACAAAAATCATCTGAGCCGTTCATTAAATGTAAATTATTTTTTCAAGAGTCTCCGTAAAAAATAAGTTCAATCTAATACCTATAATTGCTTCATCCAAACATCTAACTTATCATTCAGATTTTCGAATAATGAAAAGTTATATGGTTGGATTGAGCACCTATAGGTATCGAATTGAACTTATTTTTTACAGGGACCCTTGAAAAAATGTTTTACGTTTAATGAACGGCTCGGATAATTTGTGTGAGACCCTTGATGGACCCCACAATAAAATTTGTGCACAATCTGTGCACAGATTGTATCTGTGTGTGGACTTTCTGTTTAGACTTTTCGCCGAAGAATCTTCGATTCCCAAACCATTCTGCGGCAAAGCAACCTTCATTTCTGCTGTACAGTGTATAGCAAGCTCCGTACAACAGCCGTATACAGATCCATTTTGTGCCCATCTCGAATTTTACAAAGAAGATCGGAGCTGCTCATTTTGTTCAAAATAAATTGTTTAGGGTCTTTGTAAAAAATCATCTCAATCCGATGCCGGTAAATTTGTTTACGAATCATCCAACTTCGCTTCAAAAATTCAGGGCAAATTCTGAAGCAAAGTCGTATGATTCATAAACGCTCTTATCGATATCGGATTTAGATATTTTTTACAGGGATCTTAAACAAAATGAGCAGCTTTGAGCATTTTGTGTAATCCGAGAAGGACGTTGTGTGGCCCGTGATCCTCGATATGGTTCCTTCCTCCGTTGGCTCAGTGGCTTCCTAGCCTTCTCCGCCTAGCCTGCACAATAAACGCACGATTAAGACCTGGCCGAGGGTCGTCCGGCAAGGCCCTCCGGTGAGAGGATAAGTATGTGCAGAGAGAGAGGGAAGAGATTAGGGTTTTGAGTGGGTATTCGCGTGTATCAGTGCATACCTTCTCAGAGGCTTTATCCTTTGGTATTTATAGAGCCTCCCTGACTTGCTTTCCAAGCACGGGCACGTGCCTTACACGGGCCAGGGACGTCACCGTGACGTCACCGAACAGATCTGGTAACCGCTTTTGGGGGTGAGCTGGCACTCCCATGTCCGCTCCGATTATCTCTTGGCATAACCGTCTCCGCACGTGGGTGGGCACGTGGCCGCGCAGGTGGCCAAGCCCAGAAGAACCTGTCGGTTGCCGAGCTTGAAGGGAAGCCGAACCCAAAGGGAATTCGGGCTAGGCGAACATCGTCTGCGGGGCCGCCCCCAAATGGTGGCCGAGCTTGACATAAATCCTCTCCGTCGCCGGACGCAAGGCAAATGCAGAGCCGACGACTAGTATGCCTCGGCTCAGGCCGAGCCCCGGTGGAGTGGGTTAGCTGCCCCATGCGGCAGCTGGCGGTAGCAGAGGAGTACAGGTGGTCCCTGGTGGAGTCACAGTTGAGCTCGGCCTGCCACAGACATAAAATGAATCTGTGCACGACTGTACAAAGTTTGTTGTACCCCCAACGTTGCTGCTCTTCCAGCTATGGAAATGCGCTAGTGGGAATCGACGGTTGACATTTAGACCAAATTAATTCTTCCGACCTTGTTTTCGTTCCGTCGTTATTCTCACTTTTCCCAGTTTGGCCTTTCAGGTCCGTCACAAGTCTGGGTCTGGATTTAATTTAATTTTTTTTACCACAAAGGAGAAGGTTTATTAACGGCTAACCATCATGTGTGGATTTGGATTTGGATAACGTGGTTGGTTTATAGTTTATGAGATTTTTTCTATGAACAATTTTGATTGACTACAAGAATTAATAATACTTCTTGTAGTCAATCAAAATTATTTGCTACAGAAATGAGCGGTGACAGTTAGTGGGATGGCAAATACTTTTTGCGACGGGTTTTTTCCGTGGCGAATTATTTGCAACGGAAAAATTAGCATTTGCAATAGCGAAATTACCATTGCAAAAAAAACATAAAAAATCGAAATCTTATTTGCGACGGCCTAGTCCCATTAGAAATGGTAAATAAAAATTAAAAAAAAAAGTTCTTCAAATCATGTGAACTGCTTATTCAACAAAATCAAACCATGTACTGGCAAATAAGTCAAAGTGGCTTATTTTTCATTCTTATTCAAATTTTTTTCATATAACTTGGCTTATTGTCAATTTTTTGGAAATTATTGCATCCTCACGATAAGAGGAATCTAAAAAGTAAAAAATTTTGACCGAAATCCAATTTTTTTTGAATAAAGACGAAAAAATTGGCTTATTGACTTATTTTCGTCTTTATTCAAAAAAAATTGAATTTCGGTCAAAATTTTTTACTTTTTAGATTCCTCTTGTTGTGAGGATGCAATAATCTCCAAAAAATTGATAATAAGCCAAGTGATACGAAATTTTTTTGAATAAGGACAAAAAATAAGCTACTTTGACTTATTTGTCCAAACACCCAAAAAATTATTCGTACAATTTACACATTTACAATTTGAAATTCATGTTCCTAGACAACCACAACCAAGATATGATTAACACAAAGAATTATCAATATGTACACATTTTTGAACAAATCAAAGAAAATAAACACAAGTGTAGAGGTGTCAAACGGGTCGTGCCGTGCCGGCACGGCCCGTTTAACTCCCGTGCTAACCGTGCTTCGTGCCGTGCCGTGCCGGCCCGTTTATAGTATTTACTCAAATCGTGTCATGCCGTGCCGTGCCGTTTGTCAATCGTGTCGTGCCGTGCCGGCCCGTTTACTTAAATCGTGTCGTGTCGTGCCGTGCCGTTTGCCAATCAGGTCGTGTCGTGCCGGCCCATTTTCTTAAATCGTGTCGTGTCGTGTCGTGCTCTTTTCAATCTCGTCGTGCCGTGCCGGCCCGTTTTCTTAAATGGTGTCGTGCCGTGCCATTTTCGATCGGGTCAAGACTTGTCGGCTCGTTTACTTAATCGTGTCGGGTCGGACCGTGCCGTTTTAAGTCGTGCCATTTTAAATAAATTCCTTTCGTATTAAATTACTCTTGCACCATAAATATTTTGATAAGTTTTTTTAATTTTACTCGTTAACTTGTAATGTTAAATTTACAAACCAAAGGTCCAAAGCCTATTCACTAACAAAAATGAAGAAAATATTTTTACCTAAATAAAAATTGATAAATTTTTAAAGGTAAAAAATTTATTTTTTAAAAACATGATTTTTTTTTAAGAAAATATTTTTTTTAAATTAAATATCTTAGATGTTTAAAGGTAAACAAATATTTTTTACTGAATAGAAATTGTTTACTTTTTTTAAATTAAAAAAAGCCATTTGGCTTATTTATTTATTTTTTTGTTTTTTTGTGCCTCGTGTCGTACCCGTGCCCAGCTAGAACCGTGTCGTGTCGTGCCGTGCCGTTCTTGTCCACTTTCCGTGCCCATGCCCGTGCCCGTGTCGTGCCTCGTCTATGACCGTGTCGTGTCGTGCCGTGCCAGGCCAACTTTCGTGCCGTGCCCATGCTGTGCCGCCCACTTCCATGCCTGTGTCGTGCCCCAGGCCCACTAAGACCGTGTCATGTCATGCCGTGCCAGGCCAAAACCGTGCTTGTAACGTGCGGTGCCGCCCCGTGCTCGTGTCGTGCCAGTGCCGTGCCGGCATTTGACACCTCCTACACAAGTGCGTCGAAAATAATGAGGGTATCACGTTCATATCACATTCGCCCACCTAAAGGGACTGGGGGTTCGACTGGTGGAGTGGGAGTGTACCTCACGGACGGATGAGGCCATGGAATTTGAGAAGTAGATCACGCAGAGGACTGAGGGCTGCTAGCGTCCGTGGCCAAGTCACCTCCTGCGGCGGGCCGGGGGCCTCGCAGCACAAAAGCATTAGAACAACCCAGAGAGTCGTTAGCCACCAGGTCCAAGAAGCTATCTACAGAACAGATCCCGACATCAGTAGAAGAGGGCCGCTATTGAGGATCCCCCGTGGTAAGACGGGGCAATTCTTCGACGTTATCCTCCTCTTCCTCCCTCAGGTGATGAATTGTCGCCGCCGTAACGAGTTCTCCTGCGATGTCATCCTGGCCTATGGACTCGGGGGAATTCGCTGGTGGTGGGGGTTTGCGAATCTCCAAAGTGGCTGATTCGTCGCAACCTAACCTCTTAGAAAGGTTCACACCCCGAGCGTAGGGCTAGGTCATTAAAAACATATTAACCGATAAGACCAGAATCGTTCCCATAAAGAAAACTTCTTAAGCGAATTGGGATTAGATGTTGTGTAAAGAGTTGTGATGCTCAAGCGGCCAAATTTGGTATTCAAATTGAATGACGATATTTAAACTTGAAAATAAACTAGATTAGAGATGGCCGAGTCAAAGGGATTGATTTACCCATGACTTAGCCGTCAAACGATTCCTTCATCTAACTCAAGATCCTTCTAGCGGCCACCAGATCGTCTTTTTCCAGAATTCTAGAATGTTCTGTCAATCGTTTGATCCGTGCTCAAAACCCTAGCAACCATTTTTCGATTCTTTCAGGCTACGTAAAGAGATTACCATGCAGAGTTAGAGTTACCCTACACTTCCAATTTGAACCGTGCATTGTGATTGGTTGGAGTGAATCACCCCATGCCTATATAAAGGGGCCTTATGGTTCCAAAATTTATAACACAACTCACTCTCTCTAGCCACGAAACCCTGCAGAAATACTCTCTCATACTCCCTTTACAAAAATCCTAAACTCACGTGAGCAGCCGCAATCCAACTATCAAACTCCCGAAGTACAAACCCTAACCCTAGGGTCTTTGAGAAGAAGGTCAATCAATCATCCTCAATCCAAAGCAAATCAAGCAACTGAGTGATCATGGTGGTGAGACCTAAGTGCCTATGGTTTGTTCGTTGTTATGTATCTTTGATCATAGTGTTAAAATTTTGATTGTTGTTTAAACTATTCGTATTCTAGTGTAAGGAAGAACATCGGCTAGGACCTCGTTCCCACGGCCGTGACATCTATTCACCGGCCATGTGATACATTCCTTGGGACAGCCTGTTGTGTTCTGTTTATTTCGATACATGTTCTATTTAGCGTTCTGACTCACCTTATTCACTGTTAAAGGCTAATAAATAGATTACATGTTTAGAATTAAATAAAGCAAGCATATATCATATGTCGAATGATTATGGGCCGGTCTCACGACCGGGCAAAGAGAGGTGACTTAACACATTCCCCTTATTGTACTTTTGGCTCTTGTACCCTAAATTTCTATCTGTTTTTTCTAATTTTTATAAATTAGGTGGCGACTCTATTTTGATGATGAAGGCTATCATGTGGAGATGTTCCTAACCATGGAAATATCCACGATCTTTGGTCTATGAAGTGGAATTAAACAAAGAGGATATCTGTATGGTGATGCCCCGTTTGGGAGGTGTCTACAAAGACGAGGCCCCATTACTGGGGCGGTCTGCGCAGCGGAAGACCGTGGATAAAGTTTCGCAAGTTGCTACGATTCCAAAATTATAAGAGAGACTTAGTTAAATAATGTCCAGAGTTCCATTCGAGCCATAAGGCAAGGTCCGAAAGGGCTCCGCTACAAGAGAACGATCGCCGCGGGTTGTGACCTTGCTCCAGCGAAAATGGGGGAGTTTCTTGTGGCTCGATGACTTGGGAAAGAGGTTGCATCGCAGGGATCAGGTTCTCCCGCGGGAAGAACCCGAGAGAGACTGTATTTTTCCCAAGACCTAGACGTACAGGAGGGACACGTGTCGAGATTTTATAGGAACGCCGTCATGGGTCTGACCTAGGCCCAGATGCCCTATAAATACCCCTGACATTCTCCCTGATTTGACAAAGCTGACTTTTCCTAGAGAGAGAAAGTGGTGGACATTAATTTTGAGAAATGAGAACATTCTACTCCAGAGAAAAGGTGATCTCATCCGATCCATCTAAGGAAAGCCAATTACTGCTACCCGTGAAAGAAACAAAGGACACGCTGCCTTTGTCTCTTCTGTACCTCTTGCTCCTTCTCTCACCCCACAAGATTGCTCCTCCTTTCTCCCCACTAATCATCAACCAATCGCACTTCTCTGACTCATACGCAAGCACACCTTTGCGGAACCCCAACATACGCAACACTATAGTCTCAATGAACCACTGAAAGTATCTTGAAGCTGGGGAAGGTTTAACTTACTGAAAAGTACTCCTCATTAAATCCGAAATGGCCACGTTTGGAAAATTGGTTCGCTTTGTGATTTTAAATGATTCAGTAAAGCCTTCTCACTATTTGTCCCCTACATAAGCAAATACCGAATTGCGGTTTGTCGATGCAGCAACCTTCAGTAACTTGATCAATTCCTTTGATTTCTGATCATTTGCCTCATCCTCCATATCGTCAGATCAACTTTCCTGTTATCATCTTCCAACAACTTTAATGTCTACTGATTTACAGGCACAACCTGAGGAAACAAATTCTGCTTTATAATTGCTCGTGCACATACACACAAACGTTACAGGTCTGATAAATTCATGTTGATAGCTGCCGTTGACTGCGAAATTCCAAGGACAAGATAACCACCATCCCAAATTCAATGGAGCAAATTTGAGACCGACCTCAGGTAGCTCATCTATTTGATATTTCGTGTCTCTGATTTTTTAAAAGGGGTTTCCCATTTGTCAGTAGAATAATACAAAAGGCAGCTACTTTGAAGACATCAGCAGATTCAACACATTCCAGTAAATAATACCCCGAAATGCCAATAAATGATAGAAGCTAAAACCTAACATCAGTTCTATCTAGGAGTGACTTGACGTAGCAGAATTCACAAGAAACTAGTTAGCGTACTAATCCAAACGAGATAAATAACTCGTCGCAACGAGCAATTCTTGCGCACAAGAATGAAAGAGAAAAATCTCTGCAATGTTATTAATCAAAAGCTTGAAAAGTTATCAAAAACATTAGGTTACAACCCCTTATATAGGCTGAAACCCTAGAAACCCAAAAAATAAACTTGAAAAATAAAAAGTCCCACAATTTGGGGCTTTTCCTAAAATTGAAAATGGAAAAGAAAAATAAAACTTTCCCAAAAGTAATCAACTTAAAAGGAATTACGGACTAAAAGTTATTAACGAATCAAATCTTTCCTAAAACGGCAAAATAACGCAATTAAAAGCCTAAACGAAGGAATTAGGCCAAAAAGCACCATTCATCATTTAGGGTTCATGTGTATGGACCAGAGCGCGAAAATAAGTCAGCCCACCAAGTTTGGACCTATTCCGAGCTCGTCCGAATTTAGCCAATTTGGGTAATCTAAAATTAAACACCGTTTGGACTTCCGGGGCTTGGCTCGGTCCAGCTGATCATGGAATTGGACCTCCACGTGTTCTACAGGAAACAAATACATTTGGTTTATTTCTAGTCACTGCCTTCCACCGTAGTCTACTTTCCAGTTCAGCTGAAATAATTCCAACGTTATAGAGACCTTTCAAGGTACTAGGTTCTGAGCAACATGCTACGCACGCTCGGTCATGTTCGTTGGTTTAATAATTAAATGTATTTAGCGTTTATTGTTTATTTTTTTGGTTGATTTGGGGGGTTTTTTCGAGAATGTTATAAACCCGACCAAAATTTTCCTTATTGTAGGTCTTTCAGATAAGAAATTAGTACAATGCCGAAGGTAATATGGTTGATTAAAATTTGACATGCATAGTTCACTATAATGATTTATAGTGTTTCTAAAAAATTTGCATACATACAGTTAATAGATGAGGTGAACAGGTAGTGCTAAGCTCCATTGCTAGGATCAATCCTCTATTTCACATTTTCCCTCCCTATATTTCATCTCTATGGGAATGAATAGTGACACAAAGTGTGTTCCAATCCTTCAAAATTCAAACACACTTTTTCAATCCTCTATTTAACATTTTTCCTCTATTTAAAGAAGCCGTTATTTGGCTGTTCAATAAACTCTTTGGTTCAGTAACATGTACCTATTCTTCTGAATCTCCAAACAAATCAAACTTGATAATAGAATTCGCATACTTATGTAACTTGGAAAATAAGCTTGTCATATCAACAAATCAAACTTGATAATAGAATTCGAATACTTATGTGACTTGGAAAATAAGCTTGTCATATCAACGACCTTGCCCCACTCTCAACTTCAACTCTCTAGTGAAATTCTCATTGACAAATAATCTTCTCATAGTTTAAGCAATCTGTGCTTATTATTTCTACATTTAAATTCATCTTCAATTATTCCACGGATAATTTCGTCCAACACATAGCATTAAACCATTTGCAGAGAACATCTGCAAAGCACAAGATTGATTTTTTCAAGCTTCATTGTGAACATGAAATTTCAACCTATTTTCAAAGGGAATGAAATGTGAAGAATTCAAAAAAATGCTCCACTAAAGATGATGTGTAAAATTAGCGAGACAATCAATAGTAGGAGTTGGTAGTAAAGGCCAGAGGGGGCACAAAATGAGAGCCCATTTCGCTGAGAACAAAGAAGAAATTGTCAATCATCAACAATCTTACTAATGTGACCAAGTGTTTCTTCATCTCTTGAACTAAGAACGTCGAAAACTATAAAAAATGCATACGAGGGTACCATCTATGTTCCTCAACTTGTAAACATGTTATCATTGAATTAAACAATATAAGCCATCATGAATAAATGTATATGTTTCTCTGCATCAAGAGATGAACTTGTTTCCTAATCAGGGAAAAAAAGAAGACATCGATTGTATGTATTGCGAATATCACAAAAGAAAAAGCCTAATCAAGTCACTTAGTTTTGTACTGATCATCTTCAGAGATCCATATATCACGATAAATATCAACACAATAGCTGCATAGGTTTATCAGAATAGCAACCTACCTCACCTCATCAGAAAATATAGACAGAAGGTTACCAAAAAGTTTTAAAGAACCCTCATCACAATTGACACTCGTACCAGGCTTATGACCACGAGTGTAGGTGAAAGAAAGCATTCTTGGCTCATCAATTCCATTGATAATGTTTCTGTAGATGCAAAACAACATTCAGTAAACAATAAAAGACCTGTGGAATTTACTGAAGTATGGAACAAACCACCAAACATTGCAATGGGAAAAACCAACTTGCCAATTAACTCAATATTAAAAAAATTAAAGCCAAACTTAAATTATGTCTCTGTCGCAAGATTTACAAACGCGGGAAGGAAGATATAAAGGAAAGGAAAAGATGAAAAAACCTACGTGACAAAGAAGAATTCATTTGTTCTGTTCCCCTATTTTTTTTTCCTCTATAAATTTCTGAACAAATCCATGACTCAAACATAGCCTAAACATGGAAGTGAAAGACTTGGTCTGAGTAAAGAAAGCAAATAGGCTGCACTGATTCAAATCATTAATACCTTCCAAGTTCCAAAGACAGTTAGATCACTCACTCCTTGAGTCTGATGGTTTTGGGATCTGATTTCTGTGCATTTATGGCTCCAATGAGCTTCTTCACAAATCTTTTCATCACTCATTTACTTTCTCAGGCCTGTAAAGGTAAAAACATTAAATTCAGCTAATTTGAAATTTTCATGAAAGGACAAAGTTGTCAAAGTTATTCTAACCATAGCAACAACAGGCTATAGCTAAGGAAGTGGCATATGCAATCTTCTCTCACCTCTCAGTTAGGGTTTCTCTCTCTCTAACTTGGGCAAATGAAAAGAAGATATACAGAACAACAATCGATACCAAAACAACATGAATACACTAATTAAGAAATTTAAAACGCAAAAATCAAAGTTTATATACGAACCCATTTCAAATTAAACAATGTTTTTGGATCCTACAAAATACATGATAGACAAATGTTTGGTTTTGTTGTCAATCTGTGGTCTTGAGGTTAATTAATCATAGACTACGTTTGTATCTCCTATTGTGGCTTACTGCACAAGAGAATAACTGTTCAGCAATGAGATTTCCTAGGGATGAAATCGGTTCAGTTCGGTCGGTTTTTAACCCCTTTTTGAACCGAACCAACTATGTCGGTTTTTGTATCTTCCAAACCGACACGGACCCAAGCCTAGAAGTAACCGATCGGTTCGGTTGATAGTTTTGGCGGTTCGGTTCGGTCGGTTCTATCGGTTTTTTGACGAAAATGGCAGTTGGATGTCCAAATCCATCCATAAACAACATAAATCATACAAAATAAAGTCCAAATCCATCCATAAATAACACAAATCATACAAAATCATGTCCAAATCCATCCACAAACAATACAAATCAAACCAAATCGTGTAAACAAAACAGGAAAAAAAAATTCAAAAAACCGTATTTTTTTTCAAAAAAACTGCTGTGTTTCGAACCTGTTGAGTGTTGACCGTAGGGATCATAGAGTGAGATGAGAGGCCCGAGAGGGAGATAGGTGTGGATTGTGCTTTCGGAAAGGCAATCTGTTCTTTGTTCTCCAGCATGATCTTGTGATTTGTTCTTTGTTCTCCATCGCAATCTGTTCTTCGTTCTTGCAGGAGAGAGAGAGAGAGAGAGAGAGAGGTGTTCAATGTGGAGGGGGCAGTGATGTCGGCGATGGGAACTAGGAACTTGGGTTGGGGATGGGAAGAAGAGGAGTAACAGATGTGGGGGTATTAGGGATTTTAGGATCAGATGATTATGGGTAATGGGTATATATATATGATTGATCTAACGGCTAGGATTGAAAGCATAATCTCTTTAATATAATCGGTTCGGTTCGGTTTGAATCGGTTGGTTTTTATATAAAACCAAACCGTTCGGTTTTCAAAAAATCAAAACCGAACCGAACCGACTCATACCTAAAACCGACCGAATTAAGCAAAAATTGATCGGTTCGGTCGGTTCAGTCGGTTTTTCGGTTAAAATTTTCATCCCTAGATTTCCATAAACAAACAAACAATCGACTGTTGCTGTATTTGTTTTTCTCTATTTCTAATCAACGATTAGGTGCATTATGCCATACAAAATAACAAGTATATTAAAAAGTCAATTTCTTGATTTTATCTATTCCTCATCTGCAGTTTGAAGTACCATCTAATTCTAATGATAATAAAGCAGAAACATAGACAAGGCTGCAAGGAATTTGGTACCCGTGAGTTCCTTCAATAAAGAAATCCAGAAGTCTAACTAAGTTATTACGCCGCACATGGCCAATAGCCTCAACTTCCACCGTGAATTCCTTCTCTGTTTCTTCCCTATGATTAACAAAAGAAGGGAGTACCATGAGCTTAAAAGCAACTTAAACGCTTCTGTGAAAAAAATACAGATTGTTGAGGAGCTTTTTAACAGCCACAACAGTCTCATTAACCATACAGATACGGTAAACAACTCCATATTATTTCCCTCACCAATCACATTTCCTTTGAAAATCTCTCTTACTCTATTTCTAGGTCTCTTGATGTAAATCATTGACCCTAGGGAAGGAGAGAGAACTTAGGCATACCAGATAGAGGGGAAGCGGCTGGAAAGAGCAAATATTCATTACTCTGGAAATGGTAAAAATGTAAACAAAGTGACTCTCGATATTGTGAATGCCTTATAATTTGTAATAGTGCAAAGGGAAACAAAAGTTACATAGGTAATTGCATCTAAGAGTGGGGCATGCAAATTCAATTACACTGGAAGGTTCAAGGCATTAAATTACTGAGACTGAGTAACAAATCTCTAACTAAGACCATGTATGCATGTGTCGCTTGCTCAAACAGCCATTATTCAGTTCGAAGTGATAGCACTTATCACGGAATTAAATAACCATACTTGGATTGTTGATTTATTATGTGTACAAAGGCCCTCAATAACAATGTTTCTTTGAGCTTTATGCTATGTTTGGATTAGTGTTTGAAATTTTTTTTGAAAAACAGTAGGAGTAATAAGTGGAGAGAGAAATGTTAGAAGTAGGGGGAATTTTTTGAAATTATTATTTTTTAATTGTAAAGAGAACAAGGCATTAATGTAGATTCTAAGGTGAGATACGCCTTGATGGTATCTCAAGTCTATATGGTCTATGTCAAATGTCTAAAAGCTCTACAAGGTAAGGCAATGAAGGAACACCAATATCGGATAATTACTTCCTTGATCCAACATTTACTAACCACACCAAACAAAACCGAGCCTTATGATCCAACATTTACTGTTTCATTATATTCTTTGACCCATGAGTCTGAAGAATATGCTAGCAAAACAACAGAAATTGATATAAACCAAGTAACTTCATAAACAAATACGCAATGAAACAATACAATGAAATGGCAAAAAGTATGAGTTAAAAATAAGTGCTCTCTTTGGCGTTCTACGACAACAAAACCTAATTCAGCTCATGTTTTTTAGCTCTAAAAAATAATATGTGAATGAATATGGGCCTCAGAAACAAACCAACGCAAGTATCATCAATTAATATCATTTAATGGCTTAATGCACAACTTTAACCAAGGCTAATCTACTAATGTGATATTCCAACATAACAATCTCTAGTTGCCCCCTTTTCTGCTCTTACCTTATTATAATACAACCTTCTAGGTCCTGCTGTAAAGGATGCACGAGACATGCACCAAATACAAATAACTTAGTAGCAAACCCATTAGTTACAAACAAAGAAAGGATTAACAACATTACCCAATCAGAAAAACAAACCCAAATAACTAAAGACGAGAATTAGAAAATTGACTAACAAACATTACCCGATGTTGAATCTATGGGTATCGAACTCTCCCCTTCCCTTCATTTTTATTCACATTGCTGCCAAAAGCAATGTTCTAAAACTCGGTACTCGGTACTCGCTCGGCCAGTCACCTTGTACCTTGTAAGCCGATTACTCGGCGAGTAGAAATTACTTGGATTTTTTTTTATATGTTCCCAAATGATATTCATAATGCATAATGAGAAGTTCAATGTTCATAGTTCAAACCAAATGAAACTAAGCACAAAATTACTTGTCCATTGCAAAGTTTAACGTTCAAACCAAATGAAACCAAGTGCAAAATTAATAGTCAATTACAAAGTTCAATATTCAAACCAAATGAAATGAAGTACGAAATTAGTAGTCAATTATTCCTCCTCTTCTTCTCTATATCCCTCCATATTATGTATTTTACCCCATTTTTTCAGTTTTTTTCGATTTTCTCCCCACTTCCGAGTAATCTCGTTTTACCGAGTAATCGGTACTCGCCGAGTAATGCCGAGTAATCAGCTGGCCGAGTATTCCCACCGAGTAGTCCTAACTCTACTCAGCTAGGCACCGAGTACCGAGTATTCGCCGAATATTTCCGAGTTTTATAACACTGGCCAAAAGTAATCAGGGAAAAAATCTAATCAATTACCTCACAAAAAAAAAAAAACAATACCCATTCAGAAAAAATCTAATCAATAAATGCATTTCGATCAAATGACCTTCTAATCTGACACAGGATGTCCTTTTTATGTTACTACTTGCCTAATAAAAAGAGAACTTGAGAGCTAAAATACAACTCCTGCGTAAAAGCCTAGAACATTGTGAAGACTCCTGGCTCATAGTTATTACTTCCAACATATTCTCATTCTCATTGATTTTCACAAAGATTGGCTAAAGCTTCTTGTGTCCGATATTAAGTTATTTAACAAATTGATTTTGGGTATTTCAATACATCAGATTGTGCCCAAATCGAGTGTTTGCATCAAAGCATACACGGATGACCCTAATCCAGTCCAATCATAAGGAAATTTGTGTAAAGAATTCTGCACATGGGAAACTTTATTCCCCATGTGCAGAATAAGCTTAAGATATGCCTTAGTTGATTAATTCTGTTTCACTAATTGATACCTTCATTGATTTCGGTCTTTTACCTCCCATCCATGCCAAGAATAACTACAGTGTCCTTTTCGTGGCCACAGGCAGCAATCTATTGAGAACCTTCCTGCAAGCGGAATTGAGCCGCTGACCACTCTGAGCTAAAATATTTTGGCAGCACACCTGCAAAATTAGAGCACGTAAAGAATAATCCAAAACTTGTTATACATATCACCAGAGCACAATTTGCAGTGCACGTTAATTAACTGATGAATTTGAACATATCAATGATCTCAATTACTATAGAACATTCTCTTCTTTTTATAGCATATATACATTCTATGCCACGTTTCTCCCTATCATACTGTACCGTAAATACATCAACATCTCCAGATAAGGAAGTAGTCTAAAAATGCTACACAGATATATTGCAGCAAGGTTTAAAAAATTGAAAATTAGAGAAGGAAAAACATATTCATCACATAACAAATTGAATAAATTTACACTCAAATCAGGATGGAAACTTTTAGACCTTTGAGCCTCGTTTTGAGGTAAAATCATCTCACTTATCTAATAAAATCACTGGCCATGTGATTTCGAAGAGTTTTAGGGGCCGGAAATCACTGGTATGTGATTTCTACGGTTTTCGAAGGGCTTTAGGGTTGAATGAGAGTTTCGGTACCCAATAGGCAAGGGTTTTGAACATCAGTAGTTACAGTGGAAGTCAATTTAGCGTTTTGAGGTCTGCATGGAGGTTGATTTAGGGTTTTCAGGTATGGAGAGAGAAAGAGAGAGGGAGAGAGAGAGAGAGAGAGAGAAGATCTGAGGGAAGTACCTGGCTGGTGGTGCCGCTGATGGAGACGAGAGGCGGTGCGGCGGTACAGTGTAGTGGTGGTGGGTCGGACGCAGAGGTCGGAGAGATGGATCTGTAAAAGAAGCGTTTCTCTAATAGAGGGAGAGAGAGAAGGTGAGGATGATAAATAGGAAATCGATGGAAGTCAAATGCGTTCGCCTGGATATCGATTAACAGAGGGAGATTGACAGAGGGAGAGAGAGAGAGAGAGAGAAGCAGACGTAGACGCAGACAGAAGTTGCAGTATACGCGTGAAATGTCAGAGGTGAAAAGGTAGAAAGACGAAAATGCCCCTGAACAAAACCTAGAATACCAGCCGCATAAAGACAAAATAGCACACCTTTTTTGGGGACACAAACGGAATTGTTGAAAAGTCAAAAAACCCAAATTAGTAATTTAGAAATTCGTCCAAACAGTAGCCTGTCCCCACCACAAAACAGGGGAAAAGACGGGGATACCCCTAGACTTTGCACTGAAGCCTCTCCCCCCAGGCACCAAGGGACTCAATTGGAAAATCATGGCAAAAATGGGTCCGGCAAAAAATTGAGATCCATGCCTCTTTATCTCCTGTCTTTGACATGCGCAGCAGAGCAAATCAATTTTCGAGATTTAAGTAACACGTATATGTGGAGAAATTCTTCAGTACCGAGCGGGCACGGTGCCACGTGATGCCGAGCACATCTCGGCCGTCCAAATGTATTTTGAACGGTCCAGATTTATTTGGGCTTGAGAGGGCATTTTGATAATTTTACATTTAAAAATACCCAAACAGATATGAGCCGTCCAAAACCCAGCACCATGTGGCAGGGGGACTCAGGGGGGCTGCTCTCCCCCTTGGGGGAGCAGCGTGCTGCTGCCCCCGTTTTTTGGGCTTGTCCCGATCTCGCTCCGATGATCCGAATCATTCACTTTGTAGAGCTCGTTGAGTAGAACGACTATGAAAAAAATCAGCTTAATTGGATATCATTAAGTGCCTGATCGGAGCCTATATAACTCTTGGTCCATTGGGAATAATGGATTTGATCCAGTGTTTCGGATCCATTCTTTTCAAAGTAAAAAGGCTCCGATCAACCACTTAATGATATCTAATTAAGCTGATTTTTTGCATAGTCGTTCTACTCGACGAGCTCTACAAAGTGAACGATTCGGATAATCGGAGCGAGATCGAGATAGACCCGAAAAACGGGGGCAGCAGCACGCTGCTCCCCCAAGGGGGAGAGCAGCCCCCCTGAGTCCGTGGCAGGGTGCCCACCCGGCACTGAAAAATTTCTCGTATATGTGGACTTCTTTCTTACTTCGACAGCAGGGAAGAGTACAAACTAAGTATAGGAACTCTCATGCAAAAGAAAACAGTTAAAAAAAACCAACCAAAAACACATGCTGAACTCGGAACCATGAGAAAAACCATTCAAAAAAATGCACGAAAACTGAACTTGTACATTCTCAATCACCTCCAATTCAAAGAAATATATCCCGAATAACCCAAAAAAGTACAATGAAAACAAAAAATTAAGTTACAAGTCACACATCTAAGAGATTGGGCAAGAAGGAAGATCCGGAGACAACAAGGCCAAGCAAATTCAAAAGGAAAACAATTTGACAAAACCTAAAATTCTTAGCTAGTCTAACTGAGAGGAAGAGAATCACCATAAAACACCTCCATCGAGGCTTTGATTGTCCTCAAAATCACAGAACCTGCTGCATATTAAAGGGAAAAAACCAAATCAAAATGGGTTGCCGAGCTATCTTATCCACCTTCTGTTACAATGTTTGATGTTTTGCTGATAGACTCACGTATAAAAGGCAAAAAACAGAGAACATGATGTTTTCAAGCCCCACCCGGCCCTCCCCTGGGCGCAGCAAAAAAAGATAGTCTTTATAAATGTCCAAAACAAAGGTACACAAACAACACACTGGATAAGTCTTTTTCAAGAAAAATAGAACAATTTACAACCACAAATATATCATAATCCAATATAAGAAAAATTCATTCCCAAATAAAAAATAATAATTACTTTCTTACCGACATACAAGTATTTCATCCTGGTTGAATGTAATAATTACATCCTGGTTGTAATAACTAAATCAACGAAAATCTTGTATGTAATCAGAAACATTACCAACTCGAATATGAAGCTTAAGATCCAGCGCAAGCCAAACCAACATTACATAGCGAATAATGAAGGAAGAGAATATAAGTTGCCAATTTGGCAAATATTCTCGAAGGGAAGCCATGTAACCAAAATCCATGCCAACTAACCCTAGAAATTATTCCTGAAAATTAAAAGAAAAGATAGAATTTCGTCATTGGAAATCTATTAAAACAGAATGTTTAAAGACTGGTTAGAGCAAGTTTATCAGTCAAATGCTAAAAAACCTCTTGAACAGTGCACATTTTTTATTTTACCTACTCATATTTTTCTAACACTACACCAATACAATCTATTTTACATATTCTTTATTAAAATATTAATAAAGAGAGAGAGAGCAAGAGAGAGAGAGAGAGAGTCAGAGAGCAAGAGAGAGAGGGAGAGAATACAATAAAAAATTGGGTGGCTCTTCAACAGTTACACGCTTCTTTTGCCTCGGAACTGTAGCTGGAGGAAGTTTGGCTCCTTGTTTACCAATGCTGCTGCAGAGTACTTTTCTCCTTTTTGGTGATCTAAAATGGCTATAAAGGTATTTTACATGAGCTGATAAACTTGCTCTTAGAAACTCTCACTATACCTCTCTTTTCAGAATTTGGGATCTTTTTCATGCTAATACGTATACCCTAACCTGAGCCTATTGACAATAGTAACAAACCTATGAACCCCAGATGGATTATGTCGAAACCTCAATCTCTCCATCTCACATGCAAGCCAATAATCGTGTTCTTGTCCAAAAGTTACTTTGTATTCTTTAATTTAGCAGAACTAGTGTCGAAATCTCGTGCTCCACACATCATTTTTGCTCAGTGCAACAATAGTAAGTTTGTTCTATGAGTTGTGAATCAATTACTCATCAGAAGCATGCCAAATACGCGTTCAAACCTTCAGGATATACAACTGGCAGCAGCATTAAGCTGTGAGGAATTTTCATGAATAATTAATCTCAAAAGCTTGTAGATATTTCTGTACTATCAACCGATCATCCCATAATAAAGTGAGAATGTAGCGCTTCCAATTAAGTTCCATTTTCATAAACAGTCTTATAAACTTTTCTTCCAAAGAACCTGTACTCAGCCAAAGGTAATCAATCAATAGGTAAAATAAAAACCCCAAGGATATGATCGAATTGGTAAAATAGAAACCCCAAGGACATGAATGCCACAGCTAATACAGCTATCCTTCACTATAAATGCTACACTTTCTCCTTCCTGCAACCACCAAATAAAGGAAAGAAAAGGAAGCAATCCAGAAAGGGTACTGATTAATCAATATTGCAATACTGTCATATGAGGATTGTAATTTTTTGCACCAATTAAGGAACTTCAACACACATCCAATAAATCCTAGCAACTTTTGTCCCTTTGGATCCTAATATTTTGATGCATTAACCTTTCTAACAGTAGTAGGACCATGTACTTGACCAATGGAACATATCATCAAGAAAAATCAGCAGAATAGATCCAGCAGAAGAGGAGACCTTAATACAAGCCTTTGCAACTATTGAAGAAATCGAAGAAACAAAAGGGGGGAAGGGTAGATTTCTGTACTTGGAACAACTCAAGTACAATTAACTTTATTTTGAGTGAGTACAATTACGTACACTAAACATAGGCCTAAACAATTACAACACAGGGCTCAATTGGAATGAAAAAGGAAACTAGATACAAGTTACGCGGCCCATAGGCCTAAACAGTTACAACCCAACAAAGGGCTCAATCGGGCAGCGACCGAAAATGAGTTATTTTTTGACACACAACAACATAAGTGACTGATAAGCAGTTGGTTGTTTTAGGAGCTTGAAAAGTAACTTTTCAGTTCTTCTCGATCATTACCACTACAGTGGTACAGCCACACGTCCAGTGTTAATTTGAAAATGCGGCAGTTGTGAGTTGACATGGAAGCATGCCCATGATTTTCCGACGTACCCATTTCAATAGCTTAAGCAACTCAGCCGCAGAGAACAGCACGTAGAGAAAGTATAAAACGGTTCCACATGAGTTTGGGGATAGAATGGAAGCCAGAGACACCACAGAAAGTGAACCAAACACCACCATTCCACGAGAAACGACGAGGGCATAAGTCGGCCATCTCAATTTAGCATGGTAGCCCAAGCAATACAAGAGCAAACTAGCAAGGGAAATTACCATGGATATGGGGTGAGTGTCAAATGGGGTTATTTGGTTCCCCTGATACTTGATTTGCAGAAGGTTGAGGAGCACCAGAACTATGAAGGCTAGCACGGTGTGACAGGACTCGAAGGAAGGTGGTGGTGGGTGCGGAAAGTAGTTTGAAATATTGCTGATATACACAACATTGATCTGTGCAAACAAGTTTCTCCATGGAATTCTTGCGGTATTGGCCATTGCATTGCATTCATAATGGTGAATTCGATAATGGGGAACTGGAGATGGGATTGAAGAGAAAGAGGAGGAACTAGTGCTTACTTACAGGGAAGAGGCAGAGCAAGAATTTAGTAGTACATATTTCGGCTTTCAACTTTGGCGGTATTTATATTCAGCATTTTCTAAGATGAACGGCACTACGGCGTCTTTGTCTTCATTGTGCAAGTATTCTTTTGTCTTCATTGTCCATGTATTCCACAGACACAAAATTGGCACGTCTTTGTCTTCATTGTGCAAGTATTCCAAAGAAAAAGTAGAACACGTCAGCATTTTGCAAGACTTTTTTTTTTTGTGCAAGACCCTCTTAGCAGTTACTAAGTAGGAGTACTGTTTCATTTTCTCAAGAATATATGTTCTTTTTATTCTTCGCAAGAATATATGTTTGAAACGCGTTAATTTGACTTGGATCACGTGGGAGAAGATTCTCCCAAGAAGACGTTTGGGGCTACTATGTTATAGTAGGGCAGCAATCGAGCTGAATCGAGCCAATTTTGAAATGTTAAGATTTGTTTGTCAAGCGTTTAAGTATACTCGAGCTTAATGAAAATTTGACATGTCGAGCTCGAACTGAGCTAATTTATTAGGCGAGTTTAAAATTGAGGCTCAAATTTGATTCGTTTTATACTCAAATTAAACTTGAATGTGTCTATACTGAGTCGAGTCTCGAACAGTTCACGAATGGCTTGCTAATTTTCAGCCCTACTTTTACAAGTACGGATGTCAAATGGGCGGGTTTGAGCCAAAATGGGCAAGTTGTAAGTGGGTTAGGTCATTGACCCATTTAGACTCATTAATTATGAGTTCAATTACCCATACTCAACCCAACCCATTTATTTAAAATCAAACCCGACCTACCCATTAACCCAATTACATACTATATACTAAAATTTTAAAATGACTAAAATACTCATATACACTGACATGACCATATTACCCCTATACATTTAAATGACTAAAATACCCATTTACAAAAACATTACCATATTCTCCATGTATACTAGAATGACCAAATTAAATAAAAAGTCTACCGCTGCTTTATTTCACCGCTCTCTCCATTGTTTTCAATCTCCGGATTTTAAAAGACTCTTCTAGGGCTGGAAGAGATTTTTCAAAAATTTTACCATTGATTGCAAAGACGAACGAGAGATTGAGTATTGCAGTGGGGGAGCGACACCGCTGAAAGGGGGAAAAAAAAAAGTCGACTTTTTTACTTGAAAGTGTTTATTTTCTAAAATATTTGGGTATGATTCGTCTCGTCAAGATGAATCAAATAGTCAAAAAAAATAGCACAAAATGAATAATCGCAAAAATAATTGAATAAAGACAAAAAGTATTAAAAGAGAAAGTTGTTCGGCTTAATTTCAAGGCCTATTCCGGGATATGAGCGGCTGTTTTTTAATTTTTTCGAAAAATTAATTTATGACTCCTAATTTTGGAGAGTACTGGGATTGCGTAACTGTCTAACTGAAACTATGGGCAATCTGCCACATGCTGACTGGCACCTGCCACATCCGTACGGAGTAGTTCCACTGTTTTTTAAGTGGGTTAAATGCATGCATTGTTGGGTCTTTTAAGTTGATCCAATTGAGATCCATTAATAGATGCATTAGATGGGTTAAGATTCATTCTAGCCCAACTTATAAATGAATTGAGTTGGTTCTATTTTTTAGTAAATGAATTTATGTTTGTTGATAGGTTGAATTCAATTTGTCACCCTTGCTTATAAGCAAACTTTGTTTAAGTTAAAATAAATGTCCAGGGTTGGTGATAATATACATGTCTATCAAAAAATATCATGCGTACGGATCAGCATGTATGGAATCTACGTCGGAGTCCACACATGTAATGACCCACGTCAGCTGACCTGTTTAACTTTTAGTCTAATCACATGGCTCAAAAGGTTAACATCAAGTTATACAATAATTGCTCGCTTTTGGTTATATACTACATAACATTTCTATGAGTTGTCGATGTGGAACAACTTTTTCCAAGTAGGTTTTCACAATCTTTTCACATTGGCTGCAACCACATGGTCGACAAGTACCTGTTTAAGGACAACAAGCACCTTAAGCTCATCTCATGTGGGATCCACCCAAGCACGACAAGCACCTCAAGCTCCTCACTTGTTGGACCCACCTAAGCATGCCGCCTCGCGGGACCCGCCTCACACTTCTGGTTGGTGCAAGCTCTAATACCACCTGTAACGACCCGCACCAGCTGACCTACTTAACTTTTAGCCTAACCACGTGGCTCAAAAGGTTAATCTCAAGTTATAGCGTAGTTGCTCGCGTTTCATATTTTTTTTTTTTTTTTTTGCACAACATTTCTATGAGTTGTCAATGTGGGACAACTTTTTCCTAAGAGGGTTCTCACAACACAAATGAGCGGAGCCATTCAATTTGTTTAGAATATAATTTAAGAGACCATATAAAAAATTAGCTTCGGATATTGGTAAGGGTTTAATTAGTTTTTGTCCTTGTATGGACAAATTTGATGCAGGGAAGCATATGGGAAATCAATGAACAATGCAACAAGAATAATCGTAAACAAGATAATCTAGAGAAACTCTCTCTAAGCCTCAATTTTTATTAACCAACTCAAACTTACAACAAATGCTTATACGCTGAGGGAACCCTAAATAAAGAAGGAAATAACGAAATAAATTTAAAAAATTATCCAAAACGGAAAGATTAGGGTTAAGCCCAACTCAAACTTACAACAAATGCTTATAGGCTGAGGAAACCCTAAATAAAGAAGGAAATAACGAAATAAATTTTAAAAATTATCCAAAACGGAAAGATTCGGGTTAAGCCCAAATCTAGAAACTAGAATTTTAAAAAAAAATTAACTACTGCCAAAAACCTAGGTGAAAACGTAGTTGCATGAACCAAGTAGGAGTAATTAGCAAATCTTAAAACGGCACAGGTGCACCATGGGGACAGCGTCACGTGCCCTTGAAATTTTACTAATCAACCAATGGAAGAATATTTATCTCAATCTTACCTAGCTAATTGGTGACGATGGCCATGAGATGTAGCCATGTAGGGGAACTATATAGTATTTGTTTTTTTTTATTATTAATAAAAAAAAATCAGCTGGAGACAACATTGTACATACGCTGGTAGTATTGTATGGTGGTTCGATTTAGCAATATTACTTAGATCTTTTTTTTCTAATTTTGAAAAACGCGTGGCAAAAGGAAGGAAGGATCATATCCAACTAAATTTTCTTCCAGGAAGCAGCAGCCTAGCTAAAGTGGTAGGAGTTGGAGTTCTACTTGGAGCAGTGCCCCCCTAATCTCATCATTAATTAGTTTCATCATTGACCGCAAACCTTTTTTTTTTTTGGTCAAACGGAAATTTGACCGCAAACCTTTGCATCCGAGTATTTTGGATGTTAGATTGTGCTATGAGATTTTGTTCTTATTTTTTATTAATAACATATATGGTGATTCAACCGGCGCAAAATTTCTTGGTACAAAGTTATTGCCCCCAGGTGGTTCGATTTAGTATCATAATTTATGTCTTGTTCCTTTCACAATTCAAAAAGAATTTTTCAAAAAATTTCTCTTAAATTCCTCTTAGATTCTCCTTACTTTCAACATTTTTCTCTCTATCTTTCTCCACTTATTACCTCCTACTATTTTTCAAAAAAAATTTCAAAACACAAACCAAACATAGCATTAATTACTTCTTTTTCTAATTTGAAAAACACGTGGCAAGAGTAGGAATCTAATCAGTAGTTTAGTAATTGACTGCAAATCTCAGCATCCGTGTATTTTGAGCAGTAAGTCTTCACTTCCCGATCGGAATCCCGACGCCCCGACGGGCGCACTCCGACCACCGGACGACTGATCCGGTCCGTCCAAAAATTCTAAAATAGAAAACCGAGTGGCTGCGCAAGAATAAACTGCATCCGACTTGTGTAAGTAGCCGATCCAAGCACTCCATTCTTGGCCAACCCAAACACTCCATTTTTGGCCAATCCAAACACAAAAATGAATTTACTGGATCAGTCATCACACGTCGGATGCCATTTATTCACGGGAGGGCCCACTTGGTTTTTTTTTTATAGAATTTTTGGACGGATCGGATCGGCCGGAGTGCGCCTGGCGGGGCGTCGAGATTCCAATCAGGATTTCCCGATCGGGAAGCGTAGACTTACTGTATTTTAAATATTTTGGGTCGTTAGATAGTATGAGAATTTTATTATGCGATTCAACGGTTGGAAAGTTCTTGGTACAAGGATACGTAGGAATTTTGGTACATAGGATCAGTGTTCCTCATTGACCGGACGATTCCTACGTGGCCCATAGGCCTAAACAGTTACAACCCAACAAAGGGATCAATCGGACTGCAACCGAAAACGAGTTATTTTTTGACACACAACAACATAAGCGACTGATAAGCAGTTGGTTGTTTTAGGAGCTCGAAAAGTAACTTTTCAGTTCTTCTCGATCATTACCACTACAGTGGTACAGCCACACCTCCGGTGTTAATTTGAAAATACGGCAGTTGTGAGTTGACTTAGAAGCATGCCCATGATTTTCCGATGTACCCATTTGAACAGCTTCACCAACTCAGTTGCAGAGAACAACCCGAAGAGAGTGTACAGAACTGGTCCGAATGAGTCTGGGAATAGAATGGAAGCCAGGGACACCACAGAAAGTGAACCGAACACCACCATTCCACGGGAAACGACGAGGGCATAAGTCGGCCATCTCGATTTAGCATGGTATCCCAAGCAATACAAGAGCAAACTAGCAACGGAAATTACCATGGATATGGGGTGAGTCTCAAACGGGGATATTTTGTTCCCCTGATACTTGATTTGCAGAAGGCTGAGGAGCACCGGAACTATGAAGGCAAGAACGTTGTGACAAGATTCCAAGGAAGGTGGTGGTGGTGGGTGCGAAAAGTAGTTTGCAATGCTGATAGACGCAACATTGATCTGTGCAAACAAGTTTCTCCATGGAATTCTTGTGGTATTGGCCATTGCATTCATAATAGTGAATTCGATAATGGGGACCTGGAGTTGGGATTTAAGAGAAAGAGTTCAAACTTGGAGGTATTTATTTATAGTCAGCATTTTGTAATAATTTATACACTAATATAAACAATACTTTCCTGATTGACATGAACCTAATATGATTAGCATGACCTAATACGATTAGCATGACGCCTATCAAAAAAAAAAAAAAATGATTAGCATGACCTAATATAAGATGGTCTTTTGCTTCATGTTCTACTTTTCCAAAGCAAAATGTGACCTAAGATGTCTTTGATCTACTCCAAGAAACTATATATTACCAAAGTCAAAAGGAGTATTTCTTTTTAGTCATTTTCTATTCCAAAAACCAAAAGCAAATACATAGAGAAAAGAGTCGGGACCTAAAACTTCAAAACATAATTAAAGAATAGAAAGCAAATACAAACTCTTAAAATTTTCAATACTTAAAAGAACCCCCTTCAAATAATAGACCGACACTCTTCAATCAAAAAAGATCAAGATCCTCTATGAGGATTTTCCCCTGTGAAGATTGTGTGAGGATTTTCATGGGATCCAGACTATTCATCTGGACAATCAATAGTTTGAATTAAAAACGAACTCTTCCGGGGAAACTATTACCTCTTTCCCATTCCAATAGGTCATGCAATAAGGATTATATATGGTCATGCCTACTTTGGCTTCCATCAAAGCACAACTTCCTCCAACTCACTACTATATAGCTTAAACTCATCCCAGAGAGAGAGAGAGGGGTAATATAGTCAGTATTTGGTACACTCATTTTTTTGAGTGAATTTCACACCCGCTTTTTTTCGATTCATACTCTTTTTTTGTCTTTATTCACATGAATTTACTATTTTGTCCTTTTTTCAATATATTTTTTTTCACATTTAAGGGTAACATTGTAAATTCATGTGGATAAAAACGCAAAAGGGGAGTATAAAAAATATTTCTTTTTTGTTTTTCCTTTAGTTAACAAGGATGCAGTTGGGGGTGTTTTTGCATATAATTGAAGAGGAATATTTTTTGTACTCGGTCGAAAAAAAGTCGCTTTGTTAGTTTTGTTTTAATTTTTTGAGAATTATTGGTTCATTTTGAAGAGAAGAATCTTAAACAGTAAAAATTAATGCACTAAGCTAAAAAAAAATGTGAAGACAAAGATAATCCAAAAAAAATTAGTCTATTTGGTTTTTTTTTAGTGAACTTTTTAAAGTTTTGATTAAATTGTTTACTCCCTCCGTCTCTTTTTAATTGTCCTGCTTCGTAATTCCAACTTATTAAAAAGACATCATCATTATACCTTTCACATCACTTTTTTCCTCCACTTTTCCTACTTACCCATCATCATTACATTTTTACTCACTAATTTTTCAAAATAGAATATACTTTTAGGGACAAAATAGACAATACACAATCTTTTACCCACCAACTTTACAAAATGGACACTTATTAAGGGACAGCCCAAAATGGAATACCGGACTATAAAAAAAAGGGACGGAGGGAGTAACTTTTTAGATCCCTCTATTCGAAACGAATCAATAGTTGTCCAATTACCATGGTTGTAGCTTTTTCTCCACAATGAACTTAAAATCTTGTCCAAGACGAAGATAATCAAACATCATGCCTTCCCATGACTCAACTGAACTGCTATACCAAGAGTAAAGAGATTGAGAATATTTATTTTGCCGCACATTTCCAATGTTCGAGTCATTCACGGATTCCAGTTCAACAAAGTGGTCATCATCCAAAAATATCATTAGGCAAAGTGATATTATCACCACCACCGAACGTTGCCATATATCAAGTCCATAAAAAAAAAATAGAAATGCTGAAATATCTATTTGTGTGTTTATTATTTGGAAATAGAAATAAAAGAAATCAATTGATGAGACTATGTATCTAGCAAATCTGTTTGGGATGAAACCCTCTGATTACTACGAAACATGCACACGGACTGGAACAAGAAGCATGATTTCTAAAATCAAGAGCCGTAGTTTCATTGCGCCAATCGGGCACCACAAGAAGCCCAGATTTTTTACCAGGAGAATAGCAGCAGCAAATGACATAATATTCTCGAGCAATCCATCCTCCGCCCCAAAGTCAGTCGCGAAGATTCAAAATCATTTCTAACTCTTTGCTAGCTAGGGATTCCCTTTCGGATCAGTACAACATGGTGATAACGGATCACTGTTAAGAATAATGCGTCTGGTCGTAATTTTGTGTGTTTGAGCTAAAAGTATTTTTTTGTTTGTAGGCCGATCATGTTAAGTTAGATTCCAATTGGGCCTGTATATGTGTGATTGTTTAGATGGGCTCCAGTGCAAAATTGGCCCAAGGTTTTATTAGTACATATAATTATTTATAATGCATGCAAGACTTTGAAGCAGTAACCGACAGACGGACCCACCAATCAGTGTCACACCCTCCTCGCCCCCACCGCCACGTAGTCTATCTTCCTGATCCTCCGTTACCATTTCCCTTCTCTCTCTCTCTCTCTCTCCGTCAAAAGGCGCCATTTGCCTCCCGTCCCATTTAAAACTTCGAACCCCTTTCCCATGCCCTAATCTCCTCTCTCTCTCTCTCTCCCTCTCTCTCTCCACAGCTTTCTCCCTTTACACTATCTCCTTTTATAAACACTCCCACACATCCGCACCCACCCCCACCTCTCTCCACTCCCATGACTTCTCACACCTACGCCATGGACACCCAGGCCCAATCCTCCGACCTCGCCTCCCAAATCCTCGCCGCCTCCGCTCCCCCGCAGATCATCGCCGCCTGCGCCGCCGTCGAGTCCTTCCTCCACCGACACACCCCCGACCAGTCCCGCTGGTTCTTCTCCATCACTTTCCCAACCCTAATCTGCAAAACCTTCGGCTTCGACGAGCCCCCGCCGCCAGCTCAGCGCCCCTCGCCGCCGCCGTCCACCAACGGCTGGATTGACGTCGTTCTGTCGTCCAACGACCCCGAGCTGGCATCTAGGGTTTTCAACCTCCTCTCCCCTGATGGTGTTCTAATGTCCTCGATGTCAGCCGTCGACCGTCTATCGCTGATCAAGTACGTCTTCCCGACCGAACGGCTGCCCGAGTGGGTTAGGTTTACGCTCTCGAACGAGCGAGACTGCATGGCTTTAGCTGATTCGTGCCCCTTGTTTAAAGGTAACAAGATCAATACCAACAAGGGCTCCTCTTCGTGTCAAGTTGAATTGAATGTGTTTGAGTACTATATATTCTGGTTTGCTTATTACCCCGTGTGCAAAGGAAACTGCGAGTATTTTGATACGGCTAGGGTGTCAAGGAGTAATAAAAAGTTTAGGTTAGATAATTGGGCTTGTTCAATTCCAGGGTTTTCTAACCCCAAGCGTGGGTCGGATCAGAAAGTAGATTGTAGTGGTTTGTATGTACGGCTCCTGTACGCATACGTTCGCACGTTTGTGCCAGTATCTGATTTGGATGATGCATGCCAACCCTATCGCAGCTCGCTCCTGCATTATTCCACGGGTTTTGATAGTTCGAAACTTGAGCGGGCAGAGTTCCTTGTTTCTTCCCTGGTGCACTTTTGGTTGGTCAATAAAGATTTCTCGCCGTTGCCCGTGAACTTGTGCAAGTCGTTAGGCATGTGTTTTCCTTTTCGTTCGGTTCTAGGTGAGACTCCACCCACTTCCGGGTTGGGGGAGGTAGTCAACTTGTTTGTGAAGTATCTCAATTTGAGTTCGGTTGCCCTAACTGAAGTGTCTCATCAAGCTGAATATACCGAGAGTCCTAGGTGGCAAGCGTCTAGGAATACGATGTCGGTAAGTCCTGGTGTGCCTTCTATCGGTTGTTGGAACTCATGGGTTCAGAGGCCATTGTATAGGTTCATACTGAGGACGTTTTTGTTTTGCCCTATGGAGAATTCTATCAAGAATGCGTCTCAGGTATTCTCGGTTTGGATTAGTTATATGGAACCTTGGGCAATCAGCTTGGAAGATTTTAAGGAGTTGGAGGCAGAAATTGGCGCCGCAGCTAAGAATACAACAAATGTGCTTCCTCAGGCTTCAGCATGTGGATATTCGTCTTCATGGCAGGGCTTTGTCTTGTCCAACTATCTGTTCTACAGTTCGTTGGTTCTACATTTTATTGGATTTGCACACAAGTTCCTTCACACAGATCCAAAAGTTGTAGTTCAGATGGTATCAAAGGTTCGTTTCTTACTCAGCAGTTCTTGTAGTTGCAGTTGGTATGAAGCTTTGAAAAACTATGCATATACCATGGCGCTTTACGAATTGAATAACAAATATATGCTTTAGATTTTTCAGAGGAATTTATTGACTTTTTGAATATGAGAATTTGGCTAAAATCTAGTTGATTGTGCCCAACCATTTTCGGAGTAGTAGTGCACAAGTTTGAGATTGAGTTATATATTTACTCTTGTGCCTAATAAATTTGCAACTGTTAAACAAGTTGTGGAGTTTTCCCTCGTTGTTTCTTTCTTTGACTCTTCTAGGGTACATTTCCCTTTGATTTCCGATCATTGCTTCGGTTGGAGGAAGTTGTTCATGAAGATAAGGTAGTTCATTTGGTATCCATGTCCTGGAAAATCAACTATCTAAATGTTATGGCCATAAGTTGTCAGAGCATAGCATGTAAACCATTACTGTAATAAAAAGAGAGATGTTTTAGTAGAATTTTGGTCAGAAAGATAAGAGATTCATATATAGGTCACAGTAGTCATAGTTTCCGTTGATGCTGGGAAAGGGCAACATTTTCTGTTGGGTGCACTTAGGCGTATGTGCTTCTTTCTTGCAAAGAGATTTCTAATGACAACCAACTGGACGGTGATTAAGGTTCAGAAATTGTGTTTGAGTATGTGAAAAGTGTATAAAAACCTGCGACTGTGCATTGAAATTTGTGAAAAGTGAAAACTGTATTGAAATTGATTATATGTGGTGGACCTGGTGGTAGCTTAACCTAATACGACCGTACTGAAAAAATGAGAATGCTTAAAAACCAAGATACTTCCATCAGATGTTCTGGCAAATAGAGGAATTGTTTGGCTGGGGATGAAAATTCCACTTTGTGCTGTTGAGAAGTGTATAGCCTCAGATCTTTTGAGGCATAAAAGTTATCTTATTTCTCTGTGCTATTTTTTTTTTTGGGACAGAGCTGGATAGATTTTTAACATGTGAATAGCTCACGATATTGGATGAGAATAGTCACTTTGCTTTAGGTTCCTTCTAAATGAGTGAGTTATGGTAGATTACTGTTTTAATGAATCCAACTTTTTGTGAAAATATTTCGAGTATATGCTGATTTTTTAAAAATTGTGATTGGTTGAATTTGGTTTTGGGCCTTTTGGTTCTTGGGTTGTGTATTGGCTTTACATAATTTTACAAGTGCCATTTATTGAATCAGTTTAAGGATTTGTTGAGTTGTCTGTCAAACATTGGTCTCAGTTTGATATGAAAATGTTTGTCTAGAATAGAACACGTCCATCTTGAGTCCCGCTCGCTATTAATCAAAGAAACTGGGAGGTTCGACATCTATGGATGTTTGTAACTGCACAAATTGGCTACCTTAGAGTTGAGCAATGTTAGTATGCTTGGCAAACTGAGATATTAATATATCTGCAAGGAGGAGACCCTGTGCTGTGCTGTTACTTAAAAAGTTAACCTTTGTTTGTTTGGGTCGTTAAACATTTTCTTCCTAGTGCTCATACATGTTGAGAAATCAAGGTGGTAACCCTGTGAAGGACATTTAGAAAAGCATGTACGGTAGGAATATGAATTGAATGAACTGACATGCTAGGTCATGGCATAA
This sequence comes from Rhododendron simsii, assembly GCA_014282245.1. Lineage (NCBI taxonomy): Eukaryota > Viridiplantae > Streptophyta > Magnoliopsida > Ericales > Ericaceae > Rhododendron > Rhododendron simsii. The sequence continues at coordinate 12,327,042 of CM024959.1, read as the reverse complement.
ATATTTGTCTATGTTCCCCTTGGTTTTGGTTTACCCTCATTGCATTTTTTCCTGTACAGGTCATAAACATATTAACATCTTCTGGGGAGCTGCTTGATCTTATAAAGAATGTTGACATCGCATTTCATTCCTGTCCAACTAGGTCATCTAAATCTATGCTTAATAGCTTATACAGATTTGTGCCCGCAATACGTGAACAATTGCAGGTAATTTCATTCTTCTTTTGTTGATAATCATAATTACATAAGTCGTATACAAATCACATCATTGCCTTTGCATCTCCCAGAAAACTTTTGAGAAGGGACGATTCACAAGATTTTGTTGCAACCAATTTTGAAAAGTACAAAGTAATGATGTTTAAGCCTTTCTACTTCTTGTAATTTTCAACAGTTCTTTGCATGTAGAATCAAGCACAATAGCAATTTGGGGAGTCTTGTCTTCTTTGCTTTCCTTCTGTTACAACTTACACGCCTTCAGTCCAACTTGAGTTATTAATGGGAGAATAACCCTGTAAACACCAAAAGCTGAGGAAAGCAAACTCCAAAACTTCCAGCCAAGCAGTAGATGATTAGATATCTCCTCAGGTTTTTTATCAGTGTTCTAAAACAAGAAATTAATCGGCGATTAATTGCTAATTAATATGCAGGGCCTGTCCGATTAGGTTCGATTAACGACTAATCGCCCATTACTAATTAATATGCACCAATTAATCGATTAATCGCTTGAAGGTGGCCGACCACCCGACTAGCGCCTAGCGACATTTAGAACATTGTTTTTGATATACGCGACACCAGTTAGGAAGCATCTTTCCCCACCTAGATTGAAAAGTTGGCATTACTGAAGATTTCCAACTATCCATTGATAGTCTATTTCATAATTCCTACAGTGTGTGAACCTGTTTCTTCCTTGTTTAATCAATTTCCCCTACCGTATCGAGATTTAGAGCTCCAGTACCCTATGACATAAACATCCCTTTGCTAAGGCGTTCCTTCAAATTCGAAAGCCATTTGCTGGTACAACCTTAACCAGGACCAAACCAAATACTGAAGTACACATCCACCAGGTAAGCTGAAGCCTCTCTAGTATATGTCATGAAATCAAGAATAGTGAAAACAAAGGTGAAGTATGCGGGCAACCTGAATAAGATAAAGTACTCTTGATGCATATTAGTTTACCTCCTCTGGAAAGATAATCTTTCCCACCGTGCTAATCTTCTTTTAATTTGCTCTGTAATGCACTCCAATACTGCGATTGCTGTGAAGGAAGAATTTAGAGATAGACAGGTAGTCCAATGAAGAAAACACACCTCTGAGTCTCGAATGCCACCCAAACTATGAACATTCTGGAATTATCGTCCCCATAAGAATTGTCTCCATTTGTTACACAGTTACTTTTAACCTGTAAACCGTCTAAGGCAATCAAGTGTATTCGAAGAGTGTCTCAATCATTCCTCCTCACATCAGAAAAGATTACCATTTGCTAATAAGAGTCAGAAACACTGAAGTACCCATCCTCCTGGACTGGAAATCACCAATCAAACCACCCTGCTCTACACATCATCCTGGCAGCTTCAATAATGTTGATAATGATATACATAATAGGGTGAGAACAGATAACCCTATCTTAACCCCTTCTTCTTCTTGTTTGCATTATGTGGTTCGCCTGTTGAGTTAATCATTCCATCATTAGTAGCTATGTACTGATATGCTGTTTTTGTATTTGTATCACTACTCTTTAGTCTCTTCTGTTAAAATAAAAAAAGTAACATTGTGGGCCAATAGTTGGGAGGATTGTAAGATTGTGTGAACAAATATCAAATATCACAAAACCTTAAATATTTTGTGATTTTAATAGGATTGGGAGGATGGCTTATGCGAGAGTGATGCGGATGGATCATTCTTGCATGAGAATTGGAACAAGGATTTACGTCTTTTCAGTGATGGTGAAGATGGTGGGCAGCAGCTGCTTCAGGTTTTATTTTATTTTATTTTATTTATGTTTCCTGGATTTAGTGATTCTGCAAGAATTTAAATCATCAGTGGACACGTCAGTTACTTAGCTATACCACTCTGGTCCTTGCAGCTCTTTATTTTGCGTGCAGAGTCCGAATTACACCCCACTTCTGGTGACAATCTTCTTCAGTGCATAGATTCACTTAAAACCAGCTTAGGCAACTTGTTTGGTTGCCATATCATCAAGCCAATAACAAACCCACCTGAAGGAAGACAACACCAGGAATCACGCAATGAAATATTCAAGCCTAGACGAGTCAGAAATGGCATCCCAGCTGATATAACGTACAAGGGCGACTGGATGAAACGCCCCATTTCCGACGATGAGGTTGGTTGGCTTGCTAATCTTCTTGTTCGTTTGTCGGGTTGGCTTAATGAAAGTCTTGGGCTAAATGGCGGCGAGAGCAGCTATGTCGGTCCTGCTTACGTGGAAGTTCCAGGCAATGTTAGTGACGTGTCCGGGCCCACAGAGACTGCAAAAGTGCTGTTAGGTTCTGCTGGTACCTGGTTTGGTGCATCGTGTTGTGCGGCAGTTGGGTTCATGAAGAAGCATGGTTTGAAGGTGAATCTTAGGGTTTTGGCTTCCAAGAAGGTGGTGATGGTTTTGCTAGTGGTAGTGGCTATGAGTGCGGTGAGGAGAGCTGTTGCAGAGGCTCAAAGAGTGTGAATATTGTGATATACTTGAGGGATAAAAGGCAAGGAAAAATATTTGTAAAGAATGAAACCGATGGTAGAGAAACTGGAAGAAAGGTAAATTAAGGTTTATCTTTCATGTTATAAGGCATCAAGTTCTCTTGTAATTAAAGAGGTGATTTTTTGTATGAGAATTTCACTTGGCTTTTGTTCTTCCATGGGCTCCATCTATTTTTGGCGATTCCTTTATTATATGATGATGGGTTTTGGATATGTAAGGAGTAGGAGAAAGGGAAATGAAATCCTATATTGTCATTTTTCGGTTTTTTCTATTGTTCCAATTTTATCGGATGTTCCCGAAGGGACACCATTTTTCGGTTTTACAAGTTGAATTGTGGGTAAAACGTGGATACAATTTTTAGATTATGTTTTCAGATTCTGCTGCTGCAGACTATAATGCAGAAAGTAAAATTAGATAAGCATTTTTATCATAGTCATAGAATTTTGATTAAGCTACAATAAGAGCAAAAAAAATTAACTTGTAGAATACTTGAAATCTGAGAATCAATTTGAAAAGCATCCCGAACTTAATTTCTGTGGAATTAGATTTTAGAAAGAAATTTTGACAAATACTCAATATAACTTTTTGAAAATTAAAATCTCGAAATCTTCTGTATTGTAAATTTGCACTTGATACTCTTGCAATTTCTCTTTCTTTCTTTTTATTTTTGCTCGTTTATAATTTTGAGGTTCTTCCGTGCCGGTCCTCTCTAACTCCAATAAGTCCCACGCGGTTTCAACCCAATTAGTAACCTAGGGTTTGATCTTGCTTGATTTGTATTGAAGCCCTAACTTGATAATCCATATCTCTCCTACTTGAATTCATGTGTTGTATGTTGAATTACATGCTTTAGTAGTTTAATTTCATATTTAGTTGATGAATCTTGCATGTATTAGCTTGTTAGAAGTGAAACTTGGGTTTGGGGAAGAACACCACTTGAATCTCTAGAACTGATGAGTTTAAAGCTTGCTTTGATTCATGAATTTGATGTTCTAAAGTAGCTCTTTTGAATCTAAATGTTTGTGTATGTTTTTATGAGGTTTTGGAGTGAGTTTGGGTGTGCATTGAAGGGCATTGGAGTTGGAAATCGAAAGAGAAACAAGCTGTGTTTTCTGGAAAATCTGCAAAATTGAGAAACCTTGTGTCTGTCCTGATTTTGGAGATTTTTTGTTGAGGCAATTCCTAAACTCCAAAAAATCATGAGATTTTTATTGAGGGTTCCTTTTATGAGTTTTTGTATGTGGTAAAAATTTCAGGACGAAATTCTAAGTATTGAACTTTGTAGAAATTCGTAACCTTGTAGCGCACAATCTCAAAATGTGCTGACTGCATTGACACACGTTAGGAAAACAACTATAATTTTTAGCTTGAGCAACAAAATAGCGAACCGTTTTCTGATTTTGAAACTAGTCTCATAGACCTTAAAAAATATGTAAAATTTGTGCCTTAATTGCTTATGTGCAAAGTTAGATTTTAGGTTGAAGTTTATGGAACTGCAGATTCTATGATTATTTACTTGAGGCTAATTATCTAATTTCATATTCTTACCATAGGACCTTATGTTCATTAAAAATAGGCTTGTTTGACATCCTCTAATCATGTTTTGTTGCCTAATTGTCGAGGCTCGGGGGACATGTAGATACGAGGTGAGTGATTAATACCTAAAACACATGATTTGTTGTTGCCTAATTGTCTTAGGAGGTTCGGGGGACATATGGATACGACGTGAGTGATTAATACCTAAAACACATGGTTTGTTATAAGCTTTTTGCTTCAATTATGTTTTTACACTTTGATATGAACTCCATAGAATATCAATGAAAGGTGGACATGTTTTATACCTATTAATGACATTCTCCCACGCCCTAGCTTGCTAGGGGACATGTGCTAAAAGGCTAGCAAGACATGACTATTATATCGGATAACGAAAGACGTCTTAACTTATCCATTATCGGGATGCCTGGTAGACATGAAATGAATAGAGGATGTACATTATTATGCTATGTTGCTATAAAATGTGATTCGTTTTCAAATGATTTTATCATTGTCCATTAAAATCTTGTGAATTGCGTATTAATCATTCATACGAGTTTTGGCTTATGTAAATTTCTCACCTTTCAGGCAACGGGAAGTAGAGTGGTGACGTGCAGCCTTTTTTTTGGATGTGCTATGTAAATGTGGACTTGTGGATAAAGAGTTACTCTTTGTGAACATTTTTGACATGTAAATATGCCATGTAGAGATAGTTGTAAAAACTTCTAGTTTTAGCGTATGCAATAAAATGGAATTTGCTTCCGTTTGTCGTTAATTGAGTCCCTTTAGTCATTTGCTAATGAGATGTATAACTTTGAAATGACCTTAGTGATATCACTGGCGCTTTGTTATGGCTAATTCCTCTAGGGACGGGCTAAGGTCAGGACAATTACCCCCCACAAGAACTACATAGCATTGTACTTCAGGGTAAGACCACCCACAATATAATAACAAAAAGTGAATAATCAAAATTTGCCACATCAGATTTTGATTATCCATTTCGAGGTTGTTAAAGTTAGCAATGTCAAATTCCACATTGTTTATCTTTTGCCCATACTCAAAATGAGTGGACAAAAATTCAAATCTAATGGTCAATTTTTTCTCCTCCTCAATCTAATGCTCTACATTAAATGACATTCTAGTAAAATAAGTGAAAGTGAATAACATTTGTTAAAATCTATAAAGTGATCAATATTGTTAAATGCACAACCGTTTGCCAAAGTGGAGAGTGACTTTTACCTATCAATAAAGTATTTGTTTTATAGAGAGTGAGTTTCACTTTTCCATAATGGTTGTACTTGATTCAGAAGATGTGAGATCCAATAAATTTGATTATTAGTAAAAGGTTTCTAGTTTTAATTATTCAAATGCCCAAATTTGATGAGTTGTTAAAATGTTACTAAGTTTGATTATAACAAAATGAGCCCTTTTTTTAGCACATATTGCTAACTTTACCAACATTTTGATTTTTGATTATTACATTGTAGACGCTCTAAGGATCCCAAAATCATAAACTCAACTCAAAAAATAGTGGGAAAATGAAGGCCTATGATGTTTTTTGATAATTAATATCCGCTAAGGATATTTTTAATATTAACAAATGTTCTTAACTTGTTTTTAACTTATTCTTGACGGATATTAATTATCAAAACACGTCATTAGCCGTGACTTTCCCATTTTTCTTTCGTAAAGTTTTAAAGCCCAACCGTGACACCAGCCTCTTAACAATGAGTGAACGTAATATAAAGCCCAACAGAACGCACTACCTTCTCTCTCTCTCTCTCTCTCTCTCTCTAGGGTCTAGGCGTGTCGTTCGTTCCTTCAAACTAAACAACCATGGATTCACTGCAACAACCAAACCCTCCTCTCCCCTCCTCTCCCGTAACTTCTCCTGAACCCCCGCAGCCTCCCTACTCCTCAACATCAGAAACCCTAACTCAATCTTCTCCTCCACTAAACCCTCCCCAACCCCCTCCCGAAACCCTACCTCCACCCAATCCCACTCCCGCACAGCCCCAACCACACGACCCGAACCCGGTATCCGAAGACCCAATCGAGAAACAAGAGGTTCAGAGGCCTTTGTTGTCCGATAATGGTCGGGACGGGTCGGGCGGCGAGGAGGAGACCTCGAGCCGGAGGCGGCGGCGGAGGAGTCGGTGGGAGGACGGAGGAGGCGAGCAGAACAACGAGGAGCAGCCGAAGAAGAGGAAGTCTCGGTGGGCCGACGACGAGCCGAAGCCGGTGTTTCAATTGCCCGACTTCATGAAAGATTTGGCCGGAGGTATGGACACTGACCCCGAGATACAAGCCCTAAATGCTAGGTTACTAGAAATCAGTCGAATCTTGCAATCCGGTATGCAATTAGATGACCGTCCGGAAGGCGCCAGGTCTCCTTCTCCCGAACCCGTTTATGACAACATCGGGATTCGGATAAACACTAGAGAGTATCGCGCGCGCGAACGGCTTAACAGAGAGAGGCAGGAGATAATTTCGCAGATAATTAAACGAAACCCTAATTTTAAGCCGCCAGCGGATTATAGGCCGCCAAAGCTTCAGAAGAAGCTTTATATACCGATGAAGGAGTACCCGGGCTATAACTTTATCGGGCTTATAATTGGACCGAGAGGGAATACGCAGAAGAGGATGGAGAAGGAGACGGGGGCGAAGATTGTGATTCGGGGTAAAGGGTCGATTAAGGAAGGGAGGTTGGGGCAGAAGCGGGATTTGAAGTTTGATCCTGCGGAGAACGAAGACTTGCATGTTTTGGTTGAGGCCGAGACACAGGAGGCGCTTGAGGCTGCGGCGGGGATGGTGGAGAAGCTCTTGCAGCCAGTGGATGAAGTGTTGAACGAGCATAAGAGGCAGCAGCTTAGAGAACTTGCTGCATTGAATGGGACCATTAAAGATGATGAGTATTGTAGGTTGTGTGGTGAGGCTGGACATCGGCAGTATGCGTGTCCTTCACGTATGTCTACTTTTAAGAGCGACGTGTTGTGTAAGATCTGCGGTGATGGTGGTCACCCTACTATTGATTGTCCTGTGAAAGGAACTGTCGGAAAGAAAATGGACGATGAGTATCAGAACTTCTTGGCGGAATTGGGCGGGACTATGCCGGAATCTGTTGCCAAGCAAAACCCAACATTGTCTATTATGGGTTCCAACAGTTCAGGAACTAACCCCCCTTGGGTTAGTGGAAATGGAACCGGAGGTACGGGGACAACATCACGGCCCGGTCTTGGGAGCACTGTAACTGCAGTGGGGAAAGAAATAGACGACACAAACTTGTATATCGGATACTTGCCGTCTACGCTTGACGACGATGCTCTGATCAGATTGTTTTCGCCTTTTGGTGACATAGTAATGGCTAAGGTTATTAAGGACCGGGTGACTGGATTGAGTAAAGGGTATGGTTTCGTTAAGTATTCTGATATTGCCCAGGCAAATCAAGCCATTACTAGCATGAATGGGTATCGTCTAGAGGGTAGAGTAATAGCAGTTAGAGTAGCGGGTAAGCCTCCACAACCAGTTGTTACCCCTGGACCTCCTCCACCCCCAATGTCCACTTACCATCCTCCTAATCAGGCATTTGGCCCACCGCCTCCTGGTACTCTTGGGAGTATGCCACCTGGCGGCTACATGGGCGCCCCCGTTCCTTGGGGACCACCTGCTCCTCTTCCTTATGCTCCTTATGGCCCACCGCCTCCTGGAGCAAATATTTACAATGCTGTCCAAGGTCAAACTATGCCCCCTTATAGTGTACCTTATCCCCCGCCTCCACAAGCTGCTGTCTCTAGTGCTCCGTCTCAGAGTAATGGGTCTGTAGATTCTGCAGATTCTGGAGCTAATAACATATATGGGAATTCAGCAATGGGGATGCCGCCAAACCCTCAGACTACATATCATCCGTCTTCGTTGGGTTATCCTTCTTATTATGCTGTAGCTCCTCCTCCTCCACCTGTATCTCTTTCAACAATGGAACAGCAGAGCTTTGCAAGTGCACCATGGGCGTCTAACCCTCCTGCTCCACCACCCATTAAATCTGCAGAGCAAAGTCAGCAAGCAAGTTATGGAACAGATCCTGAGTACGAGAAGTTCATGGCTGAGATGAAATAAAAAACACTCTTCTGTGCCAATGATGTTGCAATGGTAGAAAGTAAGTGTTCAATGCCATTTCTTCTTTGCTTGGTATAAAAATCGTTACATTTGTACTTGAAAAAAATTAAATCATTTTACGATCTAGGAATGTGCTATGGAGCTCTATTTATTGGATGAGTTTAATCGAAGCATTTTATAGAATTTTCAGTGTCACCTAAAGTTCAAGCCTTGCACATGGAATTTAGTTCTTTAAAGAAAAGAAAAGAAAAGAATATTGATAAATTTGCAAGGAAGAGGATTTGCGAAAGAAGCTGCAATTGTATTTTGGTCTGTGATAGGTAGTTCAAACATATCTCTTCTGTTTATCATTTTTTGATGGAACGAGCTGGGTACTTACTTTCTTTTCTTCTGACAATACTTATGATTTAATTTCATTAACCTTTTGACCAAAATACAGAAAGGGCTACCTTAGTTGAACATTGGAACTCTAGGCAGCCAATTTTTTTGTTTTTTGTCCTCGTTTATTTTAGTTGGACATGGCTTTGGTAGCTATTGCTTCCAGCATTGTCCCCCTTCTGTCCCTTTGCCCATCTTTTATGGCATGGTGGTGTTGATTGAAATATGTGTATCCTAATTGCGGTAGGAGTCTTGTAAATGGCATCTAAGACTGGTGCATGTTGTATGGTTGTAACCCTTGCATTTATCCTAGCAGTATCCTATAAGCTTAATCTAATTGGAAAACATGAAGACGCTCTAAAGCTGCCCGGATCTTTCCATCTCTACAATAAATAGTTTCCATCTTTTCCCCGTTATGATAGCTTTGCTTTATCTGATTGTTAACCGTGATCATACTCTTTGGCAGGCAATGAGGTTTTCTTGGAGCTCTTGTCAACCTGTTTTGTTACATGTCACTTGGACTTGTTGGAAGTTTCAGTTCAGACTCACATCTTTAATCTTGCTGTGCTCTTGTCACAATTGCAGAGACTTTTACAGAGATTCAGATTATTCATTACTGTGGTGGAGAAGCTACGCATTACCCCTTTCTGCAGGCATATGGATTGCATCTTGTGCCAATCATGGAGGGACTGGAAAGCATCTTGATGCTAATAATTTTCTTATGCTGGTTTTCTTTGAACTTTAATGAGTATGCTGTAGGTTTTTTGTTGTAATGCCTCATTTGATACTGTTTTAATGTGTTATTTTCTTTGGATTATATCCTTTGATTTCTGTTTTCTGTTAATGTTAACTCTTTTTGGCTTCGTGAGGCCTCCATGATACAGTCAGCTCCAACTGGCTAAAGCCTGCCCGGCCAATGCTTCCATAGCTGGGGAGCATATCCTCGGGTTAATCGACGAGCGTGGGGTATGTGCAAATAGTTATGAATATTATAGATTTCTGACATCTACATGAGTTTGCTTGTCTTCCTCTGTTAGGCTGATTTTCTAGCTTGTCTCAACAGGTTCTTGAACACATCAGACATTGGTGTTCACCGGGCACATTAAGTGTCGAATTTGGTTTCCCTTAATTGTCCACTATCAACGACTCTTGGATTTTATTACCTTGCCCTTTACTGCTTTATGGTTATTTAGTCGACCAGTTTGATTTCTAATGTGGAGTTCACCTACTTCTAATTTGCAGAATCTATGGATCCATTTTTACTTTTTGTTGCAGGGCCATATGAAGTAGCTTTGAGCTTTGATTTCCATACCTCTATGCACTATGTGGATGTCATGGGTCATAACGGCTACTTTCTAACCTTTTGTGCTTATTTTTTTTTTAAGTTGGGAAAACATCATTTGAATACTCGGAATTAATCTACTATCATTTAGGGGCTCGGGCACATTTGTTAACTATTTGTATTTTGTAGAATCTCTCCATCTTCAAGTCATGTGCTGTGTCTGGAACTGCGTTGTCTCTTTGATTGGTTTCGACAGTTGCAAATTTGCAAGTGAACTGGTTTGGAAACTTCTGTTAAAACAGAACAATTGTACTTGGGGGTATCGGAATAATAGCTTTTAAGATCCTGCAACATTGTGTTTTATGTTTTTGTTGCTTTACTTATACTAGTATATACGTATGAATACTTCTCTTGAAAAAACGGTTGTCATGAAAACATTTTTAGGGAAAGAAAGGGTAAGCAATAGTTTTGTTATTACACTTTCTTTTTGAGAAACTATGCTTCGATAATTAAAAAAGAAAAGAAAAAGAAGAATCGATCCTCAATATTTGAGATTTTTATTTCATATTGAGTTTTATGAATGTGGAAGTTTGAATGAAAAAGAGTTTTTATGGAACTTGGATAATTGAAGCATCATGGGATGAGGGAAAGTTGTGGCTCCTATTTGGTGTAAGGGCTACTGGCCACATCTGTTCTAGACCATTGGGATTGGCGGGGAAAATGTGGTTCGTAGCAAAGATATTGGAAACAAACATCGGGGGGAATACATTATGCCTTTATTTTGTATTAGCTTGATGGATTCAATGTAAATGTTGCCTCCATTTTGAGATGCCTTAAAATATACGTTGCCTTGAATCGAGACTACAACTTGCCTCGAGTATGTGTTCCATGATTCAGTGTTGCCTTCATTGAAATAGTTGGATCAAGTTCTCATAACCGATATACTTGCTGCCTCTGTCGAAAATGATCAAATTTTTATGATGGGTCTATAGAAAAGAAAACAGTATTTACTTGATAAGTTCCTTAAAATTGTGGCGTGTAATAAACGAATCCTAATTAATGCTTGAGCAATTGCCCTTGACTAGCATAAAGGACTAGATTTTTATTGGAAATTAAAATTTTGATCAGACTTGGATAATTGAAGCATCATCTGATCAGGGAAAGTTGAGGCTCCAATGGGCATGCGGATAAAAATAAGTGTTCCGAGTGGGTTTCGGACCACTGACTGTGTATGTTAAGAAGAGTGGGGAAGTGGCTCATAATTGCTCTGAGTTTGAGACCTTAGCCACGTAAGAGCAAGAGACTCTAACTCGAAGTGTAGGTGTCCGTGTTAACAAACTGCGGGGAAAAATATGGTTCCTGGTAGATTGAGGAGGCTATTGGCCACATTATGTAGTTCCTAGAAGTAGACTATTGGTTACTATTTGTGATTCCTAGCAGTAAGGCTATTGGTTCCATTAGATGTATTGCTGTTGTTGGATGAAATTTCTTTGGGGGAGTGAGCTAATATATACGATGCCTTGATATTGTATTACCTCATTTGTATTCAATTTAAATGCTGCCTCAAATAAACAAGGAAAGTTGGATCAAACTTGCATAAAGGATCTAAAATATATGTTTCCTAGAATCGACCCTATAAGTTTCCTTGAGTATGGGTTGCCTTGATTCAATGTTGCTTTGGTTAAAATAGTAGGATCAATTGTTCATTAAAATGGTTGTGTCTATTGAAAAGGACCAAAATTGTATTATGTGCCCTAAAGGAAAGAACCAGGATTTACACTATATAATTTCATATTGTTGCGTGTACGAACACTAATTTATTCTCAAGCCATTGCCCTGGACTAGCACTGTCTGGACTAGATTCATATTGAAAATTGAGTTTATGCTTGGACTAGTGCTGAGGTTTAATCTTATCTGCTGAGGGGATGGACCTAAGCCCAACAGGTGATAACATACTATGTGGGACTTGGCTTAACACCAGCATTGTTTTTGTCATGAGACACCCATATAGATTTATTCTCCTTGTTGTCTCTGTGGCGATTGTGCTGCTTGGTTGAGGAAGGGTATACTCCTGAATAAATTTGAGGCAGCCATTCTTTTTCGAGGTGCATTCCATCTATGAAGCACCGAACTCCAACTGCTTGCCGTATCTGTGTCGGGCATTCTTAGGACACCGATGAAATTTGAGGATGCCTTGGACATGAATGGAAACATGAGATGGATTGATTCATAAGGGGAAAGTACGAATAAATTAATTTTGACCAAATAAAACCCTCATTTGACTTGTAATATTCAAAAGGAAACCATAAGAATTATGAAGATACTAGGAGTATCTGTATTGGGTGTTTCTGGATGGAATGTTCATATGAATAACCAAACATCTGTCCTGATACATATACATTTTTTTCGTGTGTCCTCTGTCATGTGGCTCATGTCTGTGTCCCTGTTTATATAGAATTGTTGTGTCTTGTGTCCATGTGAATGTACTTGTCCGCGTATATGCTTCTTGGCATTCTGTAATTGTATCCTTGGAGGACTTACCTAAGTGGGGAGCCGTCGCAAGTTCCCATTCTTTGGTTACCGCGTCCTTATGGAATCTTTTGAGTGTCAGAACGTTTTGCTGTGTAATTTCTCTTATAGAACTTAGCTATTGGCAAACCCTGTTGTGCTATATGTGATTCCAATTCGTCGAATTGGTCATGGTTTAACAACTCCATGTTTTTTTAGATCTGAGGATTAGAAAGGGCTGTTGGAAGGTCAATGAATGCAACCTTAAAACCTTAACTGCCTAAGGTGTCTGAGACTCGGAATGATAACATTATGGTGGGGTTTTAGGTGTTTATATTGCATATCAGATTGTTGGCATGAGTTTCAAGCATGTCAAAAAGGTAGTTATTTTATTCCGCTTGAAGAGCTTATGATGTTCTCCATATTACTGTGTATCTTTAAGCTGTATCGTGTGTTTATTCAACTGCGTACGGTTAAATTTTATTTGGTGCTTTTATTGCTTCTTGTTGTGCTGGCACATGATGTCCTTTGTTGTTGCATAATTTTTTTATTTTTGCATCTATTTGCAATGGTAGGGTTTGAAGTTTCATCATATCAAAATGTTGCTCCTGGTATTTTAATATCTATGTGAAGAGTTTAGCATTTTCTCCGTATTGCTGTGTGCTTACAGGCTGTATCTTCTCTTTGTCCAATAGCGTATAGGTAAATTTTATGGGAAAATGACGGCCCAGGACGTGTTTTGATAATTAATACCCAACAAGGACGAACTAAGAACTTTTGTTAATGCTGAAAATGTCCTTAGTGGGTATTAATTATCAAAATATGTCCTCGGCCGTCATTTTCCCAAATTTTATTTGGTGCTTCTACCGCTCTTTGTTGAGCTAGCACTGGTGGTTCTTTTTGGATGAATGAGTGGTTTAAATCACTCTTGATGCCAACAGTTACTGTTGTTGCTTAAAGTTTTGTGCATCTAATTACAGTTTTCTTGGGATGGAATAATTCAACGCGGGAACTCTTATCAGGGATTGAGACGGATGACTGTGTTCTTACTAGTTCAAATGTTTTGAAGTCCTTTAAAGATGTGCCCTTAATTAGTTTGTTTCCCCTCTGTATGTTAATCATAGTAAGGGCAGGATATTTCAAACCTTTTTGCAAAGACAATGGCTTCTTGTGTCAATTTGGGTGGCCTTTTCCTGGACATCACTTTACTCTTGAAGCCGCTAAATGCTGATTTGGTTTTCAGATTTCCTTGCCCATATGGTGCTTTGTTTTAATTTCTGCTTGTGTAGAATCTTTTCAAGAATACTAAATGTTGCTGCATCTCAGCTATAGTAAAGTTGCGTATGTTTTCATGAAAAATTATTTACTCTTGGTTTTGTGCATAGTGTGCTGCCAAAATGACTACGTTTTCAGCAAGTCATGGAACATTCTTGTTATCCTAATTTATTGCTTCACTGTCAGACTTTGTTTTTTGAGATTATTACCATAATTAGGGTGGGCAATGGATGGTCCAAACGGAGGAGGATTATTTTTTGTCATTGGATAAGAAGGAAATATAATCAGTGGTTTTTTGTTGTGATATAATATTGAACCATTGTTCTTGGATGCGAAGTACGTCTTTTGTTGTGGAAGGGAGAATAGGATTTTTCTTGGGATGGAATAAGGAATTGGTTGTTTTCATTATGTGAGGAGCTCTCCCTGTGTTCTATGTTTAGGTTCCATTCTACCCTATTGTGGCAGTCCAATAATATGCACAGTTTGCCTGAGTTCTTAATGCCATAGCTCATGTTTGTTTCCTATGCTTTTTGCTCTTATCTATTTTTTGGGTGCACTTATCCTAGTTAAGTGTCTTGCTTGCACACGGGCTTATGATCTTCGGATAACCATTAGTCTGTTAATACCGGGTTGGATCCCTCATCTGACGCATCCTAACAGGTAGGAGGTAGCACACCATGGGGCATTGGCAGTGCGGTATAACGGAAACCGACTCTCGTGTTTTAGTACTTTGTTTGAATTCTTAACATGTTCTTAAGCACATTTACTCATATACCCTATATAGGGACCTCTCTAGTAAGGGTACTATTCTTGGGATTTGACAATTGTTTGCTTACATCGAGAGGTAAATAGATATTGTCTAGCTAGAACGCCTAAGATTGTCCAGGAAAATTGACTCTTGTCAAATCTATGTATTAGCCAATTATGAGTTGATTGCTTGTTCTTTCCCCTCCATGTTGAGCAAATCGCCCATGCAGAGATGATTTGAATTATTGGAATATATGACTGAGCAATTGATTGCTTGAAGTCATATTTCCTTCCCATTGCCCAGGGGTTTTCTCATCAATGAAACTTGTTCTTGTCCCTCCCGTTTAGAGGATTTCCCTGGCTGAGATGATTCGAATAAGTAAAAACTACAATTGAGCGGGGCACATAAAAGCTTTTTTGGTATTTTGGTAACCGCTAGTTGTCGAAAAGATGAAGCACACGATGTGTTTCTGTTATACGTAGTGTTGTCTTTTAATACTAATTCTGCATGGCAGGCAGTTTGGTGTTGTTTTGTGAGTTCCTATCCCTGAATGAATTCGTAGTTTTGGTTTTGGTATTTGTTGCAGGAATCATATTGATCACGATAGAAATGGAAGTATTCTGCTGTACTGCTTAACCAAACAGGTAGTAATGAGAGCAGGTGTTTGTGTGTGTGTGTGTGGCTGTCTACGGCTCTTTTAATCGTTGTCACGGCCTCCTTTTTGGGTGAGTCCACCCCGCCATCTTGGTTCGTATCACCAGATGTTAAGAGCAAGGGCTGTGGAATAACTCCTTTTCTAATGCCCATACACGGATTTTTGATTCGGTGAGGGAAAGGAAAAGAGAACAAATTACTTTGAGTCGCTTGGAAAATGCCGTTTCTTTTGTTTTCTTAACCACCTTCATTTTCCTTTCCCAGCCGTATTTTACCTGGGGCTGCTTGTCCTGTGTGCATTTATCCTATGAAGGAATAAAAAGAATAATTTTCTTCCCTGATAAGGCTCGAAAGAGGTGAGCAAGAGGTTTTTTTTTTCTGAACTTCCATCTGACTCATTGGGAAAAAAAATACTAGTCATGTTTAACCAGCTGGTGGCGAGTTAAAGTCATACTCGAAGGCTTCTATCAAAAGGGTGGTCCTATCATTTTTCACCAAAAATATCTGACCGTGTAGCCGTCTTCTTTGTTCCCAAAACATAAAACTGTCTGGAGTATGCCTATCTGTTTTTTCGGTACTTAAAAGTGATGCCTGTCACAGCTATTATTATTTGGTTGATAATGGTAATGGTTTGGTGATGGTAATGGCAATTGTTAAATGCTTGATTGAGTCACACGAGAAGGACCTTAAGACGAGTGACAAGACAAAGTATTGGTGAGATTCCCACTTTAGATTTGGCAGTAATGCTGTGGGTGTAGATGGATATGTTTAGAATCGTTCGATGTACATAAATTGCTACAGGCCCTGATACATCGGATAGTCTCAGACTCATCTCT
Organism: Rhododendron simsii; assembly: GCA_014282245.1. Lineage (NCBI taxonomy): Eukaryota > Viridiplantae > Streptophyta > Magnoliopsida > Ericales > Ericaceae > Rhododendron > Rhododendron simsii. The sequence goes on along the minus strand of CM024959.1, from coordinate 12,311,009 downwards.
GTCTGAATTCGGTGCAAGTTTTAGTCTCTTGTCAGTTTCATTTTTGTAGGATTGGTTCTCCCTCCTAGTTTTCTACTACTAGTATTTATTTTTTGAGAGAAATAGCAAAAGCTTCGATTTATGATGCAACAGTTAATGTGAAAACAAACAACACAACAAACACGAGCTACAAAGGGATATAGAAGTCAGCATAAGCTCTCTGCAATAGGTGTTGGTCTCCTGCAACTGGATATGCATCCTAAACGATGAGCGTGCTGAACATCTTTGCGCTAGCTGCGCTGAACTGCTACCAGTAGTTGTTTTTGCATTTGAAGCCAGATTTGTAAAGGTACTGAAAGAGTAGCAGAAAGGATTGAAGACCGCATTCAATCCGGTACAAGAATATTGACTTTCAGAAATAACCCAGCATAATGGGGTCACAGAAAAAGGATTAGCTCTATCCAGAAATCGAAAGTATATAAAAAGAGTTCCAAAAAATAAAATACCACCTAGGTTATGTTTGGTAACCATTCTATTTTCTGTTTTCATTTTCAAAATTTTCAAAAGTCAACTTTGAAAGTTTGTTTGGTGCACTACTTTCACTTTCAAATTCTGAAAATCACTTTCACTATTTTCATAATTTAAGGAAGTAACAAAACTCAACTTTCACTATTTTCATAAACAAAAAACCGGCTACTACGCTACAATTCCTTAGAGGTCATTCTTCATTTCCTCTCTCTCTCTCTCTCTCTCTCTCTCTCTCTCTCTCCTTACTGCATGTATTTGTTTTTTTATCTTATGAGGGGCCAGTACCGGCCACATACCCATACTTATAGAAGGAGAAAAACCTTATAGTCAATAAAGGATACTTATCGAAGGAGAAAAACCTTATAGTTAATAAAAGACCGACTTTGGAATTAGAAAATTTCATATACACTTCATCTATATATATACTCTCCTAACTTAGAGATGAAAGTTAATACTATAACTTCGGCCTGGGAAAGAAGAACTCAATCACCTGGACTCAATGCCGGCTCAAAGATATTTGGGCTTGAAGCGAAAGTCGTAATGGGGGGGGCCATTTATCTTCTCATCTTTGAATAAAATTTTGCAAATGTTGAGAAAAACTAAAGGGTGGAGATTTGAATCCAGTTTTTTAAAGTATCCAAAGAGCCTAAGCTGCCATATGACCAAAAAGATGTTACTCAAAGTAAGGCAATTGAAACTTCTTATTATTTAAAACTAAAATACTGTATTTTTTGGAGCCCTCTTTGGGCTAAAAAATCGGGGGCCGGATGTAAAGACTTTTTCGGCTTCCCCTCTAAGCCGGCTATGCCTGGCCTATCTATCCGGCCCTTTCTTGCTAAATATCAAGTATGGAATTTGTTTCTAACATGATTGCCAAGGCTAGGATGATTCTCTCTCTCTCTCCCTCTCTCTCTCTCTTGCCTGTATAGTTTGGGAACTAGTGGAGAAATTGCAAGAAAGACTATTTTAGAAAAAGTAAAAATTGATTTCAGAAATTGATTTTTTTTTAAAAAAAAATAGGTTGACACAAACATGTTTTCTGCTTTCACTTTTTTTTAGGAAAAGTAAAAACTAATTTCAACAAATAGAAAACAGGAAACAAAAAAGTGGCAGTGTTATCAACATAGCCCTAAGGTTCCTAATAAAAGCAACAAAACATGAAAACTTTTAAAATGAGATGACAGACGCACATAAGATGATTTGCATTCGATCCTGTGAAGATCGACACAAGAACTGGAACACCTTGATTAGAGCATCTCAATAAGACCAATAAATATTACGAAAATACAGGGGCTTGTTTATTTGACTAGATATGAGTATGAGCTTGAACTATATATCCAAGGAAATTATGTATGCGGTTGTTGATTAAGATTGGTATTGTTCGAATTCAATACCCATCATGTATGAAATCTCACAAAATATGGGATGTTCAATGCAATGAAGGGTGTGTGTAGTATTATCAATCCCTAGTGGAGTATTATTTTAACTCATTCTTCTTAATTCTACAAGATTTCATATTCACTGTTAATCTCGTCAAACAAATGAGTCTTAAATATTTCCATTTTAAGAACAAAAGATCGAGTTGATATCATGACTTTTCCGCTAGTGATTTGATAGCATAGCCTCGCCACCAAAACAATTTTTAATTTGGAGAAGAAAAAAGGACGGGAAAATGGAATCCCGATCAGTTTCCAAGGGAAAATTTTTTAGTGCTGGGCGGGTACCACGTGATTCCCGCTCTGCACATCTGAGCCATCCATTGCATTTTTCGATGGCTCGGATTTAGAGAAAAAAAATTGAGAGAAAATATTGGGGTGAAAGGAAAGAGAGATTTCAATCCGAACCGTTCAAAAGTATATTGAACGGCCTGGATGTGCCGAACATGTACCACATGAGATTTACCTATCCGGCACTGAAAAATTTCTCATTTTGAAGGGAGTGGGCATTCCTGCCCGCAAATTTATGGGTCCTTTTCGGATTCTAATAGATATACTTTTGGAATCCGTACAAATTTTAATAAAACTTGGTTTCAATCTCTAGTGTTGCAATATTGTTTTTTAATTTTAAAACGTTGTTTTTTACGATTAAAATATTTTCCAGATACTTTTTGCCTTTCTGTCTGTATTTTCTTAAAAAAGAGGGAAACGAATCTTCCTTTTCTTGGTAGGGCAGTACACATGCACATCTAATCTCCATCTCCACAAGGGCCCAACCCCACAACATTGAATGTCAGTCCTTTTTTTTACTGCGTAGTATTTTTTTATTCCGATTCAGAAAAACACGAGTCCCTAACAAAGATAGTTTTAATACACTCTGAGGGATTTGGGACCACATTGTTCATTTTTGTTGCTACCCTTATATTTCCTTTCATTTTAGTACATTGAGGCCCCGTTTGATAACGGGTTTGGGAGTTGGGATTGGAGTAATAATCCCATGGGATTATTAATACTTTGTTTGGTAACAAAAAAAGGTTCGGACTACTAGTCCGTTGGGATGCCGAATCCGGGAATTAGGGGGTATTAGCAATACCCCGTGGGACTTGGTATTCGTAGTCCGATCCCAACCCATTCTCATTATTAATCCCTTTTCATTACCAATTTCTTCTATCAATCCAATCCCATCATCTAATCCCATCTCAAACAAACATGATATTAATAATCCCATCATCTAATCCTATTCCAAACAAACATACTCATTATCAATCCCTTCTTATTTCCAATCCCAATCCTAATCCCATCTCCTTACGAATCCCATCTATTTATCCCCGTTATCAAACGGGACCTGAAAGTTTTTATGAACCTCCAAAAATTTGCCAAAGAAAGAATCGACTGCAAAATGTAACATTGATGGTTGAAGTATTTTAGGAATGGATCTCACAACACTAGTACAAATCGAATTGGGGGATGGTTATGTGCAGTAGTGTGCTCAGCACCGTGCTGCGTACCTCCGAGTCGTCGGATAGTGTATCCGATCCATGTTCCTTCCTTCATGCACTATTTTCCTTTCTCAATTTTTTGAGATAGGCTTCTGTGTCTTCGAATAATTACGGGTTTATATTTGTAGAGCAATTAATACTAATGTAAATGAAAAATAATTTAAAAAATAAGTACTTATTTCATATTTTCAAACTCAAAAATAATGTAAATGAAAAATAATTTTTCAATTTTTTTTGAACCGTATTAAAGATTACAATGAGATCTATCAAACAAGATCCATATTGATAGAAAAATTATTTGCATAAGCACATGATTTTTGAGCTTGAAATTGCCTTCTTAAAAAATAAGTACTTTTTTTTTTTTTCCGGAACAGAGCCTAAGTACAAAGATTTATATGTGCATTTATTCGAAGTTGTCACTCAGCTAATTGAGGTCCACGCTAACGCAAGGGTTTTTTTTCTTCTTCGTCTTTATTTTTGACGGCGGGATAAGATCATGGGAAAATGTCATTGGTATGCGACTAGCTCTTTGGCCAATAAACCTATTCGATACACGTGAGTTTTCAAATTTATTTTGTAAACTTCCACTGTTCCACATGCATCAAATGATTTCGAATATACATTTGGTTTTGGATACATGAACAGAGACTTTCTCATATTTGCATCAATCACACAGTTTATTTGAAGCACTAGCCTTGTGTGAAGTGATATGGTTGTGATCTCAAATCAAAGAAAGGTACTCAACTCTTATGAACAAATACAAAACTGTCCCTACAAATCTTTTGTATTAATTGGGACGACAAATAATTCGGGGGTGTTTCGTCAGCATATATCGTGATTCACATTTGTCTATTATTCATCACTTTTGGCGGTTCTTTAAAAGTGATTGCAACGAATAAAGAAGCAGTCCTTTTATCTTTGATTTGATAATTCAGGGTGTCTGTATAGATTTATATGCACCACTTCAATTAATTTTTACAGAACCAATCACACTATCCACTAAAGAAGCTCGATTAAAGTAAAGAAAAATATCCAATATTTCGTTTACGAAGCAAAAAGTAGATTCCCTGTCAAGAAAAATATAAGTCCAAGCATACCTTTATATATAGATTACAAAGCATAATAACTAACCTAAACAAACTAGGAAACTAGAAATTGTCAAAATACGGATAATAATAACCCAATCTAAATTCTTTCACAAAAGCTTCACTTGCAATAAATCGAAGGATTGTAATTCACTTGGATAGGAGTGCAAACGAGCTGGCTCGGGTTTTAGAGTGTTGAAACTCGACCCGACTAAAATCAAGCCTGACTTGAGAGCAAAACGAGCCCGAATTTCGAGCTTGAGCTCGATTAGTATTTGAGAACTTGACCTTGGTTCAAGTACCAAACAAGTCTCTATAACCTAGAAAAGTTCATAGATTCGAGTTGAGTTACACGACTGAGCTATGACCTACTCGAGCTCAACTTCTTCACTAAGCGATCGAGCCACAAATTCTATCCGAGCTTGAATTCTTTACTAAACGAGTTGAGTTGAGTTAAACAGAGTCCTAACGAGCTAAGTCTCAAGTTGTTCGCAAATAGCTCGATTTATTCGCAGTCCTATTAACTAACACACACACTTGGCTTTGTGAATTGGACATCAAAGTGAATATTCCAGCCTTCCAATTTGCTTTAAGTGAAATTGTGAAAGTTTCTTCAGATCCAGAAGAGGAAGGATTTATTTATTTATTTTTTGTATAGAAAGAGATAAGAAGTGTGTGGTGTGGTGTTGTAGCCTCTAGGGTTAGGAATTAATTTTGGCATACCAAAAGAACAGTGGGCCGGGGAACAATTTATGATGTGATCTAGCTAGCGACCTTTAATACGTATAATACCCATTATTTGGAGGAAAAAAATGGTACTGATCCACTACTTTTATTTGTGTCCACAAAAATAGATTTCTCTTTCTTTTTCGAAAATTCGTTAAAACAGGTTTTATACTTTATAGTGTCATGTGGGCTCCAAGAAATTAATTAAGGTAATATGATCATTGGACGTATATAATCTGCAGGGTGCTTTCGGGTTCTAATGTATTCTGTATTATTAATTATGCTAATTTAATACTAGTTATTAATTAATCGTGTATGTTAATTATTAATTAACTAAGGCTTGAATCCGTACACGACACTGATTCTCTCTTCGGCCCACACCACATGCATGTGATCTATGGGGAGCCCTTAAATAAAGTTACTCCTAGTTTTTTCATTCTCTGGTAGCTAGGAATTACGTACTATTATCAAGTATCAACCTTTATCAGCAGTACTCAGCAATTAGTTGTTGAAAGGAAGCTAGCTGGGAACTAGCTGCTAGTTACTACCCGATCGACGTCCCAATTTCTAGAGATTAATTTGCTAACTTATTTAAAATTTTAAGTTTATAGTAATATGTTATGTGATTTGGAAAACATTACTACTTCATACTTGTAATGAGGATATAAATTCAAATTAAGTTGACCCACTCTCCTTTTTCTTTTCTTTTCTTTTCTTTTCTTTCCCCTCTTTTTGGGAAAGAGAGAAGGTACTAACATAGATTAAGAAATGCGAATAAGTCTGGGATATTTAATCCCTACAAAGTCGTGACAAAAATTAAAAGACATAACAGAAGGAACTATAGAGAATGAATTAATAAAACCAAGCGAATGACTATGTGCAGCCTTCACTTTATCGAGTATCCGACGATCGATAAGCTTGCCAAAACGTACCTGCAATCAAGGATAAGAGCACTCAAGGGATGAGAACCCGATTGGTGTGTAGCACATAATGGAATTCAGTGCAGCAATTGCATTTGTAAGAATGATGATATTATCTCAGCAAGTTGGCCCACTCTCTAACAGTTTAAATTTTTAGATGAGTTGATGGTTGACAATATAATATATATGATATAAGAGCAAACTATAGAATTATATGTACAAATCTCACCGTCTATCTAAGGATTAAAATTTACGCGTGGTTAATCCACTTATGGATGAGAGTCTGACTGCACGTGAGAGAACATGTTGAGAATATAAATAATAAAGTAGTCATTCTCTCTAACAGTTTAAGCTTTTAGTTAAGTTGGTAGTTAACAATGTAATAGTAATACTTAATAGAATTGATTGAGATTTATCTAATAAAGTTCATGATGCATATAAAAAGCATTATCTCAATTTAAAAAGGGAATTGATTTTCACATTCCTCATTTGTCCAATTGCACTCGATTTTTTGTCTCCATTCTTATTAATATTACAAAATTACCCTTCTTACATTCTTTTCTTCACACATGGAAAAGGGTAATTATGTAATTTCATACGAATTAATACAAAAAAAAAAAAAGGAGTGAATTTGAATATAGGAAAATCACTCCCCACAAATATAAATAATTTCATAAAGTCCATATTGCACCCCAATGATTTGAATAATCAAATCCCAACCCAAGCTTGTTTAATTCTTGGAAACATACTATTTATTACTTCCCTTTCCCCAACACACAGTTTTATTGTTACCATTAGTACTGGTAGGTGGTATTTCAACCTCTCCTTCTTTCTCCCCGAGAAGGGTAGATAGAATTCATTACTATAAACCAAATTATTCCCCATATTTTAAGCTCTCACTCTCTCACTAGAAATCTCTCTCTTTCTCTCTCTCCAAAAACAAAGAAACTTCTTCATAATTTCTGTCTCTCTCTCTTCTTCCTTTCTCTCTCTGCGACATATATGGCTCCAAGGAACGTGGATGGATCTGGAAAGAAAGTTTATAACAAAGGAGCATGGACGTCTGAAGAGGATAGAAAGCTGACTGAGTACATCGACGTCCATGGACCAAAGAAGTGGAAGACAATCGCAACCAAGTCAGGTTTGAGCTTAGCTCTACCCATTTCCTTTTCTCTTCTTCTATTTAACGGTGTTACTATTAGTTGCACTCAAAAGTATTCATTTCACAGTCGAAAAGCGGTCGCCGGGAATCGCTCCGCCCGGCCGGACTCGAATTCCTGACCTGATGAGTCGCGAATTCACTTGCTAATAAACCGTTGGGACCATCTGTTTGGCACCCACCCACAAATAATTTTCTTGATTTTCTTGATTAATATTTTAGCGTAATGGGATTCCATTATTTTGCAGGTTTGAACCGATGCGGGAAGAGCTGCAGACTGAGATGGCTAAATTATCTTAGACCAAACATAAAGAGAGGCAACATATCTAACGATGAAGAGGATTTGATACTTAGGCTTCATAAGCTACTAGGGAACAGGTTAGTAAAAAGTAGTCGGTTGGTTTGTGAATTCGCTTCCCGTACAATCGATTAGGATATGATTCTTGGGATCAGATGGCAAGAAAATGATTTCTTATGAAAACTTTAATCCCGGCGTGCATGGATGACTTGCATTTGACCAGCCTAGAGAAGAGATCAGTCGAAATGTGCATGAGTTGACCCGAACGTCCCTAACCATTGAAAAAAAAAAACAGTGACTAGTAACCAAACCACAACCAATTACTGTAGTTTAATACTCCAGTACGTAGTGACTCGTGAGGAGGCATCGCCATAAATAGACACCTAAAAAATCTAGGTTATTTGTTGGAATTATAAATGTGGTGCCCAAAAGATGCTGGGTTACTGTACAGTGTGGTCCCGTTCATACGAAATGCAACGTTTTTAGTTGTACAAAATTCAACACATAAATGTGTCCAAGAATGCAGCGTGGGCAATAGTGCATTCTTTGTGTTGGGTGTAGACCCCATTATTAAGAACCATGACGCGGCCGTCTACTACTTCTTAGGTCTCGGGTTCAAATTTTATAGGCTTTTATAAATTACTCAACTCCTATGAGAGCAGTCTATATATATGAGGCTTTACTCCAGCTTTGTATGAGTCCCTCGCTAGTACTGATCAACTGTGGCATTGCTGGCAGTTGAGGTTCCAATAAGTTGATCAGAACATTTAATTTTGAGTTGTCAAAAGGACAAAAATATGGGAATGCTTTCTAGAAAAGTGTCTAAGGAAAAAGTGTGATCGACGACGGTTCGTATAGTCTAGTATATATAGTGTGAGCCTTATGGTTTTATTTTGTGTTTTTTAGGTGGTCATTGATTGCAGGGAGACTTCCTGGCCGAACAGATAATGAAATAAAGAATTATTGGAATTCTCATTTGAGCAAGAAAATAAGCTGTGGAAAGGAGAAAACGACAGCAGCTTCCACTGCGCGAGAGGGGACGCCGGAGGAAGTCACTGGCACCGTCGAGGCAGAAAGAGAGGGAGCGAAAGAGATCGGAGGCCCGGAGGGTAACTTCGATGTGAATCAATTTTTCGATTTCTCGGCTGAAGGCACCTACGGATTGGAGTGGGTGAATAAATTCCTTGACCTCGACGATGATATGTGGCTTACCAAGAAAAGAAAAGATACTGTATTGAGTTGAATTTGTGAAGTTGGTGTAAATTTCTCCTTTTTAATACAGTCTAGTAGTCTACGAATGGTTTGTTGACTATCGAGTGGACCATGCCAATTTAAGGACCAAACAGTAATTAAACGAAACTTGGGATGCCAAAAGACTAGGAGAAAGTCTACCCATACCGTTCTGATTCACCGCTCTCCTATTGTAGAGTTTAATTTTACCGTCCGTCTCGACAATCAATGGTCTGAAACACTTTTAGACGATGAAAATGAAAGTGATGGGGTAGACTTTTGAAAGACCGTACCATACGTTGCTAAAAAATGGACCAGGCCATGAGTGACGGGTACATGCATTTCATCACCATAAATTCCAACGAAGGCCAGTAGCTGTCAAAACACTGTTGTTGATAGAAAGTCCATTAACTTTTGGAATTTAAGTCTGCTACCTTGTGGACTAATTAATTCATAATTAGTTTACGTTTATTGACTAATAAGCTAGCTAGTACTCAATAATTAGTAGTTAGTTTGTGTTACTGAACAAGAAAGTGAAGCCAAGCAAAGTCAATGAAAGGTAAAAGAAAACAACTAGTACTAAGTTGGTCGCAGAGTTTTACATCCAAATAAATTCATGGCAGCAGAGAGAACGACGAAAAAAATGCTTAATTTTTTATGATTGTTGGAGTTGATGTGTATCATGTACTCGAAAAATAGAGAACCAGATTTCGCTGTAGGCTCTCTTTTCTTTTAGGACGAAATCTAGATTCGATCATTGGCAGTGAAATTGCTCTCCGTCTTCCAGTAACACCAAGAAATTTTATGAAAGTTCATTTGTCTCGATATTTAGTTTGTAATATCTCAGTAACGCGGTTACTAGGAATAGGAAAAAATAAATTGTAAACATAACCCCAAGTAGTAAAACTTGTTATAGGTGTCAGACAAGATGAAGTCATTAAAACTAGTTGTGCAGTGAAGTAGGATTCTTGGCTTCTTGCATTGCCCGGCCTATATCAACCCGGACTCGGGGGGGCTGCTCTCCCCTTTTTGGGGCCCATTTCGGTCTCGCTCCGATGATCCGAATCGTTCACTTTGTAGAGCTCGTCGAGTAGAACAACTATGCAAAAAAATCAGCTTAATTGGATATCATTAAGTGCTTGATCGGAGCCTTTTTACTTTGAAAAGAATGGATCCGAAACACTGGATCAAATCCATTATTCCCAATGTACCAAGAGTTATATAGGCTCCGATCAAGCACTTAATGATATCCAATTAAGCTGATTTTTTGCATAGTTGTTCTACTCGACGAGCTCTACAAAGTGAACGATTCGGATCATCGGAGCGAGACCGGGATGGGCCCCAAAAAGGGGGTAGCAGCACGCTGCTCTCCCCAAGGGGGAGAGCAGCCCCCCGAGTCCATATCAACCCTTATTTATCATGTCAATTTCAAAAACATAATTCTCTTTTAAAGAAAACAATATTTTCATCAGCTGATAAAAAAAGTACACTTGTATAATTACTAATTATTTGTCCAATGTCTGATGAAGTTAAATTCAATCATTTGGAGCCATCAAGCTTTGTAGTACTGTTTTGTGCGATAGGCATTGAAGGGTACCCTAAGTGATTTTTCACGGCATTTAATGGGGATATATTAATTTGAGCTTAGCGTAGGTAAGACTATACCCACACCACATGGAGCCCTATTTTGAAGGGGGGAAAAAATGATCACTTTTTTTTAAAATCACGGTCGCAATTAATTGCAAGTGGAGTGGTTGATAGTTGACACTGTGTACTTCTATGCATTTGACAAGTATTCAAACTTCATTAATTTCAACCAACGATGCTGAGACGAAAAAAAAAAAATCATGGTCGCATGGCTGGCCTCGTTGTTTGTGCAATATGGGGATTTGGGAAAGCATGCTGGTTTAAAATTCGAACCAAGAAACAAATGGGGTGTGGTGGGTAGGTTGGGAAGCTAAACAAGGAACTAATAGTAATTCAAATCATGCTTGGTGAGATAGTTTGTTCATGTTTTCCTTCCGTGGAGACTAAGGTTTAAGTTCCACGAGGGTCGGGGTTTGACTGGTTTCAGGGCTATGGATAGCCTCAGAGCCTCCTAGTTGACCAACTTTCCACTAACCACCGTTAACTATAAAATATGACCCCAAAAAAAAAAGTGCTACTGCCCTGGTTGACGTTTAATTTTGCCATAGAGCCCCCAACAAAATAAACATGAATGTTATAGTACTAAATATTAAAGGCTGAAGCTTGAATTTTCCTTGTGAGAATTGTATTCGCAACACTATTGATTGTCGAAACCAAGTTTACATTATTGAAAAGTATCCATGAAACTGCTTTTTTGGCATGCTCATCCAATTCCCACCTAGATTTGAGAGAGAGCACAACGAACGAGCCGATCAATGTTAAGCCTATAACGAGTCGAGCCTCAAGTTACTCGCGAACAGGTCGGTTTATTTGTAGTCTTACGTGTATGTATAGTATTTCCTTTGTAGCAACATTAATCAATCAGGGATAGCCTAAATACCATATCTCAACGGAGAGACTAGATCAAATCTTGTATAAGGAACATTAACTGATTGTTATTTCTGCTTTATAAACGTCTTTATTTGCTAATTTATTTTGTAATCTGTACGAGATATCTTGTATATATTGTTAATTAGTAGGCTTGATTTAGTTGTTTCGTAATCTTAATATGATTCGTGATTGTCGTATTGCAATTTTCATAATCTACGTGAATGTCATTCTCATAGTCGTTGACATTTGGGGAAAAAAAATAATGAGTCCAATTGAATTTGAGTCTTTTCCTTATGAAGAACATTCACCGAGATGACTTAAATACAAAACATGTCACCCCCACATTTAGTTGGGCGACCGACAGTGTTCTTGGTACTTGTCCTTTATTATGAATGCAATATGTGTCTGTCTTTAAAAAATAAAAAATAAAATTGGTGAGGAGTTTTGTTTGTACTACCTTTTTCTTTTAGATTAGCACTTCCAGTTCCTTATTAGGCCCCGTTCCGGAACGCAATATAAGTACTTATTTTTTAAGAAGACAATTTCAAACTCAAAAATAATATGTTTACGCAAATAATTTTTCTACAAATATGGATCTTGTTTGATAGATTTTATCGAGATCTTTTATACGGTGCAAAAAAAAATTATTATTTTTGAGTTTGAATCAAGACTAGTCATCAAATGATAGAAACAGTGTCTGAAAAGGTTAATAAATTTAAGAGCAGTAATTTTGCACCATCGTATAGAATGTAAGGTCCCATTCCAAAAATCTTCTTAAAAAATAAACAACTTATTTCATATTTTCAAATTAAAAAATAATGTAAATGAAAAATAATTTTCAATTTTTTTTTTGCATCGTATAAAAGATCTCATTGAAATCTTTCAAACAAGATCCATATTACATATTTTTAGATTTCAATAAATTCATAATTTTTGAGCTTGAAATTGCCTTATTAAAAAATAAGGACTTAAAATCCATTCTGGAATGGGGCCGGTCGTTCCACATTTTCAAAAAGTGACTTTTTGATAAAGAAGGCAAATTTCAAGGTAAAAAATTATGTATTTACGTAAATAATTTTCCTACCAATATGGATCTTGTTTGATAGATCTCATCGAGATCTTTTGAACGGTGAAAAAAATTCATTTTCCTTATATTTGAGTTTGAAATGACATTCTTTTTGAAAAAAAAGGTTTTTGGAAAGCGGAATGGGTTATTAGATACACAAGACCAAAGAAAAGAACAAGTACAAATTATTTAAGCAAGTTGTTCTATTTTCTCAAATAAGTACTTAAAAATTAAAGATTTGTTTTCAAACTTAAAAATAATAACGGGCTTATGAAAATATTATTTTTAATTTTTTTTTGCAAGATTTGATAGATCTCATACAAGATCCATATTGCATATATTTTGATTTTAGTAAGTCTGTTATTTTTAAACTTAAAAATTATAAATAAATACTTATTTTTTAAAGAAATAAACCGGAACACACTCACTAATCGTGGTGGGTCGTCAAGTCGTTGGTACGGATTCGGACTTTGAATGGATTTCGGTCTGAGTGCATATGTCTCTGGCAAGCGAGTAATTCCAATAGGATTTGGACTTGACTTGGGCCACATGGCAACTGATGCGCTACCGATAATTCCCCAAATAGTTTGTGTGTTGAATTGTGGTTATGGTGGTAGGCTTGTGGCAGAGTTGAATTCAATACTTATACGAGGGCTTTTTGACTTTTTGGTCCTTAAATATTTCTGGGATGCCATTTTGTCTCTAATATTTCAATTATTAACATTGCATTTCTAAAGTATCAAATTTGTGTTTAAATGGTCCATGGGGTTCACACCGTTCCTTCCCTTCGTCAAAACCAAGGGCAAGTTTGGTATTTTACCTTTTCCATCACGCCAAGGAATCATAGATTTTTTTCTTCCATGGTTTTCTTAGGGTTCTCATTGAAAATTTTAAAGTCAAAAAAATAAGTATAACTTTTTAGGATAAAATGATCAAAAAGTTAAGATCTCAGCACAGGTTCAAACAAATTAAAATTTTGAACACTTAATTTTTTTAATCATATTTTTAATATATAAACAGCCTAAAAAATCAAATGTTTCAATTTTCAACCTGTTTGAACAGGTGCGAATATTTTAATTTTTTGATTATTTTATTTCAATGGGACATAATTAATTTTTTTGATATATAAACAGTCTAAAAATACATATACGCATATGTATACGTGATATACATATGTATGTGGGATTTTTCTCAGAGTAATGGCTTCACAATGTATTGCGACTGAAAAAGGGATAACCTTATTTTTTACTCCCTCCTTTCCCTTTGAAGTGTCCAAGTTTGACTTTCACGCAATTTTAGGAATCCACATAATTGTACCTCCAAAATATTACTTTTCATACTTACCTTCTATGGAGACATCATTCTTACACTTTTACTCATCAATTTTTTTAAAAAAAATATAGGCTTAAGTACTTACATGGTCCTTACAAAATAGAGTCAATTTCATTTTCATCCTTGTAAAAAATTTTGTGTCAATTTCGTCTTTCTAGTTTGTGAATCAGTTCAATGTCACCCTTATCGTCAACCAGTGGATGGAATTTGCCTACTTGGATAACTGAAGCCTTCTTTGGTACCTACCTGCCTCATGTCTCTTCCCCCCAATATTACCCACATCGTTTTCTACCATAAAAAGGCACACAAGATCAACCTGCCATTCAATTACATTACGAACGTGCGACAAAAAAATCACAAATGATATAGGTTTAGAGAAAATACTCTCTAGACTCTTTTCATTCAATAATAATTAATCACTATCTTGCCCCGAAGGCTTACAACTTGTTAAATAGGTAGAAAAACCTTAACTCTAATTGATTCGCCTCAAAACGGACCCCAAATCAATTAATAACGGAAATTATAAAAAATGAAAAAATTTGGAATAATAGCAAAACTAGAAAATAGAGAAAATTCTAAGATTTCTCCCAAAAGAACAACTTAATTTATATTTTCCTTACCCAAATTATTAGCAAGTCAAATATTTCGTTAAACGGCTAAAAAACACACGGCACATGGCCTAAGGCTATGTGTATTGACCGTTGAGCCATTTCGGATCGAACCCATAATGGTTCGTCGCATAATTCCACAGTTGAATAATTACGATTTTGCCATCCTAGGCTTAAAATGTCATTAGCATTGCTATTAACCAAAACCAGTACACAACTGTCAAATCCGTTATCCACGTAAGCGAATTCCATCCACTGGTTGACGGCAAGGGTGACATTGAACTGAGTCACAAACTGGAAGGACGAAATTGACACAAAAAATTTTACAAGGACAAAAATGAAACTGACTCTATTTTATAAGGACCATTTAAGTATTTAAGCCAAAAATATACTCTTAGATGCAAAATAAAAAATGTACCAACTTTACCCACTAACTTTATAACATAACACTTATTTAGGGAAAGTCCAAAATGAAATACATAACACTTAAAAAGGGGACAAAGTAATATGTAAACAGCCTAAAAATACATACATGCATACGTATACGTGATATACATACATATGTGGGATTTTTCTCAGAGTAATGGCTTCACAGTTGGCGTATATGTATGCATATGGCGACTGAAAAGGGGATGGTACAACGCACGTGATATTTACGTGTGTGATGGGAGAGGTGAAATAACAGGTTTTTCTTTTTTATGGTTCTCGTAGAGCTCTGCATCTTCAATGAGAGATGTTAAATCCTACGTGGACATGCAAACGGTAACAATTGACACCAAAATTCAATCCAACCTAACAGCCTTCTTTGATGTCAAAATCTACGTGGCTTTGAATGGAATGACAAAGTTGTCAAAGTTGACAACCACCCTCTTCCATGCCAAATTTCAAAAAATAACTGTTTGGATTGACATAAAGATTGACATTAAGGGTTGGAGAGGGATAACTTGATGTCAAATAAAAAGAATTTGGCATAAGGGTTGGAAAGGAAGGTTTTGATGTCAAATTGTAGATACCAAAATGCCACATCATCCTTCAAAAAAAATTGACATCCCCAATTTGATGTCAAGGGTTGGAGATACTTAGAATTCTCATTGAAAGTTTTAGAGCCAAAAAATTAATTATGATCCTTTATAATAAAATGATTAGAAAATTAAGATCTTCACACCGGATCAAACGGGTTGAAAATTAAAACACTTGAGTTTTTTAGGCTATTTTTATATTAAAAAATATGGTGAAAAAAATTAAGTATTCAACTTTTAAATCTGTTTAAACTTGTGTGAAGATCTTAACTTTTTGATCATTTTATTTTAAAGAGTCATAATTATTTTTTTGACTTTGAAACTTTCAATGAGAACCCTAAGAAAACTATGGAAGAAAAAAATCTATGTTTCCAACCAAACGAAACGACACCGTTTTGAGGGAGAGAGGGGGCTTGGCGTAATGAGAGAGGTATATTGCCCTTGGTTTTAATGGAGGGAAGGAACGGCGTAAGCTGCAGGGACCATTTAAACACAAAATTGATGTTTTGGAGATGCAATGTTAGCAATTGAAATATTGGAGACCAAAATGACACGACGGAAATATTTTAGAGACCAAAAAAGTCAAAAGAACCCTTATAGAAGCACGTCCACTGGCCAATAATCATAAGGAGTTGACCTAGTGGTCAATCCTTGAAATTTAAGAAATCTTTTTTCTCTTTTGAGGGTTTTAAGTTCGAAACTTTTCAAGTGTTCTCGACTCTTGAGGAGTTGACTTAGTGGTCAATGTCATTTTAACACCAACGGATGAACTTCCTCTAAAGCGTAAGTTCATTATAAATAACTTTAACAATCGTCATTTTATTTTTTTGTTCATCAAAAGGCAGGGATGGAGAGATCAAAGTTGCAACCCCCTCAGCCCTCAAGGAAGATGGGCTCCCAAGTCCCAACCGCCATAGCATTTTTTTTAACAATGGCATTTTAATTAACACCAATGGATGAAGTCCCTGACACGCTTCCCCAAAAAGGACACTATTTTTGGAACGGAGGGAGTACTACAATACAACTTATGGGTGTTTTGACTAAACAAGTCACGTGGTTTTTTTTTGTTTTTATGGAGTATTTAAATTTCTTTAGTATTTATTAGTTTCGCATTAAATTTTTGTAGATTATTAATTTGTCTTTATGAGAAGAATTAGAAAAGTAAAATTTATGGTCCAAACTTAATTTTTTTCTGAATAAAAACAAAAAAAAAGAGAAGAGTTTGAACCATAATTTTTATTTTTTCGATTTCTAACAAATAATCTTCAAAATTTTTACGAGAAACTAACAAATGCAAAATAAAAATTGAATGAAAAAAAAGAAGAAGAGCCAAGTAGCATATTTCCTCCATCCTAATTTAATTGTCCTTTTTAAGAGTTTGTGTCACTTTTCAATTAATTATATTTTGTAATTTATAAAATTTTTATGTGATTTCAAAAATATCGTATTATAGAACTAATCGAGATCTATCAAACAAGATTCATATTTGATATAAAATTCATTACGAATTTAAAAATATAACTTATTTTTTAGCTAGTTTAAAATAAAACGAGGGATAATTAAATTGAAACCAACGGAGTATTTAGCGAAAAACCACAATCGTGAGCCGAAGTAGAAAGACGGCCGTTTTTGAAGGAGGAGAAAGTGTGATCAACCCAAAGAACAACCGACAAGTGAAGTCCCTTGCGAATCAACCGAGAAATCGCGGATAAGAAAAAAAAATACCGACAAGAGAAATCCCGGTAACAAATGTACTAAACCCAAAAATCCTCCTTTTTCTCTGCGAGATTTTCAACTTCGATCTGAAAACTCTCCACCACCTGATCTCTGCAACGGAGCCTTGATCGCAGTTCGTCCGATCATTGCTTCTGTTTCTCCGCCATGGCCGCTCCTTTCTTCTCAACTCCCTTCCAACCTTACGTTTATCAGGTTCTCTCTCTCTCTCTCTCTCTCTCTCTCTCTCTCTCTCTCTTGCACAGATGTTGAATTTTTTATCTCCTAGGCTTTTCCCAATTCAAATCGGCCGATCCATTCCGGCCATGCAACCTGAGAACTTAGGAGAGAGCAAAATCCCTAAGTCACAGACCAAGACCATCAGGCCAATCCCTTGGGGTTGTCTATGAATGCTTTTGTTCACGTATTTGTTTGGTTTCTGATAAAAACCTCCCCTCGATCGATTCGATGGAGATGTGTTAACTAGGTTTGGGCGTTGAGAGGTGAGGGAAATTATTAGTGATGACGTGATCAAGAGGTGTATCAGATGCTGGTCGTCTTTCATGTGTTAAATAGTACGCTTAATTGGCACAATCTTCCTGCAAACAAATCAATCTGTTCTTGAAATGATTATCAGAAAGTCAAATTGAATTGTGTAGTTTTGTTGGAAGTTTTTTTTTTTTTTTGAGAAAACAGTAGAGGTTGGAGGAACAAGAAGTCGAACAAGGTTAAACAATGTGCAAACAATGGAATAGGGTTAAGGTCAATTCAGCATCTTTTCTGGTCACCGTGCATCAGGAGATTTATGAAATGCGGAGAACCGTATGGTAGCTTAATTGTATTCGCAATGGATTAACATTACACATCTCTCTTTACGCTTTTGTCTGAGGTTTACTACGTAAATTTGAAGAATATTTCATTTGACTGCTACGCAGAGGGAAAATATTTCTTTCGCTTAGGATATTGGTATATTTTCTCACTCTTCTTTGCAAGGAAATAAAATTAAAGAAAAAAATTGCCTGGTAAATCGAAGTGAATGTATGAGAAACTGAAAGTATGCAGATGGCAACCAGGGGCCTCACAAAGCCCTTGGTTTGTGGGTTCAACTCCCACCCGCGTGCTATCAATTCCTCAGTGTCCATATGGGGCTTCTGCTCTGACTTTAGTTGAGTCCCCCACTAGTGGAAGATAGGATTGTCCACCAGATTAGTTGGCCCACTGGGCCGGATATTGATTTAATAAAGAATGAGAAAATATGCACATTTTTCACTCGTGTATATGCTCAAAGCTGGAAGGGTTTGTTGATTGGCCATTACTTCAATTCTATGAACTATGAAGAATGGATGCTTCTATATGGGAGTCGTATCCATAATGTATCCATATTGGACACTGTTACTCGTCTGATACTAGCAGATAAGTTTCCCAAACGTATCCACGAGATAAAAATAATTATTTCCTTATCATTAAGGTATCAGATACTTATTCCGATACTGTAGGTCATGTATCCAAACTTCTATAGACCTGATATTGTGGCACTTCTTGTCGAGTATGAGAGTGAAATTGGTATGAGTACAGAAAAGTATACAGTTCCAATACTTACATTCTTCATCACACACATCTCTGACACTTTTTGTTTTCTCGTTCTTGGTTATTCTATGTTCTTATTTTCTATATAACTGTAAAAGAACAAATCAAGCCATCTCTGTATGGGACATTGTTCCTTGTTTTAAGCTGCTTTCACCTCGCTCCTTTATGGAGTACTCGTTAACAGAGGAGCAACTCTTTTTTGTTTTTTGTTCTCTTTCCATCTCTAATCCCAAAAACTTAAGCTTTTCATTGTTTTTCTCTAACTTTGATCGACTCACATGTATTATGTATTGTAGTCTCCACAACAAGATGTGACACCTTTCCAGATTTTGGGTGGTGAAGCTCAGATAGTTCAGGTACTAATAAATTCAAATTGTGCTTTTTTTAAAAAAAAATTTATATTACTTATGTGCTATTTCATTGTGGTGGGTCTCATTGTCAGATTATGTTGAAGCCGCAAGAGAAAGTTATTGCAAAGCCTGGTGAGTTTATTTGGCTTGGGGCTTTCACAGGTTAATGGGATCTGTTGTTATTGTTACTTCTGTAAACATGGGTTGCTCCTGTTAGTGCAATTATTCTATAGATTTCCTGCCAAAATAGGAAAAGTGGCACTGCATTGTATAATATGCAGAATCAACTTAATGTTGTGGCTCCACCTTTTGAATGTGTGGTTTATTTACTTATGATATCATGTAAATTAAGTCCCTTCTTTGTTGGGCAATAGCGGCCCATGTTTAACTCCCATGTGGAAAATAGTTTAATTGTGCTTATTGATACCATATATGCTTATATTTGGTGGGCTTAATCGTGGTTGTCAGAGTTGGAGAAGTCATAATCTCACTTAAGTATTGGGAATTTTGAAGTAACAGAAAATTATCTGATTGGCCTGCAGGTTCCATGTGTTACATGTCTGGCTCCATTCAAATGGAAAATGTTTTTGTTGCCGAAAATGAAGCAGGTGTCTGGCAGTGGCTATTCGGCAAGAACGTGGCTAGCATAGTTCTTCTCAATGGTGGTTTAAGTGATGGCTTTGTTGGAATTGCTGCACCTTCTTTAGCCCGAATTCTTCCGGTGCATATCATTCATTTTCTTTTGTTAATAAATTTTAGCCTTGATTGTGGTTATGATTCATCATTAGTTACTGCAAAATCTGTTCCTTGTTATGTGCTTTATATTTTAATTAGTTTTTTTTTTTTTTTTTTGTAGATTGATTTGGCAATGCTAGGTGGCGAACTTTTGTGCCAGGTACTTGTAATGAAGTGTATATTGGTTCTTTTGGTCTGATTAGAATTGGTTTGAAATTCTTGTTTCTAGTCTTTTTCTATTTCAGCTTCCCACTTGGGATCTTGGTTATTTTTGCTAACAATTCCTTTTGTTTTTTCTTCATGTATTTTCTCACTTAGCTAAACTCATGATTAAAAAAAAAAACTGAGCTGAATTCATAGGTGACTTTAATAATGTTTGCTTGTAGCCGGATGCATTCCTTTGCTCCATCAACAATGTGAAAGTGACTAATACAGTTGTTCAGAGGGCCCCTAATGCCCTTGTTGGTGCTGAGGTTAGAATGGTTCGACTGCCTCAAAACTTTGTTTTTTTGCTTAATTTCAGTGGTCCTCATGGTTATCCATTTATGGTATAACTGAACCAAGTTATTGATGGGCATGCTTATGTCACTTATAGGGATTCTTGAGACAGAAGCTATCCGGCCAGGGGCTTGCATTCATTGTTGCTGGTGGATCTGGTACTCTCTTTCAGGACTGTTAGTTGCACGCATACATATTCTCGTGGCATAAATTTCTTCAGTTTTTCTTTGTGGGCATGTTTGTGGTTGTGTGTGTGTCCGGCCCTGGTGACGTTGCCGAGCATGTGAGTCATGCATTCATATTTCCTGTCTTATGAGTTTACTATCTAATCATTTGCATACTGGCTGTTATTTGTGTTGTTTTGTTTCTTATTGGTGATGGTTATTCCCAAATCCTAATTTAGTCTCTACCTGTAAAAATATTCATGATTTTCAGTAAGTGTTCAAACTTTGTTAGTCTGAATTTAACAGACTTCAGGTTGGTGCTGTGTAGTGAGGTGCACAGCACCATGCTACGCACTTCTGAGCCGCTGGATCATGCATCCAACGGCTCAGATCTCATCTCAGCAACCAACGATCAAGAGCCGTTCATTGCCAAGATGAGATTCAAGCCGTTAGATGCACGATCCGACGGCTCGGAGGTACGCAGCACGGTGCTGCGCACACCACTGCACAACACCATCCCCCAATTCGAATTTAACGCCGGAGCATGAAACCAATTGTTGTTCCTTATCATGGTAGTTTATTTCATAATGTCATTTTGGGCTATAACATGAGTTTAACCCGATGGTTTGAATTGTCATTGACATAGGGGTATGTTTACATATTTTGCAAAATTTTATCATGCCAATGATTAACCCTGAAATGAGGTCCATGTCATTTCAATCCACAGTCCCATAAGGTTAGTAGTTATTGAATAAGTTTAATCCAATCTATGCAGGAATAGTGAATGTAATGTCGTTATTTCTGTTTTCAACATCTACCAAGCTTGGCAGTGTCTTTGCACACTACCGCCCATTGAAATGATCTCACCTGTTATATGTCTTTACATCACCTCAATTAATCTGAAGGCCAGTGGCCGAGCCAGACGCGGGGGTGGACCTTTCAATGGAAATCTAGTTACATGTTATTGGGAAAAATATGAAGAAAAAAATTAAGTGTGAAGTCGTATAATTAAGTTTTAATTGTCGTGAGCTTTTTTTCTAGAAAGAAATAAAAGCTTTCTTCAACTTTCTTGTGGTATGCAAATGCAAGACATTACGATATTAATTTTTCTTAATCCGAACCTAAGTTGCATTTTTTTAGAATATTCGTTTTCGTATTAGTTTTTTTTTCATACCCGTAAATACCTAGTCGAACCACATTAGTTAGTCTAGAAAAAAAATTATGTGTTTGAATGGATCATTGAAAAATTTAATTTCCAAATGGGTCACTTTCCTTTCCAATTGGTGGGAAAAAATTGCAAATCTTGTAAGAACTTGTGCAACGAGAGAGAGAGAGAGAGAGAGAGAGAGAGAGAGAGAGAGAGAGAGAGAGGGGCTGCCAGGGGATTTGAACCTGAGCAGTCTAAACCTTAAAAGAAGTCACGTTGCCACTTGACCAAGCAAGCTCCTTGTGTAGAATTCTTCACGTATTTATATTTAACCTTATTATGTGTTTTTTTTTTTTTGTATTTTTGTATTTTTGAAATGGGGGGTGCGCCCCCCCATACTAGCTCCGCCCCTGCCTAAGGCAGCCTGACCTCTTAATCCTGCTTAGTATTATTGAAAAAGAGAGGTTTCTTTTTTGTTATGAAGAATGATTTCCATGTGGTCTTCCTGGTTACTCATAAGCTTTTGCATCCCATACGGAGTATGATCTTCTATGTAGGACCTGTGTGCAGTGCAATTTTAGTAGTTTCAATCTGTTTTCCTTGTTGGCTGCTTGGGTTCTAAAACTGCTTGTGGAAGTTTCCTTTTTTGATCGCTGAAACTGAGTAGCTAACACACCTTAATTAAATGGAATGTACTTGTGATCTGTATTCCCTTTTTTTTAATCGGCAAAGAAAACTTCAACCCTTCCTGTTAAAAGTAATGGGCTTTCTTTTCCTTTTGTTAGTTGTACAGAAAAATCTTGACGTGGGTGAAGTAATTGCTGTGGATGTGGCCTGCGTTGTGGCCTTATCGGCAACGGTCAACGTTCAGGTCAAATATAATGGTCCCATGAGAAGGGTGGTCTTTGGGGTAAGTAGCTTCGACTTATTGTTTATAAATTTTAATTGCCTGGATTATACTTATGTCGCTACTGGACAAAGGCACACCTTGTTGATGGAAAATGAAAATTTGAGCCTCACCGTTGTTCGAAATGTTAATTACATTTAATGAGTCTGAACTGTCTGATCTTAAGCCATTGCAACTATAAATCACAATTAGTTAGGTAAGTATATTAATGATCTGGGTTGTGGCTTACATCTTCGCACATTTTGCTTGGGTTCAGTTTCTTTTGCCCTCTTCTATCGTTTGATTGTTTAAAAAATACCTACGAATTTGAATCACATCGCTCTTTTTCTACAAATCATTCGACTTCTGGAGTTTCCAGCTTAAGCTTGCATGAAATTTCATCTCAGTATTCATTCTCTTGTTTTAAACTTTACAAGTTTTTTTTTTTTTTGGAAGGATTTATCAGTTGTTTAGATACGCTTTTTTTTTTTTTTTTTTAGCACTAATACATTCCTTGCAGTTAAGAGGCCGGACATGCTGTTTCCTGTGTTATGTGAATGGAATTTGTTGATATGGGCAGTTTGGCTATTGATGGCTTGATAACTTCATCCAGAAAAAGGAAAAAAAGAAAAAAAATTAAACAAATAAAAATCTGCATCATTTCCTTGTCTTTCTGGAAACCTCGTTTCATTCCTTGTGGTTTCAAAATGCAGGGTGAAAATCTAGCAACTACAGTTCTAACAGGACCTGGTATCGTCTTCATTCAGAGTTTGCCTTTTCATCGGTTTTCTCGACGCATCGCTAGGTATCATCTTATAGCTGCATGAATGCCACAGTCTATTCAAACAATTCGTTACTTTTCTCCCTTATTCTCATCGACCCTTCAATTTTATTTCCTTTTAGGTTTCATAAAATGAGTGGTTTCTGGTTTTGCAGGGCGGTTACATCTACAAACATGAGGGAAAACCCGAAGTTCTATTTCCAGATTTTCATTTTCTTCTTTTTGGCTTATGTTGTGATTTTATCGTCGCTAATCTTGACTGAAAATATGTGATTATGTATTTTCTATTTTCTTTATTATACTTGTTTCCTTAACATTACATAGGGCCTTCCTAGCTACCTCTTTTTTTGTTGGGATGTTGCAGTTTCCCTCTTTAGAAATTCAATGAATTTTACAGAAACACTGTTTGATTTAACACACTTGGGCTGAAATAGCAAATACAATTCAAGTCTCTTAAAATTTAAGGCATGCATTATGACAATTTTGCCACTGTTCTGTTTCTTGGTTGTGGCGGTGTATCATTCTTTTTGTTGGTTGGCCCACCTTCCTCATAAATTTTGTAATTGATAATTTTGTGGATTCTAGACTATGGACTGCCGGCAAATGTGCAAAACTAAGTAAAAATATTGGGTCGACACTAAAGTTTGGATCCAAATGTGTTTAGAGTCGTTGGATATGTAAGGGTTTTCACATGCATCTTGTGAGGTCTATATTGTGAGGTCTATATGCATACTGCATTCATAGCACTGCTGCTCCAACACAAACTAATTTTCCTACTATTAACACAAGAAGAAACAATCAACCTCACAGGAAAATTTGTAATGCCATCGTGATGTGACCACGATTGTGTACCAAGTTCCAACCAATATGTCCGCTAACTATACTGTTGTTTAGTGAGTCATGAATCGTGATGGCTTTGAGTTGGATATAATGTTTTCACATGGTATCTGAGCGGCGTTCATTCCACCTTACATTTTAAAATTTTCACAATCCACATCTCGCGATGACAGACCAGCAAAAAGAATGCACGAAGAAAGACCCAAAAAAGAGGCCATATGTGACACATTTCAAAAGCAAGTGATGAAGGATGTTAAGGATATATAGTCCCACGTTAATTAGGAGTAAATGAGTGATCACTTAATAACATTTGAAATCTCTCTACTCATTGTCAATTACATCCATTCTAGACTTCATTTGATTTGGCTTTCAAACAAATAAAAGAATGATTTTCATCATGACTAGATAAAAGAAGATGGTGATTAAGAAAAACTTAAGAGAGATAATATGAACAATGATCAATTAGACTATTATTTCTATTTTCCATCATCTCTATGTCGTGCTTGGCCAATTCAATTCCTTCCATGACTTCTCTTCCTTTCTGTAAACCTGGCCAAGAATGTCTCCCTATTCTAGATGTGGCCCGCTATTCTAGATGTAGCTAACGTGCAATGGACCTCCCATTTTTTCTCAAGGTATTTTCATAGGGACATGCCAATATGAAAATATATATTCCCTTTTCTTCGTCTTAGAAGAGGCATTTTCACCAATCATTTGGTAGTGATTTTTCCACATTCATTTTCTTATTTGCACTCTAATATGGGGAGTAATTTTGGCACTCCATTTTTTTCTAATGCCACTCCCCTTTGTGTCTATATTAGGGGATTTGTTTTGTGAGAGAAGATGAGTGACAAAATCAATTCCTCTCTAATATTTATCTTCTAATTTTCTGCCTTCATTCAAGTGGATTTACCATAATATTCTTTCATTAATCTGCCATTTTACAAATACACTAATATGAAATTATATGAATTACATAAAGTGAATAAAATACTAAAAAAAGTGTGTGAAAATCAATTTTCCAAATCTTAAATAGTAAATGCTAAATTCCAACTTTTTAAATGATGTCAATTTTTTTAAAAAAAAAACAATAACTCTAGGGACACAACTACAAGCTACAACCATTTACGTGGCACTGTATGATTGGTGGTTGCAAAATAATTTTAAAGTGATTGTTCTCCCAATACCGATGTTGCAGTACCATGTAGGTTGGTTGTGGTTGGGTTGTGGCTCGTAATTCTGTCCATAGCATTATTGTGAAAAAAGAAGAAGAAGAGAAAAGGTAGGTACACTACATAGCTACATTACATTTTATGTGGGGCCCACTTCGGGCCCAATAAAAATTCAGAAAAATACTAATAAATTTTAAAATATTGTAAATCTCTACAAATCCACAAATAATACTTACTGATATTTGTTAGAGCTTATTTTTTTCAGGACCCATAAAACAATATTTTAAAATTTATCGATATTTTTTTGAATTTTGTACAGTGTTTTTATAAAGGGGCGTGTGGTGGGCTCCACATAAATTTATGCAGTGTACGTAGCATTCTTACAAAAAAAAAACAAAAAAACTGAATGATCTTGGGGAAACCACGTCCCAGATACAATGAAATTACATAAAAACCCATCCCTCGACCGACATCCCCCTCACCTAGAAGTGGGTAGTTTTGCAAAGGGCAAAAAAGACTTCTTCTAGCTTTGTAATAACTTCGTGCTTTCGGGCTTCAGCCCTAGAGATTCAATTCGACAGCTTTCGAACGAATTGTCTTTTAGGGTTTATTCATTGATGATCTCCGCATAATTTCGAAGCATAGGGAAGAGAGATCCGCGACACAGACATGGCAGTCCACTACAAATTCAAGAGCGCAAAAGATTACGACTCGATCCCAACCGACGGCCACTTCATATCGCTCGCCAATCTGAAAGAAAAAGTGTTTGAGTTGAAGAAACTGGGCAGGGGTACCGATTTTGATCTCGTTGTAACCAACGCCCAGACCAACGAAGGTAGTCTTGATTCTCTCTACAAGTGATGATTTTTGGTTTCAGAAATTTTATTAATTTTTTGATGCAATCTCTGTGCTGTTATATGGTTTCTAACAATCGTTACCTAGTTTGGATTGATTCGGTCGAAGGGCTCCGTTGGTTTGTAAGGAATGATGATGATGATGTTTGAATCAATTTCTGTTCTCTCATGTGATTTCTACCAAATATTAGAGGGGGTTATAGGTTCAAGCTAATTCACGTAATGGGCGTGCGTGGGTAGGAGCGCGAGCGTGGAAGCGTCTTATTGAAAATATCCAAAAGTACTGAAATTAGGGAGAGGCAGGATTTAGAGCGCGAGCGCAGAGCGGATTGAGAACGGGAGCGGAGGGCCCTACTGAAGGATTACGTGACTAAGGGTTCGAGTATTAAGTATACTATGCCCAAGGTGTAAGCCCATGGTAGGTTGAGCCCTGATAAGCAGCTTAGGAGGCGTAGTTTAGGAGTTCAAATCCCATGAAGCGCTCAACTCCTTTGTGGAAGTAATTACCCGGTAGATATGGGATTAGTTGGAGTGAAAAGTTGGATACTCTTGTCAATAATATGCTATTTCTTTGAATTTCACGTATCTGTCATGGTTTTTCTGTGTGGGACAGGCTCTTGAGTACTTTGTTTTAGGAAAAGCGTATGGGCGTTTCGGAACAACATTATGGATTGGGGGAGGAGAACTTTATTTTGATGTTTCAGATGTAACGTCAAATGGGCCCACTTTTTACCTAAGAGTTTTGCCCTCTTTGAATACGAGAGTGTGAGGTTTAATTGGTGTATCTTAAGTATTTGAGCATAATGTCATATTGATTGAAATTTGAAAACAATTGAGCTGATTTGTTTTCAATATCAATGGGAAAGGCATTTGGTGGGTTTAATTTTAGCTGGCTGTATGCATGGTTATGTGGATAGTTATTGAGAAATCTGCCCTTTTTTTTTTTTTGATTTCAGAGTACGTTGATGAAGCAGTGCTGATTCCGAGAAATACTTCTGTTCTGGTTCGTCGAGTACCTGGACGGCCTCGCATGCCCATAGTTACTGGAGTAGTTATTACACATGACACGTACTATCTTGATCCTTCAAATCTTCTGACCACTGTATTTCATTTTTGTTTGATTAAGTACAAGTTAATTTGTTCTTTAGCTTTGCTGTGCGCTGTTTCACCTAGTCTGCTGATTCCATATTTTTTTCTTGTTGGTAAACTATGGCGCTGTGAGAGCTTTTGTGTGTATTACCACCCTGTATCACAGCCCCAAATATTGAGTGTTTGCTTTATTGCGGTCTATGGATATTGTTCTGCAGGCCAAAGGTCAAGGATAGTAGTAACAATAATGATACTCTACCAGCAAAAAGTAGTTTTCTAGGAGCTGATTCATCTGCCATGGACAATGTAAGTTTTAGCGGGGGATATTCTTTGAACTTTTCAATGATTTTGGCGTCAATTTTACTCTTGGGATAATTAGTTGGTATAATGTTGCTTTGTTGGGCTTTGTAGCTTGACGATCCAGAATGGGATGAATTTGGAAATGATTTGTATGCCATTCCTGAGGTTCTACCAGTTCAGGCTAGCAATCCAATTCATCATGCTCCGCCTCCTGGAAAAGATGACGAGGACAGCAAAATCGACACTTTAATTCGTACTCCTGCCCTGGATTGGCACCAGTGAGATAGAGCCCTGTTTCTTTTCTTTTCTTTATCTGGTTCTGGGATGATTTGCTTCTGTTGATTGGCGCGTATGATATTTTGCAGAACCTTATATGGTCTTGTTCTTCTCCTTTTGCAGTCAAGCTTCCGATGGCTTTGGCCGTGGTAGAGGTTCCGGACGGGGTTTGGTTGCACATGGTTTTGGTGATTGTCTTTTACCTCTTCTATTTCTTTGCAGTTATTTCTTTTATCAAATGCATGTAGCATCATGTTAGTTGTAGGTTTATCCATCATCTCTGTTCTCTTACCTTATCCCTTGTGTGGAACTCAAAGGAAGTGTGTATGGAATCATTTCTTCTTCATTGTTATGGTGTTTGCGACTTGCATCAATTGTTGTCAAGTGTTATGTATATTTTACCAAACTTTGTGTTCATTTTTTTTCAGGTCGAGGTGGGCTGGATTGGAAAACACCTCCACAGGGCTATGTATGTCACAGGTGTAAGGTGCCTGGTATGTATATCTAGTTTATACCTGTTGTACAATTTGAAAGAGAGAAGAGAAAAGAAAAGTTTCTTATTGGTTGTCGGATATAATGCAGAAGCTGCTGAACCGTTAAAATATACTAAATTGTCTTATTGTTTTATTCAGGTCATTTTATTCAGCACTGCCCTACAAATGGAGATCATAATTTTGACATCAAAAGAGTGAAGCCTCCTACTGGTATTCCAAAGTCTATGCTAATGACAACTTCAGATGGATCATATGCATTACCAAGTGGAGCTGTCGCTGTTTTGAAGCCAAATGAGTATGCTGCTCTCTCTCTCTCTCTCTTGCTAGGAATTTTATTTCTTTGTGCTGTTTGAAGACTAATTTGGATGTGAGAATATATTGCGTTTCTTACAGGGCCGCTTTTGAAAAAGAAATGGAAGGGTTGCCTTCCACTCGTTCTGTTGGTGATCTTCCAGCTGAGCTCCACTGCCCTTTATGCAAAGATGTTATGAAAGATGCAGTGCTGACAAGCAAGTGTTGTTTTAACAGTTTTTGTGATACATGTAAGATTTCAAGTTTTCTAGTTGGTCATTGGTTTTGTATTTACCTTCTAGCTTATGGATTTTGGGTTGGTGGTTATATTCAATTTTTTCAATCGTCTTTTTTAACGTTCTTTTTCGGTCTGAACTATGGGAGATTTATTTTGTTGAAGTTACTTGTTGGTGATTGTTTTGTTGTCTGAGGTTCTTCCTGCTTATGAGGTTTGACTCATGAGCTTTGTCTTACTCTCAAGAATGAAAGATTTGAATGCTTTTTGTGGTCTTCACTATTGGTTGGAAGTTGTTCAGTCCGTGCAAAGTGACCTGCAGGCTGCAGCCACTCAACCCCCCTCCCTTCCCTATACTTCCCCTTCCCTGCAGGGCCGCAAAAAGAGAAGCAAAAAAGAAAAATTCTCCTCCCGTTTGTCATGTTTTAAAAAAGACTTCTTTCTATGTTAACGAGACCTTACTTTCAGGTATAAGAGACCGCATCATATCTGAATCAGTCTGTGTCTGTGGAGCCACAAATGTGCTAGCAGACGATCTTTTACCCAACAAGACACTCAGAGACACAATCAACAGAATATTGGAGTCCAACAACAGCAGTGCAGAAAATGCCGGCAGTACTTCCCAAGTCCAAGGTTTGTCTTTCATTGAAGTTTCTTTATGCTGTAGTCTCTTAGTTATAACCATCTTTATGTGGTAATTTTCACTTGTTTTATGTCTCAGATATGGAGTCTAAGATTCCAAAGCCTACATTTCCATCCTCAACAAGTTCAGCAACCTCAAAAGGGGAACAAGCGCCACCACCTCAAAGCGAAGAGACTTCAAAGGTGCAAGAGTCTGGAGAAGTTGCTGATGCTCCAAAGCAAACCTCGGAGGAAGGGAGGACTAAAAAAATTGCTTCTGCTTCTGCTTCTGGAGTTATGCACGATTCGATGAGTGTGATGGAACCTGCATCACAAGGTAGTGTTCCAATGGCTAAGGAAGTATTCCAGCAGAAGCCACTTTCTGGTGAGCCAGGTATTTGTGCTACCTTACTGCTAATGTTGGTCTGGATGATTTCTTCAGCTCTGCTATCAAATTCCTTAATCAGTGTTCTGCTGCTTAAATTTCTCATGGTTATAACTCAGCTTCTCATTCCTTCGTTCTTTATCTGTTATGTTAGAAGTATATCTGTATGTGCAAAAAAGTGGACCTCGAGAAGAGTAATTTTGTTACTGTGTCTATTATGGAGAGAAACTCATTTGTCATTGTATGTTGGTTGAATCATTGTCTCAAGCAGTTATATTTTGTTCTTTTCAGGAAAGAAAAAGAAAAAGAAGAAAGACCGCATGCCTCTGAACAGTATGTTTGTTGTCTTGTACTCACAGAGACTCTTTAAAGATGGCATTGTTTTTGTTTTCTATTGTCACATGATTTGTGAACTAGGAAGCACGGATATGGGATACGGATATGATACGATATGGTTCGTGGATACGTGGTTTTTTCAAAAAGTAGGATATGATACGTTGGGGATACGTTTAATATAAAATTAAATAAAAACTATATTTATATATAAATTTTCATTCCTAAAATTTCCATTATAAAAATAAGGGTTCAGTCTACTCTTTAAAAAAAAGACGTGAGGTAGCGAGATGACTGATGAGATATATGAAATATATATATACACACAGTAAACAGCAAGAGAGATGTGAGAGAGAGAGTAGACCTGGGTAATAGGTTGTGTCGGGTCGTGTTCGTGTCGTGTTTGTCGGGTTTGTGTCACAAACCACCCAACCATAACCCGACCCATTTAGAATTCGTGTTTATCGAGTCGTGTCATTTTCATGTTTCGTGTCAGAAATGCTCAACTCTAACTTGTTAACTTCGTATCCGGTTCGTGTCGTGTTATCGTGTCCATTGCCCAATTTTATATAGAATTACAGATATACCATATATATATATATGTGTGTGTGTGTGTGTGTGTGTGTTCGTGTTAATGAGTGACAGATTAGTAACTGTGTTGGTCGTGTCAATTTCGTGTCTCCCGTGTTCAACCTGAACCCGACCCATTTAGAATTCGTATTTTCGAGTTGTGTCATTTTTTTGTTTCATGTCATAAATGTTCAACCCTAACCCGCTAATTTCGTGTCCGGTTCATGTCGTGTTATCGTGTTTCATGTCCGTTGCCCAGCTCTAAGAGAGAGAGACTTGCAGGTCAGAGAGAGATGAGAGACAGTTGTCTTCTTTCTTCTGGCCTTTTCATCGTTTCTACACGATAGGGGGAGAAGAAACATATATATCTGTAGCCCTAACTGCAGTTTAATCCATATGTTTTAAGAAATAACATATTTACCCCCGCGCGTATCCAAAACGTATCCTGAATGTATCCAAAACGTATCCGAATACCAAATTTTTTTTTTTTTTAAAAAAAAAGGATACTCTAGAAAACGTGTCGGATATGTATCCAGAGCGTATCCGTATCCGATACGCGTACGGTACGTGATACGGAGACCAAAATAGAGTATCCGTGCTTCATAGTTTGTGAATAATGAATATACTTGAGCTGTTGAGTGTCTATCAAATTGATTTTGGCTTCTTAGCCTGCATGATGCTGGGTCGCTGACTTAGTTCTGTTCCTTTATTGGATGTATTGTAGCTGCAGAGATTCAGTGGGATGCTACTGACAACGCTATGATGTCTCTGTGCCCATTATCCTATAATCCTCACTGGAATGGCACACAAGCTCGCATCAATGGATATGTATCCCCTTATGGTGATCCCCTTCCATATGTGAGTTATGGGCTTGGACCTTTCAATGTTCCTTTTGGCTTTTTACCCCAGGACCCATTTGTTGCACAAGGTTATATGATGCCTCCAGTCCCCCCTCAGATGCATGCTTCATGGTATGTTTTATTTTTATTTATACTTTCTCCTTCTGTCTTTTGTTGTGTTGAATAAGGTTACTATGGGAATGACAAATAGTTTTGGCCTTTGGTTGATAGAGGATGAGGTGCCTGTGGGTTGTCTATGGTCGCGTGTGTGTCTGCAATGTAGTTATGATGGATATTTTACTGATCGAGAACTTAATTTTAAACTAATAATAGGGATCTTGCTAATTTTGGGATGGCCTTGAATGCTGGACCCCCCTTTGTGAGCAGAGAGCAATTTGAGGCTCGGAAAACTGATCTAAGGCGGAAGCATGAACTTGAGAGTCGGGCTGATAGGTAACTTCAGTGATTCTGTTTTCCTTTACATCTGCACTGTGTGAGGCAATTCTATGGTAGGAGGTGACCTTCTTTGTTTCATAGAGTTTGTTTGTTATGCAACTTATGTTCTCTCGGGAGTCTGTCTGCTTTCACTTGTTTTTCCTATGTTTTTTTTTTTTCATTTCTTATTTCCTTTTTTCTTGTTTGCTGAAATAAACATGAGAAGTTTCAATCAGATAGGCAAAAAAAGGAAAGTTTGCTTTTGCATTTTGTGCAAAAAAGGATTAATCCAGATTGGTGTTTTGTTAAAGTCTGGAGTTTCATGAAAACTTTACTGAGGATATTTTTCAAGACCAAAATTCTGAGCAAGTTTTTGATAAGTATTTGTTTGCCAACGTTTTCAAAAAGGATATCGAACGCGCCCCTTGATTTCATTTTCTCGTCAAATTGCCTTTGTTACCAGTTACAGTATAGATATTAGTTCTAAGATTATTCGACAACATTCTTTAGCACCCCCTGACCGCTGGAAATAAATTATATTATTCAACTTTACGACCTGCACAACCCGTTTTCAACCCAGAATAGAAAAACAGAACAATCATACAAAGAATAAAAAAACAGAACAATCATACAAAGAATCCGTGTAACCTGAAACGGGCACATAGCGAGTTACTTACTAATTACTGTCATGGGATATTTTTCTACCCGATCCATATGGAGGGGATTTCCTATATCAAGGGGTATTGGGGGCCCTTGGGTTTTGTGTGAGATACAGATATTGATGGCTCATTGTTCTCCTCCCTCATTATCATCCCTTTGTCCATCTTTGCCCATGCTAGACTTATGCTTTAAGCCAAACTGTGTAAATCCACGTGTTCTTTGTATGATTGTTCTGTTTTTTTATTCTTAATTTTGTTATTTGCCATAACACTGCCCGAGGGGATATTTGTTTTGTTAACCTTGCAAGTTACAAATGCTACCTGATGGAATTATTGTCTATTAATAATTCGTTTTAAAAGTTTATATATTGCACTGATGGAAGTTGTCCCTTACTCACACATGGGAAGTACAATTGCCTAAGTCAGCCAAGTTATGCTATCCGTGGTAGAAATTTTTTTGCTTCATAATCTAGTTAATGGAAGCTCGGGTTTGGTAGTGTATGAATCCTGCCTGTTTGGGTGTTGTTTATGAAGTGGTGGTCGAGAGGTTCCCCTTGCATTGACAAATTTAGCTTCCTTGCGCTTTGAATATCTTTTAGTTTTCCTCTGTATTTGTTTGTTTCTTCTGCCAGAGCCGTATTATTTGTCACTTCCCATTTGGTGTTTTAACATTGAGTTAGAAGTGGAGTTTTAGTACTGATGTTATCCATGCCTTGGGTTGTGAATTATCTTTTACATGCTTTTGCTAAATCTATTTTTGAGTATTGAAATATTTTCGTTTGCGATGGAAGTCTTCATAAGTTTAGAATCAAATAAAGGTTTTTGCTTATAATATATAATCTTTTATAATTTTTAAGGGGACTTCAGTTTGAGGAGTTAAAACTTATTCTTCTTACAGGAGAGAGCTATCCAGAGGCCGACAAGGCAGTCGTGAAGTGGGCAGCAGTGGGAATGCTTCTTCGTTGAAATCCGAATATGTACGTTTTTTGCGGTCTAAATTTATGCTTTTGCTTCATTATGTGTGTACTGCAGGAGGTACTCTTGGTGGTACAATCAAACTATTTGTTAGAACAACCGTATTCGTGGAAAGCGTAATGCGGCTCCTGGCAAATGAATGCCTACAAAATTTCCTTTCCTTAGTAAAGATGACGGGAAGTTGTTTCGTTGCTGCATTTGGGATTAAACACACAACCGAAGTAGTAATTTTGTTTTGTATGAGGAACAGCAAGGGGTTAAATTTAAACAAATCTTTCTCTGTTTTCGGACTCGAGGGTCCTCCTTCCAATTGCCTGAGATTTGTGGTGAAAGAAATGAAAACCTGGACTATTTTAGCAGTCGCTCAAACTATGGATGTTATTAACGGAAGTTTCAAGCTTCCATTTCTTTGCCATAAAGAAATGGAGCTTAAGGAGGAAATCGAAGGGGTTGTCCACTTGAAGACCTCTAGTTTCACAAGGGTTTTACAACTTTTATCTACTTTTTATTTATTTGTTTATTGTTGGGACCCGCGGCTTCTTGTTTTTCCTTTTTTTCTTTTTATTTACCCCAGCTCTTTGTCTTCCCACAATTTTTTTGGGTTAAAAACATAATTCCTCTTCCTCTGTTCACTTAGGTATATTTTTGTTTTACCTCTTCTTTATTGTTACGGAATTTATATGGTGACATAATAATCTGATTATACCATACAAGTATGTTCAATATTTTTTGAGTTCTGCCTATTGGGGCTTTCGCTTGCCAATTTTAGCAATTAGAGCTAAAAGCAATGAGATTTTGGAATCTCTGGAGAGGTTTTCACTGTTTTTCAATTGGCATGAGTGCTATAATGCCAATTCCTCGTAAAAATAGAGGGAATTCCTGTATGTGCGAGTGTATCATCACTAACCTGCTAACCAAAGTGATGTAGAAAGGTGGCTAGTGTAGCTTGTAGTGTACCTTGGCATAACTAAAAATGCATGGGACCGTTTATTCGGAAACCTTTGTACTCCGTTGGAGTAGCGCACGCTTGACACGGCAAATCTATTTGGTTTTTTCCAACTCCATCGCGATTGGTTGGTCAATATGGGGTTTCAGATGTGTCTGTGTGTGTGTGTGTGTGTGTGTGTATATATATATATATATATATTTATTTATTTTGCCTAGCAGTTGTAGAAGTTATAATTTTCTATGTAGGTGCGAGACTCAGGTTGGCGTTTTGTGACTTGATGTTCTCGGTTTGAGTTGGTGGAGCGGCATAGACACGTATACTACTTGCTGTAATTTGATTTCCTAATTCATCGACATTCTACCTCTGACCCAAAAAATAATAAAAAGGAGATGCGTGGGGTTTGAGACATGGTTAAATGCGAGAGCCATTAGTAGTATACAAATTTATAGACCGTCTAAATAGATTTATAAATTTTATTTTAATATAAGGCTCCAATAAAGGACTTGGTTGTATAATTCTCATGCTCCTAGTATTTTAAGAGCATAGCAGTCATTTATTTTCAAAATTAATGGCGTTGAAGTCAACTTCAAGGTATAGAAAATTTAGATAATATCTTTTAAAATAGGGGAGGACAGTGTAATTTGTAGAAGGTCATGAGTGGTTCTTGCAATTGTCAAAACCTTCAAGGAAGGTCATTGCAATTTACTCTATTGCACAATATTTTATGGTTTGGGAGCATATGTAAATAGTACATTTCAAGTGGTTCCATACTTCCATTGTGTCCTAGTCTAGGGGGTGGGATTTGAATCCACGCCCAATGTTGAGAGGCACAATGTTGAGAGGCGCGACATCGTGTTTTCTTTTGAATGATGTGGCTGATATGTGTTGTAATTAGCTCATTTTAATTTATTTAGTACATGAGCCGCTTCAATAGTTTAGACTACCTAAAATGTTTGTTTGAGTGAGATATGGGCCGACTTGAATACATCAAACATCCGTGAAAATAACATTGCAAGTAAACTTGCTAGACACATCTTCTCTCTCGACTTCCTAAGGTTGTCGTCGTAAAGATATTTTCAAGTAAATCTTTGAGGGAAAAAAGTAAAGCGAAAGAGCTCAATCTATTCTTTTAGCAAAAAAAATATACTTTCAGCACTAAAATCCAAAAAAAAGAGTGATTACAAAAAAAATGTGTGTAGAAATCAATTCCCAAACAAAAAGCTAAAATATCTAAACAACAATGTGGGATTGTGGGAGGATTTAAGTACAATTTTCCAAAGTAATGGGTCAAGAGTAGAGAAATCAGGCAAAGTTGTTTTTTCGTTTGGGTCCACATCAGAAACTAATTTGTCTAAATGGTCCCATCTGCTGGTTTTGCAGAAGTCCAATCCACAACCATCAATCGCCGACCACCACGGTAGCAGCAACAGCCACCACGAGCGCCGCCGCTCCCAAACGGAGAAGTCGTCGGTGGAACGCTTCTCCGATCATGACCTCAAACTTCATCAACAACCCCAATCATCGTCGCATTCTAAAAGGAAATCCGATCGGTACGACGGAGATTACAAAACGTCGTCCGCGTCGTCGAAGAAGAAGAAAGGAGGGCCGGTGTCAAATCGGTACGATGGAGATTACGTGTCGAGTGATGAAGACGGCGACGACGATGATCGGCATTTCAAGAGAAGGCGGCGGTCGAGGAATGATCGAGAACGCAATCACAGAGAGTGAGGATTAGGGGTCTTGGAGGAATTTTTGTGTGTAAATAAAGGGTCGCATTTCTCTGTCTATTTGTCGGCCAAAGCTCTTCTGCTGTACAACTCACAGCCGATTGAATTGTAACTCTTGAACTTATTATATAGCCATTAATGAAATTTCACATCCTCTTTTCTCATTTAAAGTTTTTTTTTTTTTCCCGTTTTTGTTCTTGTTATTTCTGTGTTTTTTGTTTTGCTTTTGTTGTACTTGTTGTTTTTCGGCGCTGCACAATTTGTATCTTATTTGTATTAATATAACTTGCGTTTTCTTTTCCGGTCAAAAAAAGAAAATGGGGGCAATAACTTGGTATTTGCCAAAAATAGATCCATAATAAAAAAAAATTTAAAGTCGAAACAAAATTCCGAATGAACTGTTTCCGACATAATACGATTCATGTTCCTACTCTAAATAGAAATTTTCCACTTCTTGCCGGCTGGCCCTATATTAGAGATATTAGAGTTTCTCTAAATGAAAAGGTTATCTTTAAGGAATACAGTTGAAAGTTAACACTCCATCCGTCTCATATTTTAAAGTCCCTTGTTGCATCCTAATCAAATAAAAAATTAATTATATTTATCAATCGGTAATACTTTTTATATGCAATATGAATCTTATTTGATAAATCTCAATTAGTTATTTTAAATAATATTTTCAAAATTACCTAATAGATTATAGAGTACAAGATAAAATCAATTAAAAAGTAACACAAACTCTCAAAAAGGAAAAATAAAATTCGGACCAATAAGATTAAAGCCATCTAGTTTTCAAGTTCCAATGTGTTCAGTTATCTACTTTTTACATTTCCATTTTCTCATTTTTTAGTTTTGACCGTTTGGCTTCCTAACTCTAGGACTCATTTCAAGAGAACACATTCACCATTTTCGTACTTGAGAAGAGAAATAAGTAGGGGGAGAGACGCTTTTTGACTTCATATTTTCCATATTTTTCATTTTGGTTAACAAAAAGGCCTGATATATTCTGCACATATCTCCAAAACACTAACCACGTTGCAAAATACATTCTGCATATATTTCTCAAATACTCTACCATTCAGCATCTTGAAACTAAAGATTCTGACGCAGAGTGAATATGATTTCAACATCATTATTCGATATGCGTCTCAAGATCAAGTAGGAAAAAAACTGTCTAATTTAACATTGTGCCTCAAGATCGAGTAGAAAAAAGCTGTCTGATTCAACATTTAACAATACAATAAACGAGGACATCACAAGTACTGCAAGCGAGTTCATCCAAACGGAGCTATAGAAGCATCTCTTGTTTTCAGGATACAAGCGAAACGCGCGAATAACGGTTTTATTTATGACATAAGGAAAGGATAGGTTTCTCCTCCTAAACATCAGGGAAAAGAAGTTGCAAACAAACAATTCTTTAAGTCGTCAAAGATAGCCAGCCAAACGTGCACATGGTCCAGATACCCTGCAAACACAACCATAACAGTTAATCAATCAAGGGCTGAAATGTGATCCCATCGAGAAAACATGAAAATACAACAGGCAAGAAACATGGTCGATTTGAACTTTTAAGGAATGAAGTGGAAATTTCATTTTTCTTACGATATGTCAATTCTCCTCATTCACAAATACTAGCGCACATGAAAACTTATGAGTTATGACCAGAGGAGAAGTTAGCCTCCAAATCCATATATCCTAGAAAAACGGCTATGTACATATGAATTTCTTAATGATTTCTCACCAACTGCGCTACTCTTGCTAATCAGAGGCAACAAATACAATTCCTAAAAACAATACTATCGGTTGTAATTCTACATTTCCCTTTTCCTGTATAGGGATAAATACCATTTCCAAAAGTTATTGCAAAAAAAATTGATTATCTTCTTTGCACGGTCCAGGTGATTGCACAAAAAGATTACCACAACCACAAGTAATACAAACAGGAAAATCAACAAGGAGGTTAACGAACAAAATAGCAATCCTAATGTTTTAACAAAACCACTTCATTCTAGAAGATCAACGAAACATACTCCCAGAAACACAAGCTTTCTTAGTTACCAAAGAAAGAGAGCACTAGCAGAATGCTTTCCATGAGAGGAGGGGAGCTCATTGGCCCACTCTCCGGGTAACAAATAACCAATTAGTCTCATGCTTACTGGTCTTCTAAAACGTAACATGCAGAAAACTCCTCATAGATTTCCATAAACACTAAAACAACTGTGCACAGATGCTTTCCCTAGTCCCTACTCTGCCAATCTCCACTCTTAACACCCCCACTGCTGCAATGAAAGCTGCCAACACCAACCATGATTGGAATTTCGAAGAGCAAATTTGCTCATAATGCGTGAAAAGCTATACTGCTCATGACGAATAAGGTCAGCTTCGATATAAACTTTCTAAACGGCACCCTACAGAAATGTCCCCTCAAACTATAGAAGGGGGGAAAAAAACTGTACTATTAAACTAACACCAAGATAATGAGATTGGTTTGAAGTTGATGAACATGATTGCTTTTCCTCAAGTTCGACACATAGATTGTTATAATTTGGTCCGCTTAATCCATATATATCTATGTTAAGGTACTTCCACCATCCTTCATAAAACAAGTGATTTCCGCATCCAAAATTTTGTAGCAATGACAAATTACGATGAAAGCAATATCTTGTTAATAATAACAAAATATTACAAGGGAACGGAAAGAAAGAAAAAAACTCACACAACCCTAATAAATTTCTCTAGTTGGTAAGGTACCAAACTATTGAAATTTTCCCCCATAGTATTTACAAATTTTAACATATAACTATACAAGTCAAATCTTAACATTCAAAGGACCAAAAGTACTTGATTGACATTTCAGCAGCATACTCTTTCCATGTAGCACCGACAATCGACATGGACACTCAAATTTTCAAAAAATGTGAGACACAACACGTTGGGGGGACACGTCAACACACACATACATACACACAATGTAGCACAGACACGGATATGGATATGGGACATGAGAATTCTAAAAAAATAGAGATACGGACACAGCGGGCGACACGCCACATGTGTATATGTATGGAGTATACTTTTTTTTCCCAAGTTTAAAATGCGAAGTGTAAACAAAACGAAATGGATGGGACGAATCTGAAGTTAGGGTTTCTTCTCTCTAGAACTTATTTTTATAGGTTAACTTACACTTCTTCTTTTTTTTTGATAACCGAGGAACAGCTCTACAGCTGAGCCACAATTGGACCTGACTGCACAAGGTTAACTTACACTTAAAGCCAAACAATTGAGTAGTAACATAGTTACCCTCCAAAAAATAAAAAATACAGTATATACACTTACACCCTGCCGTATCTAGCCGTGTTCCCGAATCGGACACAGCGATACCTCAACCTCTAGAGGTGTTAGTACTACATAGACACACTATGTAGCACTGACACTTCACTGGAAGCACACAGGGGCGGCTCTACCTTATACCGAAGGGGTTCGAGCGAACCCCCTGGTTCAAAAAATGCTACTTCAGTTCTTATCAGTTATCACTAATTGGAATCACTCCTCACTGCCATCTAAGCTAATACTACTACTAAAATATGCCTAAGCTTCTTCGTACTTGTTTACAATCTATCTATGAATATATACTATCACCCAGCTATTCCAATTTCAAAAAAAAATGCACAAGATAGTTGTAAGATACTTGACTTCAATACCTGACTTTTAAGCCGCCAGTGATGGAATCATCCCAGCTTTCCTTGCATAAGCGAAAATCCCACCGGCCTCAATAACCGGCCCGGCATCCCCTATCGGCTTGAGCCCGTAATCCTTCCCGGTCGTATGATTAATCAACCTTCCCAACCCCAGCTCAATCGTCACCACATCCCCCGTCCTGCACGCCTCGCAAACCCTAACCTCCGACTCCAACGGGTAAACCTCCCCGGTCGCCACCGAGTTCCGGAAGAATATCCTCGCGTACGACTCCGCAACCACGGCCGTCACACCGGCCGCCCCCAGCGCCACGGGCGCGTGCTCGCGGGAGGAGCCGCAGCCGAAGTTGTCGCCGGCGATGAGGATGGAGTACTTGGAGGTGGTCTCGTCGGGGGCGATGAATCGGGTCGGGTATTCGGCGGCGGGGAGGCCAATGAGGGCGTAGGAGCCGAGTTTCTTGTATTCGTCGGGGTTGGAGGGGACTAGGGTAAGGTATTCGGCGGGGATGATTTGGTCGGTGTCGATGTTGTCGCCGACGACGTAGCAGAGGCCGTGGAAGGTGGTGGTGGGGGTATTGGGTGAGGGGGTGGAGGTGGCGGCGGCGCGGAGGGGTAGAGGTGAAGAGAGAGGGGAGGAGAGGAGGAGGGGTTTGGAGGAGGGGGAGAAGTGGGGAGAGGTGAGTTTGAGGGAGGAGGAGAGAGAGGATTGGGGGGTGCGAGGAGAGAGAAAGGGTGGGGTGGGTATGTAGGTGCGGATGGAAGAAGAGGCCGCCATTGATGAGAGCTTTCAGGAAGTGAGGAAGTCGAAGTGCGGGACCTTGATTTTGGTGAGCTTTTTATCGATTTATGCCTTTTGAAATAACTATTTGCCAAAATATACCTTTTTTCAAACTATTTTTAAAAATAGTTCAAAACGCACATTCCATGTGCATCACGCATATCCGATGTGCATTATCCGCGCTGGCATGTACGAGCCGGGCCAGCTAGGCATCCACCGTGTATCACGCATACCCAGTATGCATCATGCACATTGGATATGCATCATGCACATTGGATATGCATCATGCACATTGGATATGCGTGATGCATATTGAATGTGCATGATGCGTTATATACGCAGAATCAGGAATTTCGCTCAAGTGCGAAAGCTTGAGACTCGGAGATTTCCAAGTTTGGTTTGGGCTTCTAACGATTTTTTTTGAATTAAACTTTTTGCTACTAACTAACTTGTATATATTTCCTTTATCTTGAGTTCAGGGAAGTGATTTTAGCACTTAAAAATTTGCACTTTACCCTCTCAGATGGGAGTGAGTGTAAACTGCACGAACTACAGTGTTCAATCATTTCTTGTGTAATATAATATGATACTCAATTTACTTTAGGGGGTGTCAATGCAATACATTAGTGATAGTTTGATGCTCATTATTCGTTGCATATATGAGTATATTCCTTGGAAAATTGGGGTTGGCCATAACACCTTATCTAGGGTTGGTTGGAGCCGTTTGCGAACTTTGAACTGTTCAAAGCGCAAGTAAACAAAATTGACTTTGAGACAAGTCATTTTTGGTATCAACAGGTGGATTTGCTAACCCATCCAAACAAAACAACTTGACTTCCTTCATTCTTTTTCATTTAGTTTACCTTTCCGGTTTCCTTTCCCTCCATAAATTTAAGATCCTAACTTAATGTCAATAATATGCACCCTGTGACAAGTGATTTCTATACTTGGTCATAAAAGTAAAATTGTCACCTAAAATTATGCATTACTACTGGTTAGTATGATAGTGTAAGAGCATTCACAGTAGAATAAGTAAAAGTGAATAATCAAAACATGTCATATTAAATTTTGATTATCCATTTGGAGGTTGCTAAAACTAATAATATCGACTCTTACATTGGTTATTTTTTGCTCATAATCACAATCAATGGGCCCATTTTTCTTCCCTGAGTTTTTTCCAAACTTTTCCCCTTCATTTCACGAATATTTTTTGATGCACCTGCACACCCACCAGGTGATCAAGTTAAGGGAAATCTGAAGGCTTCGGGATTTCTAACAAGAGCCTAGCTACGATACATGACAGCAATTTGAAATAGACTTTGGTGAAAAATCCATCTTCAGGGTATAACACAAAGTCCTTTGCAAATATGGTTTAAGCTTTTCGAAGGTTAACTTGAACCAAGTTTAGTTCTTACAAACTACAAAATAAAAATTTAAAAACACAGATTTCAAATTAAAACAAGTACAACACCACATGGCTCCATACATATGTAAATATCTTACTACTACCGATTACAAATTCATTCTTGAACTTGACGCTTCTGCCTTGCTTCCAGAACATTTTCTTCGATTATGTCCTTCTTGTCCACACAATGTGCATGACTGTCTCTGTGATGGTTGGTGCTCAATCCAATCCATCTCGTTCCTGAACCGTGTCACTTGGGGTCGCCCTCGCCCCCGGATACGTTCTCGATCTGGAATGATGGTTGGCCCATTGATTTCAGGCCAATACGCCTTGTCACGCGGGGGCCTAAATGGTTGAGAGGCATACATTTGTATAATTGATTTGAGCGACCAAACATCGCTGAAGTATTCAAAAGGGGAAATTTTTATGAACATGCACGTCGCAAGGACATGAGGGCACGGCATCTTCCATTGTTGAAACTTGTTGCAACTACACGTACGATTCGTCATGTCAACTGAATGCTTGTGATTTCCTTTATATGGGCTTGTCAGATTCATTGGAGTCTACACCTTGTAAGTTTGTGCCGCGTGGTCAAACTCAATGATCTGGTGTCTCGATGCCTTATTCCTCCAGTGTTTGTACTTTTTTTATGGCAAACGTGCTCCAGTTTCCCCCCGTCTCAATTTTTTTCCGTGCTTCTACGGCTCTGTCATTGAAATAGTTAACGCTTTTGTAAAATGTCATCATAACCGTTCCCATTATGGGCAGGTGCCTAGCTTCTTTTAGGACCCCATTCAAGCTCTCTGAGATGTTTGTTGTTTCCGATCCATAACGCCTACCTCCATCATGCGCGAATGACCATTTCTTTAAAACCAAATCCTCCGTTAGTTCCTTGTAGACCTTTTCCTCGTCGCCGAACTTTTTAGTCTTTTCAAGCTGAGCTTTAAACTTTCGTTTTTGGATTTCCATGGCCGTAACTTTGACTTGGTTGCCCACAATTTTGTTGAACCTCCTCATATAGTTTGCCCCAATGTGACGGGCACAATAGCGATGATAAGC
The DNA here is from genome assembly GCA_014282245.1 of Rhododendron simsii. NCBI lineage: Eukaryota > Viridiplantae > Streptophyta > Magnoliopsida > Ericales > Ericaceae > Rhododendron > Rhododendron simsii. The sequence continues at coordinate 12,267,768 of CM024959.1, read as the reverse complement.
ATGGGGGGGTCTCCAAAACGGATCTCCTTTGATGTACGACAATAGACCAGTATGCCTGTCTGAAATTAGACACAATTCTGTTCGATTGGTGACAAAATGTCTGAGGCAGGATAAGAACCACCCCCAATTATCAGCATCCTCCTTCTCCACAATGGCAAATGCAATAGGGAATATTTGATTTTCCGCGTCCTGACTCACAGCAACCAAGATTACGCCCTTGTACTTTCCTGTTAGGAAGGTACCATCAATACTTATCACAGGCCTGCAATGTTTGAACCCTTCGATGGCCGGCCCAAATGCCCAGAAAAGACGATCGAATGTGCGGCATCCTGGTATATTTGTATCTTTTGACACCAAGATGTACTCCGTACCTGGATTTTTAACTTTCACCGCGGCTAAGAAACTTTCGACTTCTGCGTACGACTCATCCCAGTTCCCAAAAATTCTTGCTATAGCAATTTGCTTCGCGGCCCAAGTCTTCGCATACGATGGTTGGAATCCCTCTGGCCTCTCTAAAATCATTGCTTGAAGGACCTTCACCTTCGTGCTTGCGTCTTTTTTCACGATAGGGTCGATAATTTCAGAAATGAACCGTGCGTCAAGATTATGATGATCTTGGGTTACACTCTCCGCAACACAAGTGTGTGGTCCTGCGTATCGACTGATTATCCACTCATCGGCATCCTTACACTTTTTGGCTCTTAGTCGCCACTGACATGGGACCGGGTTCTTGCATTTGTACACCAACATAGTCGGTGACGATGCTGATGTCTTAACCACATTATTCTGTTGCATGCTATACTTCTTCACTGTATTCTGAACCTCCTCCTTTGAAAAGAAAACCTGCCAATAAAGTTCTATTGAGCTCATATTGTTTCAGAGGCAGCTGCACATTAGTTGTTCCATGGTCACATGAACACCCATTAATTTTTTCTTTGCTCATAATACATGTAATAATTATGGGTTAACATTTCTTTGAACACTAACTCAAATATTAATGAACACCCAATTCTAATATTCTTGAACATCTAACCCAAAAATAATTCAACACATAACTCAATCAATTGAACACTCAATCACAACCTAATTATAGCTCATCAATTTAAGTAATTCATATTTGAACACCTAACGATAAAACTCACAATCCTAATCGAAAAAATATTGAAAGAAAAGAGAAAAAGAAGAATCTATTGGTTTAAATATGATGCTCTGCGTTCTCTCTCCATCTCTATTGTTGATGCTCTAAATGTGTTATTTTCGCATAACTACTTTTCTTTTCTTTTTGTTTAGTTAGCTTATAGAATTACGGACAAAGTTTTAAAAAAAAATTCAACTACATTGCATAACCCCGTTAATTTGAATAATATTCCTTCTGAATTTGAGACTACGATAAAAAATCCCATCACGTCATCCTAACAAACAACGTACTTTCGAAAAGGTTGGCCCCAATGTTCGCGCTATAATTTTTTTCAAAAGAGTTTTAGTAGATTAATACGCCAGTTAAACATTGGCACAACATGTGAGAATTTTTCTACGACAATTGCAAAATTTAACTTCCTCCATTTTCGGAACATTGTCTACTGCGCAACACGACAACTTCCAAAACAAATAGATTTTTTGTTTAAAAATATAGTATATGTATGTTATGTTTTCATTCTCTTCGTAGTATAAAAAGAAAGGCTTACTGATTGAGCTAAGCACATCGAAGGTGCACCGTAATTCGACAAACTAGCTTGACCACACGGAACCACTACTAGTTTGTGGTAGCCATTAACACCACGAGCTCCTCCTCTCCGGTTCGGTGCTCCAAAGAAAAATGGAAAAAGAGAATCTTTCAATTTTTTATTTTGCTTCTCCTCATTTTTTTTCCATACTTTAATAACAACCCCCGAATCCCCGCTGCTTCTTTTTTTTTTTTTTCCAGGCAGCCCATATAAAATTAAAGACAAAATTTAACATACCTTCTATCAAACCATCATAACAGTTCAAGCACAGCAAAGCACTTACTAGTTATCTATGGCTCACCTAGGGTGCATGCATGATAAAAGCATATCCACTCCTAACTCGCGAGCACTACCAACCCATAGGCCGTCATCCTAAGTTTTTAGGATAGTCTACAGAACCGTTATCGCTCTGATACCAACTGTAACAACCCGGACCCTCAAGCACCACAACACAAAACATAATAAAAATTGATTGTTTCGCGCCAACAGCCAACTCGATAAACAACAAAAAAATTAACGGAACGCCATCACCCACTTCCTTAAGAAATTACATAATCTCTCGATACGTTTTCAGCATACCCTTCTCTCTTTCCAACATTTCCCACTCTCTGCCTTAATTTCCTCCACAGACCGGAGCGTTCCCCCGCCTCCCCAAAGTTTGTCTTGTTTCTCATATATATATACTCAAAGGCAAGAAGCCACGTGAAACCTCATGCACCACAAGCCTACAAAATTACTACAACTAAGATAGTAAATTCCTCCCATAGTTACACGTTTCACTAACTAAGTTCCAAAGGCATACTAGTGACAAAATACTCATCTTTATCTCCCAATTAACTACATCACTAACTCTTTTTTTTTCCTTTTTTTTTAAATACGGGTATTACGATCCCTCTTTAACTTAATGTTCTCTTGCACAAATATTTACCCTCTTAAATTTAATAGAGCTCCATTAGGTTGGGATTTTACAATTAAAATGTGATCGGGTCTCACATCAGCCCTCCAGAAAAGAATCAATAACTATAAGATTACATTACCTACGGGGAGAGAGAGATACATACGTATATACATACAAGATACATACGCATATACATACATACATACCTACGGACGGAGAGAGAGAGAGAGAGAGAGATACATACGTATATACATACAAGATACATACGCATATACATACATACCTACGGACGGAGAGAGAGAGAGAGAGAGAGAGAGAGAGAGAGAGATACATACATACCTACGGAGAGAGAGAGAGAGAGAGAGAGAGGGACTTACAGTGAGAGGGAGGAGAGAATGACAAACGGCGACGGAGATTGGAGAGAACGGCGGACGGTGGCGAATACGGCAATCTACGATCGCGAGAATGGAGAGGGAGAGGAAAGAGCGTATGCGAGACGCATACTCTTTTTGGAATTTGATTTTAAACCCTAAAAGCATATCGAATGTGCATCACGCATATCTAATGTGCATGATGCATACTGGGTATGCGTGATACACGGTGGATGCCTAGCTGGCCCGGCTCGTATATGCCAGCGCGGATAATGCACATCGGATATGCGTGATGCACATGGAATGTGCGTTTTGAACTATTTTTAAAAATAGTTTGAAAAAAGGTATATTTTGGCAAATAGTTATTTCAAAAGGCATAAATCGATAAAAATCTCTGATTTTGGTCGATATGCAGAAATAGGAGGACGCTCCCCTCCGGTTCGCTTACTCTCCGGTTCAATTCACGGGTATTCTAGAATGAGTATTTTTTTGGATTTTTTTTTCGAATTAAAAGAGATGTATTGTAAAAAAATAATCTGTCTCTTAGATCTATAAATAAGTATTTAAAAATTGTTTAGTGTGCTAAAAGTTTTTTTGGTATTTTGTGAAGGAGAAAAAGCCCCTCTATTGACAAATGCAACACTTTTATACTCCCTCCGTCTCATTTTTATTTGTTCATTTTTTATTTGTTCATTGTCCTAAATTGTTTGTCCAATTTTAGATGACCAAGGGAGAAATCCTATAAAACACTCTTTTACTCTTCTCTCTTCCTTAAATTGACGTGACAAGTACATTTTGAATTGAAGAGTATTTGTGGAAATTTTAGTTTTCAAAGTGTAATAATTGTCTCCCCTTAATAAGTTAGATTTTCTAAATAGGACAAATAAATCGGGCCAGAGGAAGTAGTATTTTTAGGCTTTATGCCCAATTTCATTAAGGTTCTTATTTTTTTAAGTACTTATTTTTCGTTTTACGGGACAGATCATTTCATGATATATTATCTTTAATCCAAAAAATAAGTATTTATTTGAATCAGTGGACTCCAGTATTTCTATGAGTGCACTTTGAAATCACAAAAACAATGGAACCGAATTTTAAAAGTACTAAAAAGGTAAAAAAAATTATGACGCAAGATTGGAAAAACTTCACTAAAGCCGAAAAATTCCGATTAATGTCTTTAACCCGTTTCAGAAACCTTCTTAAAAAATAAGCAGCTTATTTCACATTTTCAAACTCAAAAATAATGTAAATGAAAAATAATTTTTTTTGCAGTATTTAAAAAATCTCAATGAGATCTATCAAATAAGATCCATATTGCTAAGAAAATTATTTGTATAAATACGTGATTTTTTAACTTGAAATTGTCTTCTTAAAAAATAAGTATTTATTCTCGTTTCTGGAACGAGGCCTAGTGTTGTCGTCTTGTATGAACTTTTTTGAATTTTAACATGAAATTTTAATATTTAAATTTCTTTGGTCGAAACGAATGATAAATCATGTCATAAAACTAAAAAAAAAAGTATACCGAAAAGTAAAATATACCAGCTGCCTTTAAGAAAAACTAATTTACTTCAAACTCAACCTAATTTTTAGTATGAACGATCTTCATGTTATAACAGGCTTCTTGTAACAAGTTATACAATAACAATTTATTTATTTTTTAAAATTATTGTTTCGTCATGATGAGAAGAATCTAAAAAGTAAAAAATTACAATCGAAATCCAATTTTTTTAATAAAGACGAAAAAATTGGTTTATTAACTTATTTTTTGTCTTTATTTAAAAAGTTTAGGTTTCGATCGTAATTTTTTACTTTTTAAATTTCTCTTGTCATAACGATGCAATAATCTATAAAAAATTAAAAAATGCAGGAAAAAATTAAATAAAAACAAAACAATAAGCACTTAACTTATTAAGCCGAACAATCTGAAAATATGAAACCCAAGAGAGTCTATAAGGACAAATTGGGAATCAAACCGGACGGGAGTAGGAATGTGCTTCTTTTTTCAGTTTTTGCGCCAATAAACGGTCAGCGCCACCGGTGGACTAGTTTTTGGTGGGTCCCACCCTCTACCTGATGCAATGCATCTGCATGGTGCCCGAAATCCCGACTGGATCCGGCTTTCAAACCCGACATACAGTTCTGGGAAAATGTATGATGGCCTGGACGTATTTTAATGATTAATATTCGCTAAGAATATGCTGAGAACATTTGTTAACGATGATAATATCTTTGACGGGTATTAATTATCAAAACAAGTCATTAATCGTCATTTTCCCTAGAATTTTTAATGGTGCTAAACAACTGGGGTTTCCTTATTGGAAGAAGTCGTGGGCTTAACGGCCCGTTTGTCGACTGAATACGTTTTTGAGTGGATAATAGAAGAATGGTGAATATGAGATGAATATGTTTATAGGAGAGATTTAGTTAAGAGAAGATGCGAGTAGCTTATACTGAACTTGAGTAATAGTTGATAATGACATGGGTGGATAAAAGTGCAAATTACTTGATTACCCTCATTAAATGATTAAATCATTGTATTGAGAATATAGAAAAGATTTGAGGTAAAAATAGGTCTTTTTTTCCACTGGCTAAGCTAATCCTAAGGTGAGGTTAAGCTAAGACGCTCAGGGGGAATAAGCTTCAACCCCACCACTCGGGCCTTGGCGGATGGAAGAAGAGGCCACCATTGATGAAGAAAGCTTTGAGGAATAAGAAAGTCGAAGTGTGGGACTTTGCTTTTGGTCGATGCACAGAAATAGGAGGAAGCTCCCCTCCGGTTTGCTTACTCTTTAGTTCCGTTCAGTTATTCGTCTTTATGTGAACGCACTCTGAAATCACAAAAACAAAAATGAAAAAACTCAATGCTCCCAAACTTTGACCCTGATGTCTAATAGCTACTCAAATTATATTAAATTTCAATTTTACACCTAATTTATTGTTCTGTTGATCAATTAGACTCCTACCGTGTCAATTCGTCAAATTGGAAATAGATTTTGCTGAGGTGGCTTAATGGCTCCGTTAAATCAACTGTGTGGCTCTTTACTTTCGACACATGGTGCCACATGTAGGGAAAAATTCAAAATACACCCCAACCTTTACACCCAAATTCAATTAGACTCCCAACCTTTCAAAAACTTCAATTTTACTCCCAACGTTATATTCCGTTAATCAAAATGCCCCCTTCCGTCCGAATTACTAACGGATTCCGTTAAAGGCTCCGTTAAATAATGTCCCGATAGAATTTCAATGATCCGAGCCGTTCAATATGTTCAAAACGTGATTCTAAGAGTACCCATGAGAAATCAACAACAAAAAATGACCAAAAAGGGCTTCATCTGAACAGTTTTCTATTGAATAGTTCAATAAAAAAATTGTTCAGGTGAAGCCCTTTCCGGTCAATTTTTTTGTTGATTTTTAACGGATACCCTTAAAATCACATTTTAATCACATTGAGTGACTCGGATCATCGAAATTCAATCGGAAAAGGGGAGGTGCAGACCGAAGCAAAATCCGGACATCCGGACGTGAACAAAATTCGGATCGATCAGCACCTCCTCTTTTCCAATCGAATTTCGATGATCCGAGCCGCTTAATATGATTTAAATGTGATTTTAAGGGTACCCGCAAGAAATCAACAAAAAAAAAATGATCAGGAAGGACTTCATCTAAACAATTTTTTATTGAACTATTCAATAAAAAACTATTCAGATGAATCCCTTTTCGGTCATTTTTTTTGTTGATTTCAAGCGGGTACTCTTAAAATCACGTTTTGAACACATTGAGCGGCTCGGATCATCGAAATTCGATCAGAACACTATTTAACGTAGCCTTTAACGGAATCCGTTAGTAATTCGGACGGAAGGGGGCATTTTGATTAACGGAATATAATGTTGGGAGTAAAATTGAAGTTTTTGAAAGATTGGGAGTCTAATTGAATTTGGATGTAAAGGTTGGGGGGTATTTTGAATTTTTCCCGTCATGTTAATCCACCCCTTGTAACTTAAACCCACACAAAAATGAAAAAAATGAAAACGATTGGGAAAAATGAAAAAAAAAAAAAAACATACATAAAATGCATCTCTATCTCTCTCTCTCGCCGCCCTCTCCCAAATTGACGGTGGTGCAATGGCGGTAGAGCTTAGCCGGAACATTGGTGGCAAAAATGGCCAATAGTCGGAGCCCCTCTCATGGATTCTCTCCCTCTATATCTCAACGTAAACTCATCTCCCAAATTCAAGTCACTCGACAAAATAAGCACACCTATAAATATACATAGGAATATTTACTGTATGATCAATCTCTCTTTTACTTGAATCTCAGATCCAGAAGTTAACCACCAAATGTTTTTTTTTTTTATAAGGTGGGAGACTTTTATAAAGCACAAACCAAAATGAATACACAGTTGGGGGAAGAAACCCAAACCAAAACATCAGAAAACAACTGATTATACAATTGAACTATATGCAAAAACAAACTATGTATGCCTCTAGATCCTGTCATGAAAGTCCCAACTTTAACTGATTGCATGACTGTTCTAAGAAGGTTTCACCATTCCCTTATAGCTCAAGAATCCCCTTATGTCATTAACAATTCTTGTAATTCTTGTATACAATGAACTGTATCAGTAGTTTTCCCTTGAAAGATGCGAAGATTATGTTCTCGCCAAAGGGCGTATACAACTGCAGCCAAGAAGGCCCTGAGACAGTATTGCGCAAACCTTTCCCCTTAGCGTTGGAACAGAACCACTGCAGAATTCTCTCCAAGGTCACTGGTACCCCTTAAACCAGATTTTTTTACCATCAAAAGCTGCCAAATTGATAACGAGAAAGGGCATTCAAAGAATAGATGAGAGTGTGTCTCCGCATTGCTACTACACAAGGAGCAACAATCATTCGTAATGACTTCCATTTTCTCAATCTATCTTTGGTTTTTAATCGCTGTAAAATAGCTAACCACAAGATAAATGACCATTTAGGCACCATATTTCCCCTTCGGCCTCCAAACCATTGGATACCATAGATGTGTAGGAAAGGTTGTTCGTATTGCATTCCTTTTTTGTTCCCCACAAGAGAATAAAATAAGCTTGCCCCCTTTTTTCTTTAATATCTCATTTGACTTCTTGATTGCTAAAATAGAAGTGGAAAAGAGAATCAAAGAATTGTACCTGGAAGTGGAATGTAGATCATGAATTTAATTACCTTCATTCCCACCAAAAAATGATGTTATGCTTATCAAAAAATGTATTACAGGGATGGGACCTATATCATTTCAACCAATAAGAGGGATAATACCGTTCACCTTCTTTTAAGAATGGTGAACAAAATTGCACTCATAGATCATGGTTCTGTTTTTTCCTTTTTGTTTCTAATCAGAGATCATTAGTCTTGTATTACCAGTAATTTTAACTCATACAACGCGTCTACTAACTTATACTACCACTTATATTTTTAAATCTCTCCGTCCCAAAATGATAGTTCCCCACTAAAAGATTTGTAATGAAGTATTTTCATGTACTGATTTTTTGATTAGTTTTTAAATTTGATGCGATTTAAAAAAAAATTATGAAAGTAAGTAGGAGTACTTTATTTTATGATTCAAAAAATGTACGTCTTTTTGTAAGAGACTACTATCATTTTTGGACGGAGGGAATAACAATCAGGTGTCCGGACCAGCTCGTTCACAGCTTGACTAATTACGAGGCCTTAAAATTAACGACTCAAAAGGATTTTGTTTTTGTGTCAAAATGGTAGGAGTTGTATTATACCAAACAGCCGAGTACAACAAAGTTGGATATCATCCCAAGGAAAGTAAATAACCAGACAAGAGGCCTAGCCATCCAAGATCACTCACTAGAACCTCACAACAAGGCTATAGCTTTGCCAACGAATCGGCCATGACCGACTTTCAAACAAAGAGAGCAACAATCCCTCAACTACGGCAAAGACAACCAAACAACACCGGAAATCCCACATAAGGGAGGGAAAACTCTGATAAAGGGAGAGAACCAAACCCACAAAACGTAAGGTCAAACCAACCAAACCCAAAGCAAACAAAACTAAAAAGACGAGAAGAATAAAAACCTGGCCGAAGATGCTATCGCCGGAAGCTGCCGCATCGGATCCATCGTCTTATTCGCCGGAAGAGCAAAGCCAAACAATCCCTTCTCCAAATCTCCACAAGATTGGTTCCAGCAAGGCCACACAAGCAAACGTTGGGGGAGGGGGGAGAGGAGGCGCAATTGGAGAGGCAATGAGGTGAAAGAGAGGGAGGCCGGAAGGAGGGGGAGGTGGAGGTGAGAAGTGGTAGCCGCCCCGACCCTGCCGAAGAAAATCCTAGAAGGAGAAAAGTTTAGGACTCAAAAGAAGTTGATATGACCTGAAAGGTGTCAGAATTATGACTTATATGCCACCTTACGACTCAAGGTCTTGATTAATTAAGCTAACAAACCCAGTTTTCTCTCCACCACCCCATCCTCCATCCTCTGCCTCTATCATTTTGCTTTCCCCTCCCTTCCTCTCGTATGCTAAGATTTTTTCAGTGTATGAACGAGATATGAATGAAGGTTTAACTCCCACATCGAATGGAGGTCGAAGGGGAATATATAAGCAAGGGCCGGTGACAACAGCCCACCAATCAAGAAATATAAAGACAGAGCTGGTAGATAAAACAGTTCCAAAAAGTTTCTAATCAGACAAAGCGCTGCAGCGAGGCATACTTCATCAAAATCTGAGTCTAAGGGCTCGTTTGTTTTCCCGGAGATAAAAAGGATGGAATATAGGATCTCTGGGAATTGGGATATAGGTGGGATATGGAATCCCTGGGGATATCGCTTAGTGGGAAGAATCCTCTGAAACAAAAGAGCCCAATAGCTAGCTAGCTTAAAGTCGGCCTAATCTTCGGAAATGATACAAATAAATGAAGAGGATTAACAATGAGGTTGTTGGGGGAAGGAAAGTTGGAAGAATGATACAACATAAGGAAAATTGAGACACGTACAAAACACCGCCAATGTAACCGTAATAGTTCTGTCACAACAACATTGATGCAAATACAGTACATGTTAACCATCTGATTGAACACACGCTGAGCTCTGCAGACAAGTTGAGAGCAAGACAATCCGAATATGACCATGTTAAACTTCCAGCGATTAGTGCCAAAACTGTATCAGCTGAATGGCTGCAAGTATTGAAAATGTGAGAAAGTAAGCACAACTTCTGGATAAATCCGGCAAAAGACATGGGTTTTTTTTCAATTAAGAAAATGCGCGACAGTAGAAGGTCTCATGTTTCAATCCCCAAAACGAGAGTGAAAATAACATGATGATGGTAGAAACTTGGGACAGTTACTTAGTATCAGTTCCCATGATTTCAACAACGCAAGCAGACCAAAAACCACCCAACCATACACCCAAGCACAAAAAGAAAGCGAATATAAATAAAGGTGTTCGCCCGTTCGGTGACTTGAAGCACCTGCTGGAAGACAATATGTGCCCCTTCCACTACTCTTGTTAACTATCTAAAACTGTTGTGCATGAGAAGAAAAGCAAAGAAACCAAGTCCAAGTATCCAGTTTTTGCAAAACTTTCTACTCGTTTTGGTGATAAAATCTCGAACTGGTGTATTTCCATGATTCACGGGAGAAAAGGCCCGAACATAGAGTATTTCCATTGACAAGTTAGTAGAAGAAATTAACCATATGAAAGGAATTGAATACCGTCTCTCTTCTTCTTGTCGCAAAGTGCTACTCTAGAAAATCACCTGATCATCTCCGCATCCCAAGACTGCAGCAGTGCAAACATTTAAGGAAATCAAAGTTTAGAACTCTGAACTATCAAATCTGGTAATGAATTACATGAATACACAATTAAAGTATAATCATTCAATACTCATAATTTTTTCGCTGACACTACAAGTTGATTGATAATCGTTTGCATTTTGACTAAAGAAATATCCATTTTAAGTAAACCAAATCAAACTCGAAACAAATGGAAAGAAACCGTTGATTCTATTTGGAAAAGAAGATTAAGAAGAGAGGAGCAGTGGGACAGTTGATATTTTACTTTTTATGATTATAAGCACTAGAGGCATATAAGTATCTTACTTAATTACATCAAACTAGGCATAATCATGCGATCACATTAAGCCCAACTAATAGTTCCACTAAAGGGACAAATAAGTAAATAAAGAACTCCCATGCAAGGGAATTAAAGTAATCAACCTTTGCTTTAACCCAATTGGTTAAGTGAGGTTTTATATAGTAGACTAGGTAAAGTTTTCAATTTTTTTTTCTAAAGAGTGATGGTGGAAAAATGGGAATTAAAGATATACATTACTGCTATACATTTCATTTGAAAAAAGACATTCGATAACACACCCTTCGCTCTTCACGCATGCTTTGTAGTACATGTCCATGCATACAATTGTTTTTAAAAACAGTTGTGCGAAATTTAAGTTGGTTCGGTTAGTTTAGTGAAAGCCTGAAAGGAATTACAGTAATAGCTTGATATTGTGGAGAAGTGAATTATTTTCCTTTTTAACTATGCAAAAAACTAAAACGCACCTGGGGGGTGTCAAAGACGAATCTGCCGTCAATCTCGACATGGGGAATGTTATAAATGAGGGGCCAATAATGGCCTTTCTTCATTAATTCACACTGCTGTTTCAGTATCGGACATTCATCGATCCTCAAATACAAAAGCGAGGGAGGCAACAGCAGCCCCCCTTGCCCCTTCACAGAAAATGTTGCAAGGTTGGGGCAACCCTTGATCCACAGTTCCGAAAGGGAGGGAAGCTGCCCAAGCTCTGTAATGATCGTGAGCTTGGGGCACCTTGAGACGCGAAGTTCTTCAAGAGAGGGGACATTTTGCAAGTCCTTGCACGACAGCTTCTCCATATTTGGAAAATCTTGGATATACAGTTGGATCAGAGAAGGGGGCAACCACAGCATCATCCTATCATCTTCTTCTTCTGGTGGAAATGACGCCCCACCATAATCTTCAAGGTAGAGTCGTCTGAGAGAGGACAATCTGTGCAAACCTCCCACTGATAGGGATTTACTCCCCATGCCGACAATGCTGATTTGAAGTGAAGTGAGGTGGTTGTTGTTGTAGGCATGGTGTGGCAGGCCTTTGAGTCTTTTACACCATTTGATATACAATTCCCTCAGATTGGTTGTGATGAACCATTCTTCTGGAATAGACTCCACATTATCACACCCCGATATCCACAATTTACTAAGACTCCTGAGACATCCACCATTATAATCATTTTGCATCACATCCGGCAAGGATTTGAGGCTTTTACATTGCCATATTTCAACAGATTCAAGAGATGGACAGTTGATTTTCATCCCCACCTCTGCTATTAGTGATTTCAGATTTTCACAATGCCAAATATCCAGTTGTTTGAGAGAGGGCGGTAGCCCAGTTCTAGAGCAACTTAAGTATGTGAGCGATGGACACTTCCAAACCTGCAATTTCTCGAGGCAATTTAGCATCATCAACCTAGGGAGGGACTGCAGAGCAACGCATTTGCCAATTCGAAGTGTTCTCAGCGTAGACGGCAAACCTGTCTTCGGAAAAGAGATGAGACATGGACAATTGTTGATGATAAGCTCTCGAAGAGATTTGAGGTTGTGCAGCCCCCGTGGCAGCTTCTCCAACTTTTTACAACCTTCTATTTTCAAGTACTCCAGCATCATTATGTAAGGCAACTCCTCATTCTGCTTTTGTTGTTGAAGCCCTTCCTCTTCCTCTTCCTCTTCCTCCTCTATAAACAAGGAAATAAGTAGGGGGCATCTTTTAATCACCAAACGTCGGAGGGCAAAGAGACGGTGGTGTATTTTGACTTCATTATTCCACAACGATCTGAGTTCCTTACAACCAGAGAGAGAGTTCTTGCAATCCTGTCAGCCCTTGAAAAAACCAATTGGGTAGGCACGTGAGACCCTGAATATTTTGAACTGATAGAGAAGTCAACGAGCTCAAGTGGCTATACATTGCATTTTCCTTCTCTGCTTCATTACCCTCTTGTGGGTTGCCATAGGAAGCCAGAACTGAAACATTTTCGAGAGATAAAGAGATGAGTGAACCAAAGTAAAGTGTATTCCTGACCTCAATTAGCTCTTTAGGGCTTGGAATCAATGCAACCACCAGTTGTGGGCACTCTTCAATATCTAGATTTCTTAAGCAAGGAAGATTGCTTGGCAGTTTACCCAAAAGCTTGGGACACCTTTTGATGGAGAGTTGTTGCAGGTGAGAAAATGCTTGAGCTTCCTCCTCGACCTCAAAAGGAGACCAGTATTTCCATTTGGGCATGTCCTCGAAGGTTAATCTCCATAGAGTTGGAAAAGGATTTGAGCAGCCCGACCCATAGAACTCAAGTCCAACATTCTCTACTGCTTGCAACCCTGCAATTTGAAGTGTTCCAAGTGAGGGTAGCTGCCCCAAAGGTGCGAAGGAAGTGCATTTGTTACAATTTTGGAACTTCAAGGAGACCATATTAGAGAACAAAGAATTTCCCACCCAAGTCGGAAATTTTAGGCCATGGTAACCGCTAAAAGTAAGTACTTTTAACTTCTTGTGAGGTTCTAGCATGTCAAGGATTTCTGAATCAGCACTTCCATTACTAGAATTTTCGGAGTTGTTACTCCAGCTCAACGATAGCTCATCTAAGCCTTGCTTATCCTTCAACTTGGCCCTCTTGGCATCCAAAGCATTCATTACAGTCTCCAACCCCGATATGCAAAGTGTCCCTCTAAGATGAGTCAAGTTGCCCAATTGATTTATCATAGACCCAATATCTTTGCCAACAATGAAGTTTGATAATGTTTGGAGACTTGTCAATTTACCTATGTTTGGCGGCATTTCTTGCAAGGAAATTGCACCAGTAACATCAAGATGACGCAAGTTAATGAGGTTACTTGTGTATAAAGGCAACTTGCTAAGATTTTTACAATCCCTCAATATTAATGTCTAGAGGTTGTACAGAGTGCCTATTGATTCCGGTAATGTGGCAATCAATGCACATGAAAGGTCAAGGAACCTAACATGTTTCAAATCTCCAATCGAACTTGAAAGTTCAGCTATTTTATAACCTCTCAAACTGAGCACACGTAAACGTCTAAGTTTCGGCAATAGATGGAGGGGAACATCGTGGGTCAAGTAGGAGTCAACTTGACCCACGATCCAAATGGTAAATAAAATGATCGCAGATTTTTAGCTTCTTGGAAGGCTTCAAACTTTTGTATGCCATCACGATAGTCACGTGTGTAGGATGAATGGCGAGCCTTAGAGATAATTTTGTCCCCCTCATTGTCTTCAAGCTTCTCCTCCACCCTAAAACAAGTTCTTCTTGCAACAGACTGAGCCAAATCGTTGATTAGGTCATGCATAACAAATAGTGAGGCTCTACCACTACTTGACGGTTGGAAAAATGACCTCGAGGACAAATCATGGAAGTACTCACATCCAAGATCTTCCATTTGCCTTTTTCCTGTGGGCTTCTAAATTAAGCCTTCCGCCATCCACAAGAAAATTAGTTCCTTCTCCTCAAATTCGTAATCCTTAGGCAGTACAGAACAATATCCAAAACACTTCTTTAAGTGTGAAGGGAGGTGATAGTAGCTTAATCTAAGAGCTGGAAGAATGTCACTTTCCTTGTCTGATAACTCCCACATCTTGCTATTCAATACTTCTTCCCATTCATTATCTCTCAATTTACACCGTAGAAGGCCACCGAGTGTTCTTGCAGCCAAAGGCAATCCTCCACATTTTTTCACAATTTTTCGACCGATTGAAACCAAAGTTGGACTTTCGTCTATACTTCTATTCTCAAATGCATGTTGTGCAAACACTGACCAACACTCATCCTCTGATAGTTGCTTCAAGGAATGAAATTTATCTATTCCGGCCATCATCGCTGCTACATCCCTATTACGTGTTGTTACCATGACTTTACTTCCTGAGGCTCCATCACTAAAAGGGCTCTTTAAATTGATCCAATCGCCGTGGTTTTTGTTCCAGACATCATCTAGAACAATCAAGAACTTCTTCCCCGTCAAAGCCTTCTTTAGTTGAACTTGAATTTGATCCAATGCATTAAAATGGCAAGTCTGGGGACGTGACAGACTCGAGAATTGCTTTTGTCACGGCCACAATCTCGAAAGCTTCAGATACGCAAACCCAGGCTTTCATCTCAAAATATTTCCCCACCATTTCATCATTGTAGACATCTTGAGCAAGGGTGGTCTTACCGACCCCACCCATACCCACAATCGGGACTACTCTAACTTTTTCATTACTCGACTGGTCACTCAGGAGCACCTCTAGTACTTTCGTTTTATCCCCATTCCTACCATATAAACAAGGTTCATGAACCAAAGATGAAGTGGGTGGCCTTTGTGGAGCTTTAGCAGATGGCCCGGCATCAACAATATGCAAGCCAAGCCTCGCTCTACGATCAAAAAGATCGTTCAACCTGGTCGTGATATCATTTATCTGGGACCTCATCCTAAAATCAGACACTAGGGTGCCTGGATTGAAACTCGTAAAGCAACTAGGTACGAAGGCACGTACCTTGCTTGTTCTAGCTTGAGGCTCTACCATCACCTTTTGCCGCAAAGCTTCGGTGGCGAACTCGTCCAGTACGTCATCAAGATCGTAAGCCAAGTCCTCGAGATCCTCCAGCCACAATTTGACCTCCCATCGATCAGTCATTTGCTTCTCCTCAGCGTCTGCAAGCACGGCCCCTATTTCTTCCAACATTCTACTCCATTTCATCAGCAGGGTGTGAATCCGCTCCCTCTTTGCAAAGTCCCACAGATCACGGGACAGCAACTTCTCAAACAGAACCTGAATGAAAGAGGTGAGAAAGATTTCCATAACCATTGTTTGATGTGTGAAAAGAAAGTTGTGAGGTTGAGAGAACCAGAGAGAGATGCAATACCAAGGTACGTATGCTATGCCTGGTTGACTGGAAATGGAATGAAGTCCATTAATAGTCAACAAATGGAGTTTCCAGAGTCAACAAATGGAGTTTTCTTTATTGGAAAGAGACTAGGCTGAATGTGACCCCAGAGGATCCACTTGTTATTTTATACATGATAGATGCGACCAATTGACCTCTACCCAATGCCAATTACCCGGAAGTGACCCAGAATCTGTCAGTGTAGTGCCAAGAAAGTGTAGTTGGATCCCTCCCATAAACTCAAAGCCAAACAAACAAAACAAACTCTTTTCTCTCTCCAGTCTCCCCCTGCCTCCACTCACTCTCTCTCTCTCTCTCACCAGCTTACTGGGGTAGCTTTAATTTGTCTTTCCTCTGGTTCATCTATCTAATCCTTGAAAGAGGTTGGGGTTGAATTTTTTTAAGTTGGTGGCCAGATTTGGTTGAAATGTGGGTTTGATTGGTTTTAAATTGCCCAACGACCAGGCTAATTTTGAGTAGTCCTACTTTATTTTGAATTGTCGATGTTTGGCACCGGAGGTTAGTGCTTGGAACGGAGTGAGACTGTAATCAACGTGGAAACCAATGTGCCAAATAATCTCCTCCATATCCGAACCATTTCTTCACTGTAACAAATCCATAATCCCCAATTTATCTTCTCAAACATCTATATCTTCTGTTATATATGTTCACAAGTGTGCCTCGTTCATACAAATTGACCTATTTGATGGAGTTTTTTCTTCCTCTCTTCAATCTCCGCGTTTCCTCTTTATTTGGATTAGACCCAGAAAGAACAATGGAAAAAAGCATCATTGTTTCTCTCTCTAAATTGCCTAAAGCCCTCCAAAATTATGTACTCATTTGAGACTTTACATTAAAAAAGTAAACTGTAAATTGCTGGTGGTACTGTGGTAGTGCTGTTAGAAAATCGTTGGTGGAACCATGGAAGAGAAGTGATGTGTGTGTGTGTGTGAGAGAGAGAGAGAGAGAGAGAGAGAAGAGAAGAGTTCTCGGAGGCAGAGGATGGAAGGGGGTCACCGGAGAGAGAAAAGAGTTTTGTTTTGTTTGTTTGGCTTTGAGTTTATGGGAGGGACCCACCGACACTTCTTCACACTCCCCGACAAATTTCTGGGTCACTTCCGGGTACCTAGCGTTTCCCCTAAATATAGTAGTTCAAAATTCGCCATGTGTGACCCCAAATACAGCCCATCTTACTTTATTAAGTAATCAGAATTGTTCAGTTTAAATCACGATTTTCAGATCGATTACCTTTCAATTTTTCAAAACAAAATTGATGCAGTCGGATCAGTTTGGGAAAAAATTAAAACAGTTGAGTTCATTAAGAATATCAATTCAGGATCCTATTTAAGGGCAAAAGGGAGAGAATTTGAATACTACACTACACATATATAAAATAAAAATAAAATCGCAACAATCACCCAATCACTTGGGCCAACTTGTAAGTTTCAGTTCAAATGTGTAGTAAACAATACACTCGACTGGGCAAGTGGAGTGATAGCCAAGTTGAAAGGCGTCATATACTCTCATGCACAAGTCCAAGGGTTAGATACTCACAAACAACAACTAGGAGTAATTAACAACTAAGAGCATCTACAAATTGGTTTACTAACTAGTGTTTTAATTATGTGTGTTAAGACTTAACAAACAAAAATGTATTTTTTTTGCGCCACAATGCTTGTGTTAGTTTTTGTGCTAAAGTGTGTTAAATCTTGTAATGTGCTAACATGTGTATCAAGTTTGGCAACTATGCTAGCAAACAATATATGAGTCCAATCTTATGATTTAAACTCCAACCATAAAATATAAATATCCACCACTCGTAATACACACTTGTGGAACCCATTTTTTATCCTAACAAATATTTTAACACACAAATTTACTAAACTCATTGTGGACTAACACACTTCTATGTTATCAATGTTTAACACACACTTATGAGACCTATTTTTATCTTAATTCACTTTTTAACAAACATTTTAACACACAAATATACCAAACCTCGTTACGGATGCTCCTAACACTTATTTAAAAGCTGGTCATTCAATTGACAGGAATAAAAACCCAAAAAAACAATACTCTAATGCACCTTTTACTCTTTCCAATACACTTTCACACACTTACGTTTTTTTAACATTTCAATACACTTTTTAACTCTTAAATGACAGCTCGCTTTATTGGTTTTAGCATTTTCAAAAAAAAAAAAAAACACTCTTGACCATCCTAAAAGAATGATGACTCATCCGATCACAGCACCCGAGGCGGATCTGACCAATTACTCACCGCTGGTGTGCAAGTAAAATATATCATCTCAAAATACCTGTTTTTAATTTACTCTCTGCATTATTTTTTGAATTTATTTGCACAAAATTAAAAGAGAACAGAAATGCTGCCATACCCTAACTCATTCCACTACATCATTTACTATATCTTTTGCAGGGCTCACTCCGGATTTCACAAAAATACAGAAAAATACCCATAAATTTTAGAATTATATTTTATGAGACCCTGTAAAAAATCAGCTCTAACAAATATCGATAAGTATTATTTTTGTGAGACCAAAATAGACCCGCAAAAGATATAATGGATGGTGTAATAGAATGAGATAGTATATGTAACACATCTCGAGATTAAAATACCCATGAGTAACATGTGTAAAGAAATTCAAAACATTATGCAGGGAAGTATTTATCTTTATTTTAAAATTGCATGACTTTCTGTAGGGGCATCAATTTGGAACGGATGTCTAACGGAGCACAAGAAAAGTAAAAATAAATGACGCACTTTTTCTGAATTTCTTTGACCGTTTACGGCTGTAACTTATGCCCATCATTATTTCATCAAGCCAAATGCTAGGGTTGCACAAAAAAGTTTGGTGAACCCACAATATCGGTTCAAAATCGGTTCGAACTGATTTGTACGTTTTAATCGGGAACAATGAATCACATCAAACAAGATTCACATCGGCAACTAGAGCTCAATGTCTCTTCGTCCCACCGCAGTCGCTATTGCTAGGCTCCACCACCACTGCTGCAGAAAAACCCACGGACCCATCCCCAAAGCTGTTTGGGTCTGAGGGCCAAAGACCTCAACTTTGAAAATCAGATATAGGTTTCCAAGGTCCAAAAATGATGGGGCAAATGGAGAACATTTCTCCTGAGGACGAGAATCCCGACCACCGCACAACCATAGCGGAGAGAGAGGACTGGGAGAGGAGAGGAGAAAGATGAGGGAGAAGAGAGCTAGAACCGCCGCTGGGGAAAGGGAGCAAAGAAGAGAGAAAAGCTCAGCCACAATCAAACATGCCAAGTTAAGAAAAGAGACAATCAAAAATGACCAGTGAAATTTCAGCCAGAGAGAACCAAAATGTTTTCAAGAGTAATAGATCGAATTATGTGTACAACGAATGACAGTGAATTGCCAAGTTAAGAAATGAGTGGATGAGAAATTTGAAGTTTACAGGGAACAAGACTTATGTCAAGAGTTTTACCAGCCACCAAACCTAATCATCGTTAGCATATTTATGGTGACTAGTAAAAGTGCACGAGTCATGCACGTGCAAGGTCGGCCCAGTAAATATCATAGAGATCTCAGCGACAATCAAACATGCCTTCACATACAAGGATAACGAATTTGACATCGTCCAAGTTGAGAGGACATACTTTGCTACCACGCGCGTACAAGAAAGAAAATGAGATTACAAATGGAAATACCAGAAGGGACGGGTTGTATAAGTTGTAATCCCCTTAACCAAGTTCAGCAATAATAGAGAACGCTTTGGCAAAGCCAAACGATAGGGGCCATCATTCCAGAACAACTTTTGTGCATTGCTTTCAACCTTTGGCACTGGAAATTGAATGAAAAGCAACAATCATACAGTATCTTTAAAATGTATTACATTGAATTCGAAGGGAGGGGTTTTTCATTGCATAAGGAACCAGATACCCATCCCAAGAATTCCTTCCCAAGCCACCTTTTGCCCAACACCATTACCATCAGGCATCCACAAATGAATCCACGAGACTACATCAGAACCGGGTGTCAGACAAGAACGTTAGTGGTAAAGAACCCCCAATATCATTTAAGGATTTCTTGAGCTTTGGTGAATTGCTATCAATATAGCTGACTCATGGCTTAAATTTAGTACACACTCCATTTCCAGGGAAGAAGCTTAAAGTATTGCGAGAACACACTGTATCATACACATGCCTTTTTTAACACCAGCAACATGGAAATCGAGCATAACCCAATGCATAGTTGGAGCCTCGAGGTGTCCACCTAGACTACCTGTGTTAAGAATTAGGTCTGGTCAGATCATCGCATCACCCAACCAGCAGTTCTTTTCCATTTAAACAGAAGAATGCTCATGCTTCTTTTTTTTTTTTTGATAGGCGAATGAGAGTATAGTTATTATAGATAGATAAAAACATTGGAAGAATGCTCATAATAGTTTTGATGGGCGAAGAATGCTCATACTTACGAAGATGTATTGTCTCCAATGCAGCACTGACACACGCGACACGACACGACACGACACGAATACGACACCAACACTCAAACGTAGATTTAAAGAAAAATTAGAGGACACCATTAGGGACAAGTTTTGAAAAAATATTTATTCTCTCTATTACTACCCATTTAAAAAAACAAAATAAAGCTCTAATTACAAATGTGTAACACCATATATGGTCCTTAAATCATGTTTATTCTTACATCATTCTACAAGTATTTTCAACAAAAAGCATTTCAACGTTTATATGTCTTTATAATCATTAATCACTAAACCGTCATCTTCACCCAAAAGAAAAAATGATTCGATAAGATTTAATTAAAGTCAACTGGTGCCTTGTCTCGGAGAGCTAGATTGTTGGCTCAATCTACCTATTTTAAAACAACATTTTCAATCAACCATTCCAGAACAACATCAAATTCGTCTACCAATTTATTGCCCACCTAATGCTTTCAACACCAGTTTTAACTACAAAATGAAGCCATGTACTGAGTATCCATGTGCACGAGTTGAATGCAGAATTGTAATGAAGTGAAAACATTGCTCAAATCAAGCAAGTGGAATAGCCAAGGAGCACAAAAGCTTAAGCTTGTCAATTAAACACCAGTATCTTTTAGACATACCTCAAAACCAAATTACTTTGTCAAACTTGGCAGATAATATTTAGCAAAAATCACTTTAGATCATACCAACGAAAACCAACTCTGCAGCATAGCAAATGTGAGGCTTTTGTTAGCAAATAATACATTGAATATTTTATAGCAAGAGAAAAAAGGAGACTTGAAATTTGTTGTTCTTACCGAGAGACAGGCACACAGTATGACCGCCTGAAACTTGTTGTTCTAACCCATTTTCCACCGGGAGAGATATAATGAAGCAGGGCCAGCCGCGATCTCTGTTCGGTTGGAGGATGGCGAAGGGAGAGCAAAGAAAGGAGAAGAAATGGAGGAGAGAGACAGGGGGCAAGAAGAATAGACGAGAAGAGGGATCCCTATTCTTGGAAATCTCAGATTCATCTCATCCATAACTCATTAGAATAACTTCAGGTTTGAAAGATAACCCTAGGATCAGTTGAACACTAAACTTCTCTTTCGATCTCAACCCTCCAATCTGCCAGAGGACAGTACTGCGAGAGACATTTTTAGATTCCACTCTGTAATATAGATCTAAACTGCACAAATCTCGGCATAAAAATCCAATCTCTCGATTATCTGGCCTTAAATCGCTGCACTGGATCTCAATTGCAGAAGCTTTCTCCAAGTCCATAGAGACATTATTTTATTCTTAATTTTTTTAGACTGGATACACCAATTTCTAATCAAAGCAAGGAGGAAAAAAAATAGAGGACCATGCCAATATATTATATCGCAACTAGCAACAAGCCATATCACAATCCAACTAAGGTAACCGTAAAATGTAAGTCATACACATTGCCACATCATGTACAAAGTCACATCGTTTAAAGCAACTCTCACTTTACATATTGCAATCAGATTGACTCAAACTTGTCATCACTATACATAGACCTCTCACCGATTACGCGCAACTCTGTTTTTGAGTTATTCCAGTTCCTTCATGATATCGTGCGAACAAACAAAACATAAGCAAAAGAGGGCTGTTTCCCGTTAGTGACACAAATCAATCAATTTACCTCATTACATTCCCTGAGATACATTCCATTTCAATTTTTTCTCAGGAATACCATCACAAACGCAATTACGTAAAGGTGTACCTCCAAAACAGTTCTGGCAAAATCCATTTGGATATCAACCAAAAATGTAATGCTATCAAAGAAGAACCAACGTGGGAAAACTAGTATATTCAAGACAAAAGTATGACTAGCAGAGCATAGTGAACAATGAACATCAGTAGGCTCCAAAAAGGAAACAAACCAAAAAGAAACAATGGGAATTAGCCACAAACATAACATTCATAGTCCTCAACAAGTAATTCCAACAAACCCATAAGCCAGAAGTCCAACTTTAACCCATATACAATCACGGCATGAAGATCTGCTAAGGCTCTTCTTTCTCATCTTGTTCTTCCTATCACACTTTGACAATCTCCGAATGAAATCTAAAGCTATGCCTCTATATCAAAACCTTGTCCCTGAGTCACCAAATTAATATCCCATTTCAGTTTGATGTTCTAAACAAGGACAAATTAATGAACCACAAAGACATGTGGATAAAAAAGAAGAAAATTTTGGTTTAAAAAAAAAGATCAAAATTATCAGAACTTCGGTACCATATCCCCAAATTACTTTCACAACTCAGCTTGATGCACATCCAAAAAAAATCCTCTAAACAGCGCAAAACTGATTCACTAAAGGGCCTTTTGGCCACTGCATTGTTCAATTATGCATTCTCCATTTTTGGTTTGAGAGCGTTTGACAGCTCATTCCTGCGTGTAGTCACTGAGAATGGGTTATGCAAAATGAACTGGATAATGCATAACCCACAAATCACCGCCAGATGAGCTTTCTAAATTCTTATTATATTTTCATACACTGCACCTCTACAAAGTTCTATTCTGCATGCATTATCTAAACACTTTCATACATTCAGATCCTAACCCTTGGAACGTACTACAGTCCCAGGGACAGATCTAGGTGGGGGCACGTGCTTCCACTCAAAATTAAAATAATTTTTTATATTTTCGTATAAATCAGCATAATAATGAAAATGTGCTAATATATAAACATACGCACTTGCATATATCTCAAAAATACACGTATAGAAATAGTTTTATGCCAGAATTTCGTCATTTGGTACATTTTTACTTGTTGTACGAGCTGTTTGTTTATTTGAAGCTATTCTCTCTTGACATCTGAGAGAAATATTTTAAAATAAAATTATTAACAAAACTAGCTCAATTATTCTAAAGTTTTGTCAATGTTCATTTAAAACATACTTTAAAAATTTTATCTGAGATTTTGTGCTCATTTTTATCTAAGTTAACTTAAGCACACGTTATGAATTTTTGTAGTTAGTAATTCATGCCTTAATTTCGTACGATCTTACTATGGTTGACTGAAAAAAAATAAACTTTCGCCGTTATGATTAACAGGTACCTTCACCAAGCTATATTCCTAGATCCGTCCCTATACAACCCTAGGTGGCGAAGAGCCGACATCGAGTTGTCAAACCCTTCCCGTCGATGTGAGCTCTTGGGGAAGATCAGCCTGTTATCCCTAGACTAGAGTAACTTTTATATGTTGAGCGACAGCCCCTGTACATGGTCTTACAACTTTGCGGAGACCGATGTTTTTGGTAAACAGTCGCACGGGCCTCGTCATTGCGACCCTCTCCCCCTTTGTGAGGGGCCACCCCTTCTCCCGAACTTATGGGGCTATTTTGCCGAATTATAATATATATATATATATATATATCTCACACACACACACACAATTGGCTCCGATTTAATAGGGGTGCAAAAGAGCTGAGTTGACTTAGCTCTTTTTACTAAACGAGCCTAAAACTTGAGCTCGGGAGCCTGGCTAATTTACTTTAACAAGCCTCTTTAAGAGCTGACCTTTAGCGAGCAGAGACGAGCTTTCCAATGTCGAGCTCGGCTCGTTACTAAACGAACGAGCTGAGCGGAGCCTTAATGAGCCCAGCCACGAGCTGCTCAATTTGTTAGCAGCCCTAGCTCCGAAGCACCCCTAAAACACCTATATATTCACTTATCTAGAAGAATATGTAAACAAAAAATTGTTCCCCAATCAGAAAACGAATTTCCTGTTTTAATTCTACCCTCTTACAAAATGTTGGGTTCCCTCCTTAGTGGAAGCCCAATATTTGGTTAGCCCAATAATAATTTGTTTTGGCCCAAATGAGTTATATTTGTATGGGCTAATATTTGGGTAGAATATTCTACGCATTTGCGGCACGTGATTGGCACATGCTTTGTAAGCTTCTCTTGGAAGCTAAAAGAGATCAAGTCTCCTGGGGAAAAGTAATTGCATTTGTAGCTTCTAGAAAAGAAAGAAATAAGGCAAGTGCACTGTGTGTGTGTTTCGAGTTCGGTGGAAAAGGTCAAGGCCACGGTCCAGATTTGTTCTCCCATATTCAGCAGCTTCATCGTCAATTGTTGGGGCTGTTTTGTTCTCAGTTTGTGGCTCTCCATTTCGGCTATTTTGGAGGGTTTTGTTCATCTATTTGGTGAGGTTCTCTCTTAGTCGTTGTATTTGTTGGATACACCTTAGGGTGTTTGTGAGATCTTGAATCTCTTGTAAACCCATTTGTAAGAACCTTGGTTGATAGTGAAATCGGACTCCGGTCCTGTGGACGTACTTTACACTTTGGGGGAACCACGTAAAAATTCATTGTGTTCGTTTGGTTTGTGGTTTGCGCATTTGAATTACGTTCGCTGCATTTATTTATTTCCTTCGTGATCTACTTGTGGGAAATTCCGCATATTTTTCCAAACAACTGGTATCAAAGCAGCTAGGGTTTATTATTTTGGTGTAAATCATGGAAGGAAATGTGGGTAGAATGATTAGTTTCAATGGAACTAATTGGGTGACTTGGAAAATTAAAATGGAAGACCTCTTATATTGTAAAGACTTACATGGGCCTGTTGAGGGTGATACTACTAAACCCATCGGTATGAAACGTGCGGATTGGACCACTTTGAATCGAAAAACTGTTGGGCTCATTCGTCAATGGATTGACGATAGTGTTTTTCATCATGTCTCCACTGAAACTTCGGCTTATGATTTGTGGAAAAAATTGGAAAGTCTCTATGATAGAAAATCGGCCACTAACAAATCATTCTTGTTCAAAAATTGGTGAATTTGAAATATAAAGAGGGCAAGTCTACTGCGGAACATTTGAATGAAATGAATAGCATCGTTAATCAACTTGCTTCTATGAAGATTGTGTTTGATGATGAGTTGCAGGCTTTGATGCTTCTTAGTTCTCTACCCAAGACTTGGGAAACTTTGGTTGTGACGGTTAGTAACTTGGCGCCGGATGGAGTTGTTTCTATGAGCCAAGTTACTAGTAGTTTGTTGAATGAAGAGACGAGAAGGAAATCCACCGGTTCTTCTCATTCGGAGGCACTTGTTGGTAACCCAAGAGGGAGATCTCGAGGTAGAAGTAGCACTCCCCACAATCGTGATCAAAGCCGTGGGAGTTCAAGGGGAAGATAACCGTCAAAGCAAGATATAGAGTGCCATTATTGTAAAAAGAAAGGCCACATGAAGTGGGAATGCCTAAAGGGAACAACAACCATTTTGGTAATGGAAAATGGAAGCTAGACGATGAAGGCTACAACAACCATTTTGGTAATGGAAAATGGAAGCTCACAGTCACGAAGGGTTCTCTTGTGGTGGCTAAAGGGAACAAGACTTGCTCACTTTACACGATGAAAGGAAAAATTAGCAAGGGGTTTGTAAATACACTTGACGATGGCTCCTCCACCGAATTGTGGCACAAGAGGCTTGGGCATATGAGTGAAAAGGGGATGCACGTTCTTGCCAAGAAAGAGCTCTTACCCAATATGAAAGGTACCCCTCTTAAAACTTGTGTTCATTGCTTGGCCAATAAACAAAATAGAGTTGCATTTCGTTTCAAGTCTTTTACTAGAAAACCTAATGTATTGGACTAGGTTCATTCGGATGTTTGTGGTCCCTTGAAAGTTATCTCATAGTGGTGCAATTTATTTTGTTACCTTTATTGATGATCATTCGAGAAAATTATGGGCTTATCCGTTAAAAAATAAAGTTCAAGTTTTAGATGTGTTTAAAAATTTTCAGGCCAAGGTTGAAAGAAAAACTGGAAAGAAGTTGAAATGCGTTCGTTCCGACAACGGTGGTGAATATCTTGGCCCGTTTGATGAATATTGTTGTAGCCAAGGCATTAAACACCAAAAAACCATCAGGAAAACTCCTCAACAAAATGGAGTTGCCGAGAGGATGAACCGCCCTATGGTGGAAAGGATGCGATGCATGCTTTCACATCCGAAATTGCCAAGGTCTTTTTGGGCGGAGGAAATGAGGACGGCGGTTGATTTGATTAATTTGTCTCCTTCGCTTCCTTTGAATGGCGATGTTCCGGAAAAATTTTAGTCGGGCAAGGATGTCACTTATGATCACTTGAGGGTTTTTGGTTGCCGGGCATTTGTTCACATTCCGAAAAATGAAAGGTCCAAGCTTGATGACAAGGCAAAACAATGCATTTTTCTTGGCTATGGGCATGAGGAATTTGGTTATAGATTGTGGGATCCGGTTGACAAGAAAATCGTTCGGAGTAGAGATGTTGTCTTCCTTAGAGATCAAACAATTAAAGATTTTGACAAAGATGATCAACCGGAGGAAATTGTTAGTGATCTTGTTGACTTGGAGCCAACTCCTTCACCTTCGAAGCATGTTGAAAATGAAGACGATGTGCAGCCTCATCTTGAAGTTGGTGAAAATGTTGATGTTCCGAATGAAGTTGAGTTGGAAAATGAGGGGGAGCAACCAATTCAAGAGCCACCACTGCAACCGGAGTTGAGGAGATCCGTTAGAGACAAGCTCCGAGGCAACGGTACAAGAAATTTGATTCTTTTACGGTGGATCATGGTTATTCAAGAACCACTTCGGATCATTGTGTGTTTGTGAAAAGGTTTCCGGATGAAAACTTTATTATTCTCTTGCTCTATGTCGATGATATGCTCATTGTGGGACAAGATTCTACGAAATTCAACGGGTTGGAGTTGAGTAAATCCTTTGCTATGAAAAATTTGGGACCGGCAAAGCAAATTTTGGGTATGAAAATTACTCGTGATCGAAAGAAGGGGCTGATTTGATTGTCTCAAGAAAGTTACGTTGAAAAGATTCTTGAGAGGTTCAACATGAGTAAGGCAAAGCCCGTTAGTTGTCCGCTTGCAAATCATTTCAAGCTTAGTTCGAAGACAAGGCGGAGATGGAACAAGTTCCCTATGCTTCAGCAGTTGGTTCTTTGATGTATGCCATGGTTTGTACTAGGCCGGATTTAGTTCAAGCGGTTGGAGTTGTTAGTTGGTTTCTTTCATATCCGGGCAAAGAACATTGGGCGGCTGTGAAATGGATTCTCAGATATCTCCGGGGTACTTCTAGAGTTTGTTTGTGTTTCGGAAATGGAAAAGCTATGTTAGATGGATTCACAGATGCCGACATGGCAGGTGATGTTGATTCTCGGAAGTCCACTTCAGGGTACTTGATGACCTTTGTAGGGGGACCTGTCAATTGGCAATCAAGATTGCAAAAATGTGTCGATCTATCGACTATGGAAGCGGAGT
Source organism: Rhododendron simsii (assembly GCA_014282245.1). Classification (NCBI taxonomy): domain Eukaryota; kingdom Viridiplantae; phylum Streptophyta; class Magnoliopsida; order Ericales; family Ericaceae; genus Rhododendron; species Rhododendron simsii. Next base: position 12,240,034 of record CM024959.1, on the reverse strand, counting down.
TCATTGCAATTACCGAAGCTTGCAAGGAGTTGTTGTGGTTGAAGAAGTTCTTGCAAGAGTTGGGTTTGAATCAAGAGAGGTTTGTTCTCTTTTGTGATAGTCAAAGTGCAATGCATTTTGAGCAAGAATTCCACTTTCCATTCTAGATCAAAGCACATTGATGTTAGATATCATTGGATATGGAACACACTTGACATGAAATTGTTGCAAATCGAGAAAATTCACACGGATGATAATCCTTCGGATATGATGACTAAGGTTTTGTCAAAGGACAAACATGAGAAATTTTGAGCTTTGTCAGGCTTGGTCGATCTTTCCACTTAAGTCGGGAAGGGGGAGAATGTTGGGTTCCCTCCTTAGTGGAAGCCCAATATTTGGTTAGCCCAATAATAATTTGTTTTGGCCCAAATGAGTTATATTTGTATGGGCTAATATTTGGGTAAAATATTCTACACATTTGTGGCACGTGATTGGCACATACTTTGTAAGCTTCTCTTGGAAGCTAAAAAGAGATCAAGTCTCCTGGGGAAAAGGAATTACATATGTAGCTTTTGGAAAAGAAAGAAATAAGGCAAGTGCACTGTGTGTGTGTTTCGAGTTCGGTGGAAAAGGTCAAGGCCACAGTCCAGATTTGTTCTCCCATATTCAGCAGCTTCATCGTCAATTGTTGGGGCTGTTTTGTTCTCAGTTTGTGGCTCTCCATTTCGGCTATTTTGGAGGGTTTTGTTCATCTATTTGGTGAGGTCTTCTCCTCTTGGTTGTTGTATTTGTTGGATACACCTTAGGGTGTTTGCGAAATCTTGAATCTCTTGTAAACCCATTTGTAAGAACCTTTGTTGATAGTGAAATTGGACTCCGGTCCTGTGGATGTACCTCACACTTTGGGGGAACCACATAAAAATTCATTGTGTTCATTTGGTTTGTGGTTTGCGCATTTGGATTACATTCGCTGCATTTATTTATTTCCTTCATGATTTCCTTGTGGGAAATTCCGCATATTTTCCCCAACACAAAAAAACCATCCACGAAAGAGCAAAACTAATTAACAGAAATATATACGTAGACAAAGAGAAGAAATCTGGTTTCGCAAAATTAAAGAAGAAGAAATACCTACGTCTGTTTGGAGAAAGTGGAAGCGGAGGGAGAGGAGGAGGAAACACGCTTGTTGCGGAACATCATGTAACCGAGGGGTAATACGACGCCGATCATCATTATCGCCGCTCCGATTATGTACCTCAGAGGGCTAGGAGGTTCTACCTCTACGATTTGATTCTTCAAATGCATCACAAATACGATTTGTTTGAGGGATCTGGATCAACAAGTTGAAATCTAGAGAGAGAGAGAGAGACTTACTGGCATCGTTGGTATATGCAGCAATAGGAGAGCGACCAAATGGGTTTCCGCTGGAACTGTGGTGAAGACGTGAAGGTTTGGATCCGCCAGGACGAGAAAAGAATCCGATCGAAGCGTATTAATAGTAGTAGTTTTTTTTATCGGAAAGCCAGCTGACACAGACAAAGAGTAAATAGAATGTGCTGATCATTGTGTGTGGGGCCATTTGAATTCCACACAAATGATCTGAGCTATTCATTACATGTAAAATATTTTTTCAAAATTTTTAGCAAAAAAATCTACTCAATCCGATATTTATAAATACTTGATTCAATTATCTAATTTTTCATTATTCTAAAATTTAAATGACAAATAAAATGATTGGATCGAGTATCTATAGATATCAGATTGAATTGATTTTCGCGAGGACCCTGAAAAAAATGTTTTAATGAACAGCTGAAACAATAATCTGTGCACAGAACCGTGCACAAATTTGTGTTGGTAGCAGCTTGTCTTTTTATGCTTAAGCACATGGGGAAAGTTTTAGATGAGGACATCTTAAAATACAGACTCCCATTTTTCCATCGAATTTTGGTAATCCAAGCCATTTTAATGTGTTCAAAACGTGATATTAAGAGTACCCTTGATAAAACGGCAAAAAAATGACCTGGAATGACTTGATTTGAGCAGTTTTTATTGAACCGTTCAATAAAAACTGTTCGGATGAAGCCCTTCCCAATCATTTTTTTCCTGATTTCAAAAAAAGTACCCTTAAAATCTCGTTCTGATCACATTAAGCGGCTCGAATGATCAAAATTTGATCAGGAAAGAAGAGAAATTGGGAGGTTTGCATTTTAACTAAAATGAGGACGTCCTCATTTGAAACGGACTGGCTCAACTAATATCCTCTCCGATTTAGCTAACAACAAGTCATTCATGCCGAAATTTGGAGATTCATAAAAAATTACTTTCTTTCTTTCGTCTTAATTCCAACAATCAAATTATGATCAATTGTATGAGAAGCAAACCCACCAATTAAACGAATTAACCCTCGAGCCTACCCCAAAACACTCTGTAAATTTGAATTGACCATAAATACTACTAACATAAGACTCCATCTGTCTCCATTTAACCGTTCATTTTTGGAGTTTGTGCCACTTTTGAATTACTTATATCTCATAGTATATAATGATTTATGTGATTTTAGAAACATTATCTATCAAACAATAGCCATATTGCATATAAAAAGATCCATATAAAACAAACAAGATTCATATTGATAATTAAACTTTATCAAATAAGATCCATATTATATATAAAAATTATTACTGATTTAGAAATATAACTCAAGATCGTTAAATGGGAATGGAGGAAGTAGTAGCAGTAGTTTTTCTATAACCGAATGTCTCTTTCGAGAAGAGTTCTAACCAAACGGAGTAACCCTTGGACTTTAGAGCATATTATCAACCCTACCCCTAAACACCTTATAAATTTGAAGTTTTGAAATGATATTGCCACCTAAATCACTAACCGTGTTAAATTCAGCTCTTAAAAGAAAAAATTGCCCTCCAAAATTTGGCCTTGGTTTTTTGTCCTTTTGTTTTATCCTCATCTCTAGTTCCATTTTATTCAGTGCTAGCAAATATCAATTTGTATTTTATTACTTGAGTTGGGGGTGATTTGACCTAACTTATTAATTTTATATTATTTATGGTCTTATATAAATTTTTGTTAGTTTTGGATCAAATAATTCTGACTAATTTAGTTATGTCAATGAGAGGAATTAGAATAGTTAAAAAAAAATGTGAACCAAAGTTGAAAGAAAATTAGAAAGACAAATATTATCTCAATAAATAATGTAGGCCCAACTTTAGAACAACTGAAGCTCAAGGAGCTAGATGCTCAAGAAACAGAACCTTAGAATGTTTAAAAATTATTCTTATATAAACTGGAGCAGTTTTTTACAGATTCAATATTCTAGCAGTTTAGCCTAGTGAATTCAAATAACGATCAACCTAGGTTGGCATTTTTTTTTTTGTCAATACCTAGGTTGGAAATTAATTTGGTTGGTTTCCGTATTTTGAACCCAAAGTTGAGCCACCCGTCATGTGAAATCAGATTTTGTATTTTGTATATAAATTCTAAGAAACTTGGAGCTAATATTATTTGTAATCCAAAAATAAAGCAATTTGATATTTGTTACTGTGAGATTATGGATTCAACTCTCATGAGGAAAAGGTCGATGCATTTTATAGTGGGTTGGGTTTGGATAATATAAATACTATTTTTTCGAATATTGTTAGAAAGTGCATGATTTAAGTGTTCTAATTAGATTAGCTAGGGATCTTCAAAAATAATCCTTTAGCCGTTTTTTTCAAAGCTTTAGTCATAATTTTATACTTTTTAGAATTCTCGCATCTAGATGATTAATCAATTAAAAAATTGACGTGAAATAAATAAAGATTAGCAAAATAAAAACAAACCAAAATATAAGCTTGGCTAATCAACCCTAAATTAACTAATGAAACAATACGTATTATAGTAGTAAATAAAATAGAACTAGAGTTGAGGACAAAATCAAAAGTCTAGGATCTTGATATATTTTGAAAGGCATCTATTTCTTTTAAGAGCGTTAATCTTGATAATAGTTTCAAAAGCAAGGGAGGACGATATCATTTCAAAAACCTCAGGCGCGGTCTCTGCATTTGTCAGAAATTCAGGAGGAGGTCAATTAAATTTACCCTAGAAAGTAAAATGCAAAATCCAAGGTCCCGAGTGTAACACCCCGATTTTCGGAAATAAAATCGGAGGTATTAAATATTGATTTCTAAAAATTTATTAATTTAAATTCAAAATCCAAAACGGATAATTCTCCCTAACGATTCGTCTATTACAAATCCTTATTGAAATACTGAAAAATAGTCTTTGTGATAAAACTAAATAAAATAACAGAGCCGCCTTCTAGGATTGATATGGATCCCCAAGCGTATTCTGGCTCGGCTCCCATCTCTTAGCTCTCTTCCGCATAAATTTGATCACCTTCAGGGTTCTGTGTCTCTTCCTGATTTTCTGCAAAATCTGGCACGGAAGCCAGGCAATCCGTACCTGAGTGAAATAGTTCACCCCGAAGTATAATCCAACCCAACTATCCCTCTTACTTTACAGTTAGCAAGCAACATGAATAATAATAATAATGCGATAAAGTAAAACAGAGTTTATTCCACAGAAACCAGTTTATTACTATCCATTTAACTTGACGTGAAATCTAAGATCTCCTCCGCGGAGTCTTTCCTCCCCAACCGCTAGCTATGCCCTGTCCCATGAGCTCACTTTCTTTTGTTGTCGCGGATTGCACCTCAGTTATGTACCTAGCGTGTATCTCTCTCACTACAACAAAAGGAAGCTTATCATGCCCGAATCATAATTAGGGTTCGCCTATCTTATGCACCACCACACAGTCATCACGGGGCTTACTTTGCCAGTTTCAATTCATCACTGGACTCTCGCCAGTATCAATTCATCAATCACCACTGGGCTTACTTTGCCAATTTCAAACCATCACATATCTCATCACATTCCAAAATTACGCCTGCAGGCATTCTAAAAATAAAACTTTCCAATTCATCCATTATCTAACATCGTCTAGGTGAATTCTATTCGCATACCACCCCATGTCTTTAGGGTCCAATCTAGCATTCAAATCAGGTATCGATGCAATATACAATTAAATCAAATAATAATTAAAACAAATAACCAGCAGTGCAATCACACAACCTTTTATGAATGGGCCGTTGCCCTTATTCTCGTATGGCCACAATGTCAATAAAGAAGTAAAATTTTTATAAAAATTTTAATAAAATATTTTCTAAGCTCTTATTAATTATTTCTAAATAATTAGATTAATTATAAGCTAATTAAATACATTAATTAGATAAAATATTAGAATAATTAGTCATAACCCTAATAAGAGTTCCAAAGGTCCTATACAATCAGTTGAATGTCAAAAGCTGGGTTCGGAGGGTCGTAGAGTCGAATTATATGAAAACGTTAATTAAAATGACCGAAAGTGAAGTAAATAGACAATAAATAATTAATTATAAAAAAAATAATAAGACTATCATATTTTCATATTTGGACAGTAAGGAGTCTAAAAAAAAATTACTCGGGTATTAATAATAATGCTTATAATGTCGTAAAGTAATTTTGATTGGAATTACTTTAAAAATAATAATAATAGTGAATTAAATAAAAAAAATATTTAATTTAACAAGTTACTGTAATTGAGATTCAAGAAGTCTAAAAAAAATTAGTTTGAGTGTTAAAACATAGGTTGAAAGGTCGTAACTAATTTTCGTTCGAAAACATTGAACGATAACTAATAAATAATTTAATAAATAGATAATTAAATAAAAAAAAATATGACCTTAACAAGTTATGATCTTTGAGGTGTGCAAAGTCTAGAAAAAATAGTTAGGGGGTCGAAAATCAAGTTTAGAAGGTCGCAAAACGCATTCGAAACAAAACAGATTCTGCCGCAAGGTTTGACCGAGTCAACCTTGCGGCTGAGAGGCTAACCGCAAACTCCAGGCCTGGTTCTTGCGGCCCGAAGGTCGCGGCCGCAAGGTCGCGTCCAGATTAGGTTTTTTTTATTTTTTTGCCACGGTTTTGATGCATGGGACCATTTGAACTATTGGGTTTTGCTTAAAAACATTAAATATACTTAGAGGGAGGGTTGGGAGAGATTATACTACCTCAAATCGGATCGAATTGATTTTTGATCGAAACTTGAATTTTGGGGAAGAAGACTTCGGGTTCTTCGATCGGGAAACTTTGGGACCGAATTGGATGACGTTCGATAATGTTAGGGATTGTAGGAAGCGTCTGGAATGATCAATTCGGGTTTCAGTTGATCCTAGATCACAAACCCACTTTTCTCTCTCTTTCTTTCTCTCTCTAGAACTCCGTAGATTGGAGCTTCGATCTCTCTTGTTTTTCTCTCTTTTCTGGACTGGTGGGGCGTGATAAATATTCCAATAAACCCTAGGGTCGGATTATTGAGGTATATATATAGGACAATTTTAAAGAAGTTGATAAATTTGAGTTCAAAAGGGACTCAAATTATTTGGGTTTTGATTATGGATGAAAATAAAGCAAAAATATTGTCAGAAATATGAATTAGAGACTGAGTAGGAAAGGGAGAGATGATAGAATTTTCGTGCATGCAAATTAAATAATTAAAAGTAGGATAATTAAGTCTAAATTAATTTTATTTGTATATAACTACTAGGTAATTATTAATAAGTAAATTTTATTATTACAAATAATACTTTTTAATGATATTATTAATTATAAAAATTACGGGTCGTTACACCGAGTCCCTGCAGTGCACAAAAATCGCTGCAAACTACAGCCCCCCAAAACGACATCGTTTTGGGGGCAAGTTACACACAGCCAAGCCAACCGGTGGAAAGGAGGAAAAGGTGAGAGGGAGGAAAATTATTCAGTACTTTTGCCTCATCATCACCCCATCAAACACACACCTCCTCCATCCCTCATCTGATCCCATCCCCCCTTTCTCTCTTCCCCCAAACGCTTCCTTATCTCAGCCCACACAGAGCACTGCCGCCGGCCACCACCTCCTCTCTTACCTCCCTTCCCCAACGATCAACTGAAGGGATGCCTATACAACGCGAGGAAGATGTATAGTTGCCTTGTGGAGAGGTACGACTTGTCAGAGGAGGACTTAATGATGCTCATCGGAGTCGTCACTGTTTTGGTTCTCTCGTCAGTTGCTCTCGTCACCGTCAATCCACAGTTCCGTTTGTGAGTTGTCTTAAATACGGCTCCGGTCGTGATGCGTCCTCCTCCGTTGCAATCTTGTCGTAGAGCCAAACATGACTTGAAGTCCTGCAACTTTTGGCAATCTTCTCGTAGAGCCAAACTTTCGTAGAGCCAAACATGGGTCCTTCTCCCTTAGAATGGGTTTAATTTGATTCTGAGAAAACTGATTTCAATTTTGGTAACCATAGTCAATTTGTTTCGATTCCTTGTTGTTTGAGGAATGGGTTCATGCCTAAAAATACGTTTGCGAAAAGGACGAGTTTATTTGTGGTAGTGATTGCTGGGGAAGGGAGGTAAGAGAGGAGGTGTTGGTTGGCGGTGGTGCTATGTGTGGGCTGAGATGAGGAAGCGTTTGGGGGAAGAGAGAGACAGATGGGATCAAATGAGGGATGGAGGGGGCGTGTGTTTGATGGGGTGATGATGTGGCAGAAGCATTGAATAATTTTCCTCCCTCTCACCTTTTCCCCTTTTCCAGCGGTGGTGTGTAACTTGCCCCCCATAACGACGTCGTTTTGGGGCTGCAGTTTGCAGCGATTTTTTTCGCACTACAGGGACTCGGCTTCCCAAAATCGAATGAGGCAATGACACACAACAACAAACTACATTTATTCTATTCAAAAGTACAAAACACAAGCACAGTACCAAAAGGAAAGACACCACAAACACACACAGTCACACAATTGTGTTTTGGGCCTCTGTTTCAAGGATAGTCTTCAGAGGTTGGGAGTGGAGTGTGCGACCCAATAAAGATGTCGCCATACACCAAACCAGCCAACCCACCACCGATAAGCGGGCCGACCCAGTAGATCCAAATCTCCGAGAAATCTCTGCTTGCGATCGCCGGCCCTGTTGAGCGAGCCGGGTTCATCGAACCACCGCTGAATGGGCCAGCGGCCAATATGTTGGCACCAACAATAAACCCAATCGCAATGGGTGCGATTATTCCGAGGGAGCCTTTCTTGGGATCTGCTGCCGTAGCATAGACAGTGTACACTAGTGCAAAGGTTATGACTATCTCCATCACCACTCCCTCAAATGCATCCATCCCCGATGAGACTCCATGGGTGGGGATCGTCTGCAAATTTCCAGTCCAAATAGTTATTACAAAATTACGTACCAGTTCGCAACTTGTTTTAGAGCAAAAGTTCATTTCAATTAAAGAACGATTTAAATAAAAATACCACAAATTTTTTTTTTTATTACGTTCACGTCATATTCCCAACCCTAGGTAATTATCCCCTTTCTTTATCCCGCTATCAATAAAAACAAAGTGTTATTATTAGTTACGACATCTACCTACCCAATATTCCCTTTCCATAAATTATGCAAACAAACCATGAACTGATATTCGTTCTCTATAATAGTCATCCTTCTATCATATCTCACTATTAATTTTACTATATCCCCGTCCCATCTAAAATTATGACCTAACAAAGCTCGTTAGGCTTTTGACCAATGTTTTCAAAGCACACTACACTATTTCAGCTCGATTATTCCCTTTTGACGCAAAGTTAGGACTAGCTATAACACCCTCCAAGTGTTACTTTTACCGATCAAAAGAAGGAAAAAAAAAAAAAAAAAAACCCCCCTCCAAGTGGACTCGCAAATAAAAAGGTGCTATGGATTATACATTGATTGATTGAAATGTTTTGTTTCTGTTTTTATGGATATTTTTCGTTGTTTTTCGGTGGGTATATATACCATGCCAGCGGTGACGAATTGGAGGAGGAAGCAAGCCACGGTGGATCCAAGAACTTGGGCAATCCAATAGAAGATGCCGGTAAGGATGGTGATGTTGCCTCCGATAGCCAATCCAAAGGTGACGGCCGGATTCAGATGGCCACCCGAGATGTTGGCAGCCATGGATACCCCAACGAAGAGTGCAAATGCATGAGCCAGTGCCACTGCTACTAGACCGGCTGGGTCCAATGATGCATCTGATGTGAGCTTATCTGCAAAATTATCATACCCAAGTATTATATATATACGTAGACACTCTCTAAACTTGTTTTTTTTTATTATGAAGGAGATGACCATAACAGTGGATTGTCAGGTTCCAGCCAATGCATTCTCGAGTATTATTACTCTCGTAGCATTGCTCCAGCCTGTTTTACCGCTCAACATCTCACCGACCACCTCGGCAATCAATGCTCCGGAAGATTTTTTTAAAAATTTGGACCATTCGAAAACACTTTTGGACGGTGAGAGCGGTGGGGGGAGCGGTAAAAGGTGAGCGGTGGGCATAGAATTTCTGATTCTTTCCCACTAGAAGTGCTCTCTAATTAAACATTCACAATGATGTGAGTTAAACTTACTGTAAGCAATTGCGGATCCAACACCAGCAAACACAAAGAGAAGAGTTGAGATGAACTCGGCTAAATAAGCCTTGAGTGACCCAACACTGAAAGAGTCACCAAAGCTACCAAAAGCTAACTTAACCATTTTTTTTTTTTATCACTCAAATACTGAAGAAGAAACTAGCTATAGAGAAGGATTAGGCTTTGATTCTTGTTACTTCAAGTGCTTCAAATGTGCTCATCCCTATATATAGCATGGTATGTTCAGAGATTAGTGTTCATGGCACCGACCATGGGGCCCTTGCGGCTGAGTTGGCACCGTCCAATTGGTGCCGTCCAACCGGCCTTAGTTTGAAATAATACGCATTATGAGCATGGTGACAATTATGTTAATCTGTAATTAATAGATATGCCGACAAGGATTTTCTTTTTAAAAAAGAAAAGAAAAGAGAGTTTGTGGTGATACCAATGATTGAGATTTAACAAGGATATATTTAAGCTCCATTGCAAATATTATAAATCTTCGGCTAAGATATTATACCCTTTTTAATTGGGAGCAGCCAGTGAATTGTAGTGATGCCCTAAATGAAGAATAATTATCCATTGCTGCCTGAGCATTGGTTCAGCTTTCACAAAAAGATCGAGTGCGCAGGGGACACAATATTGTGAGTGAGCAGAGCAATGCTTGATCGCTAAAAAAGTGAAGGAAAATTTTTTTTTTTCCCGGTCAATCAGAAATTCATAGAAAGCTTAAGAATGAGCGTACTACATCAAGAGTACAGACATAAAGTATACAATATACCAAACTAGCAAAACAAACCTAATCTAACACTTGCCTAAGATTAAGGCTGTCCCTAAGAACAAACTTCCAAGCAAACGCCAGTTCTTCCTCTTGTTAAGCACCGACGCGTGCAAGATGGTTAACACATTGAATGGCCGAGCGGTATACGTAGCCAATCGAGGCGTTTGTTTGAGCCATGAGGTAATGCATGTGCTTCATTTATCACCATACTTTGGGGGTGATATATAAATGAAAAGTTTTTTGCCAATAAAAAAAAAATGATAAAAGCCGTAAATCTAAGCTAGTGTATAGTCGAAATCTGACCTAAAATTATATGACCTTTTTTTGTTGAACAATAACAAAAAAGTTTAATTAGAGAATAATATGAAATCATATAATATATATACACATTAATTTGAAGCCACCCTCGACGACTTTTCAAATTTAAAAAAATGATAGTGTGTGAAAGGAACATTTTTTATTGCAAAACAACACGATGCCTTCTAATTTCATTATAGATATGTAAGGTATTATACTATTATTCATCACTTAATCATTAAATCCTGAAATGTCATGGAGATTTTTAATTTTAGTATAATCAAGAAACCTAATCTAATCTAACCGAGGAGGAGGAAACTAGAATCCCATAATGAGAATTGAACCCATGCGTTATTGGAAAAAGGAAAGTCCTACCGTTTGGCTATCACTTTGTTCACCCGGGTGAATTTTTTTATCTTATGTGAAATGCTTGAAATAGTACTGTCACATTTTACATGGGTCAAATCACATACGGAGTACTAGTTTTAACTTAGAAATTAAGTTCTAACAACTTCATATATAGGGATTTATTGGTTATTTCCTAAAGGTTACAACCGAAATGGTTAGGTAAAAAGTGATCGTATGATTAGATGATATATATTGAGCTTTAGTCATGCATTGATTAAAAAAAGCTTTGATCAAATTCTTTTTGTTACTTTTGATTGTTGATTGCCAAGTGCATTAGTACTGCCAGCTACATTTAAAAAAGTGCATATTAGTGCCACTTTATATTAAATAAATTTAACAAATAGTATAATGAAACGTATGGTGATATGGAGCTTTAATTTGTCATATATGGTATTTTATTCTCGCACCGCCATAGCTATTAGTGAGTACGGAATTATAAAAACTCTAGCTGTGGTGTCTCATCTCATTAACAAAAGTGTCTGAATTTTAATTTTCACCAAATTTTGAAATACTAATTTAATCTCAAGCCCTCACAGCCCCTTTGGCGACGGAGATGAGAAAAGAAAATAGAGGAGAGTGGTCTCTCATATTAGTGAGAAAAGAGAAGAAAGGGTTGTGATTTCTCACCGGCCCACCCATCCAAACAATCGTGTGAAATCAAACTCTCACCACATCATCTCCGGCGACCTCAACTCCATCTTCGTCGACTTGAAACTCTTTGTTTCTCTCTTCTTCGGCGACCAAACGCGACTGGAACTTCATCTCCGGCGACTGGAACTCCATCTTCGACGATTGGTGTGAAATCAAATTGTTCAAAACACAGTTTTGATCTCAGAAGTAGCTTATGAAGACAACGGTGCAAGTACGATGACGATCCGACGAGAGGGTGAACCACGCGTGCTGCCAGAAGTTACGCAAGTGAGATCTACTTTCAGCCACGCACCTCACTCGCCTCACTCTCTCCCTTTCTCACGGAATCTCGCCACTTTTGGTGAGACAGAACTGGGGTGTGAGGGGATTCCCGTCTCCCTCCTTCTCTCACCCTCTCTCGCCTTCTTGGCCTTCCAAACGAGGGATAGAATCACTTTTCCCTCTGTCCCCTTTCTTTTCTCTCGAAATCCCCCGTTCCAAACGAGCTATTAACGTTTACGAAAAACGCAAAATCTCACCCGTCACTCATGGTAAAAAAAAAATGAGACAAACTTATTCACGGAGGGGCTGTGTATAGTTCACGAAAAAAGCGCAATCTCACTCGTCTCTTTCGGCAATCAACTATTTAGATATGTTTTTAATTTTTGACCTGTAATAAATATTTAGCATCATTAATAGTTGATCTTTAATTTAGATAGTCCATAACACTTTTGATGACCGAGATTGGCTTCAGTATATAAAGATTTTCCAAAAAAAATCTCCGTCCGTCCCACTTTATTATGCCTGTTTATTTTTTGGCACCTCATAAAAAAATTGTCCATATCTCACAATCTATAATATTTTTTTATGATTTCAAAAACTTTGTTTAAAAGAATTAATTGAGATATACTGTATCAAACAAGATCTATATTGAAAATATAAAATATTATAAATTAAGAGATATAAACAATTTTTTGAGACGTCCAAAAAAGGAAACAGTGCAACTGTTCCATTAACACTTTTAGAAAAAGTTTTTTATCCTTATTTGAATTTTTTCGCGTTTGTTCGTTTTGCACCAATTTTTTTTGATTTTTTGATTAGTCTCGATGAGACAAATTGGAAAAGCAAAAAAAAAAAACTTTTACCCAACTATTTTGAACAATGACCACTTTAAAGTAGAAAAGTCGACTTTTTTTACTTAAAAGTGGTCATTGTTCAAAATAATTGGGTAAAAGTAATTTTTTTTTTACTTTCTCAATTCTTCTCATCGAGACTAATCAAAAAATCAAAAAAATTTTGCACAAAATGTATAAATGCGAAAAAAAATTCAAATAAGGACAAAACCAAAAAAGTGAAAAAAGTTGTTAGGGAGATTGACAAGAAAAATGTTAAAAACGGGACCCAAAAATTGTATGTTAGAAAATTTTTGAGTAATACTCCTTTTGGAAACATTACCCTTCTTCTTATTGATTGAAAATATTGTAAATTTCTCCACGAAGTAATATCATGTTTATCAAAAAATTGTATAGCAATTAGCAGCGATCGAACCTCCGTCATTTCAACAAATAAGAAATGTTAAAGAAAGATGAACAAAACTGCACTCATCCCCTTTGTTTCTGAAGATGGTTAAAAATGGGATGCTCTAAAGGCAGCAATTTGTGAACCATTTCAAAGGCTTAGATGCTGCCACGTCACACTATCATTAAGATGGATTCGAATTCCGCTACCAAGTGTTTAAGTCTTCCTGTTCCTTCGGTAGGGTCTCGTTCTTTTCTTTTCTGAGGTTTGAGAGAGAGAAGAAAGAGAGAATCTCCAATAAACTTCGCCTCATTGAATGCCCTCAACGACACAAAGCTGATCGAATTCAATTCCTCTGGGCAGTGGCAGCTCACCTGGTCCCCATTTTTTCGAGGCAAGTGCTGTGTTTAATACTCCCAACTTCCAAATTCTCTACGACCACCATCTCCATTCAAGATTCTTCTACAACGTTAAGTTTTTCTAATAATTTGCTGAATTCAGCACGAAACCCATTAATAAGGAACTGTCAAATTCGTGCATTCCCTCTGATACCCGTCTCCCAATGTCTTCATTTAGTTTCCGCCCTTTGTCCTTCATATCGCATTCTGTTCACTTTTGATGTTTTGTTTTTTATTTTTATGAGTAATGTGTAGAAGAGTGTGAGAAATCTTTCCCGTAGTTTGAAGAAAGGAAAAAAAATTGATGGATGGTCTCAGTTTAGATGTAGGCGCAGAGGCAGCTGGTGGGAGAGAGAATGGAAATTCTAAGGCAGGCTCACATGTCCATTCCAAACACAGGCGCTCTAAAAGGTGCACCTTTTTTTGTTTTTAAAAGCTTCTCATGTGCGCTTTTGTTGATGACTCAGTACGGCCAGTTAGGCGGAGGTCGACTAACCTTGAAGACCAATCCCACCGTCCACTAGCTTCTTGTGTGTGCTTTTGTTGATAACTCATTTGTCCGGCCAGTTACGCGGAGCTCGACTAATCTTGGAGACCAATCCCGCCGTCCACTGGCTTCTTATGTGTGCTTTTGGTGATACCTCATTTGTCCGGCAAGTTACGCGGAGCTCGACTAATCTGGAAGACCAATCGCACCGTCCACTAGCTTCTTATATGTTTACGTACATGTTTGTGTCTACATGTACAATCTACTTTGTGTTGGTTTAAAGGGGCTTTGAGCAAAGCTTTGCTCTTGGCCAGGCTTGGAAAGTTTTTATCACAAAAGCTGATTTGCCCAAAGTGGTGTGTTTCATTTGGTGTCTTTTGGAAATAGTTGGTGAGCCAATGTCTGTTGTTTTGGGGGACTAACGGTAGTGTTGTCTTTGGCTGGAGATGTGGTGTTGTACTCTTTGGCTCTGGTTTTGAGGCATGCCTTGGAGATTACGTAGTTTGTCTTGCTTTGAAATGAATATTTACCAAGAAGAACAAAAATGCATAGATTCTTAGAGAGAAAAGAGTGTGGAAACTTGCCCTCCGAATTTCTTTTTTCCTTGTACAAATATTTTGATAACTAATTGTGTATGGCCAGGTTACGCGCACCTTGACTAATCCAAGGTGACTAATCCTACCGTCCACTAGGGGGATTAATTGGGCCCAATTGAAGCCAAAGCAGCTTCCTAAAAGATTATGAAACTTTATCCTAAAAGGCGTTCTTTTCATTGGCAAATCGTATTTGAATTTGTCGTACTTGAAATTGGAATCTGTCATCTGTGTACCAAATTAGTGTGTGCGGAAAACATAGGAACTAAGATAAATGAACAGAAGGGAGTTAAATAAAAAGGAGGGATCATGGGTTTAAATGGTTGATGTGGCCATTGTTCTTCATAGACTGTTTCAGCATTGACACTTGTAACGTGAATGGTTTTTGGATCGGAGTTGGTCTGTTTTCAGATGTTTGGCGGTCTTAATGTATCCATTTTAGTTTTCCTACACATTGCATTGATACCAAGCTATCTCGTATTTATTTTCTCAATCTTGCTAACGTAACGGTCTTTGCTTTTACAGTGCAACTGATAGGAACTTGGATAAATCAAGTGGTGGAGTTTCACGGTCAATCCAGTGTGGCTACAATGACTCACATGTAGTACCTTGAATCTCACCCATCATTCGTTTGTCATAGATTCTTCTTACTTATCTTATGCAAGCCAATGCTCAGTTTTCAATCCACCAACATTATTTACTCTTGTGTGCATTGAAGTAATGCAGGTGAACTACGAAGAATGAATTGACCCATTTGTTCTAACTACCTTGCATTTAGCAGGAATTGCCACATTTATTGCCATGTTCAGAAAGGACTTGCAGAGTGCGAAGCCCCCTTCATGAGTATTCCATCAACACTAACACTGATACTGAATCAAGCCATCGAGCCTCTTTGGAAAAAGATGTAAGCTTGGGATATCTCCCTTTATAAAATCCAGATGCAACCATAATTGTGTCATATCCTTTCCTCTTTGGTCGCCCTATTCATTGAAATGAAGTGAATGCTCAGAGATTGGGTTTAATGGATTTGTATCTGATAGTGGAAGTAAGCACAGTGTGACTGCCTAAATTATGTTTTTGCCAGCAAATATACTGCGGTTTTAGATCTTCTAAACATTTCTTCTATTCCATAATATCCCCAAAAATGTGAATTTCCTCAGAAAAAATGTCACATCTTGGTATAAATGCGATGAAAGGATACTATACACATGCTCTAACATGCTTTGGAGATAAAGATATTACAAACTGTAGCATGTATTGATTATCTCATACATGAATGTTGCTCGTCGTAAGAGTGACAGGGTATTCTTGAATGTTCTTGTGCGCCATGACAGAATACCAAACTTGTTTGTGCAGGTCATAGACTAAGCTTCACTTCTGGCACTAATCTGCATCATGCATGTCAAACTCCTGTTTCCGCAATTTGTGTGTTCAGTTTCGTTTAAAAAGTCATGTACTGGTTTTTCAGATTGAGAAGCTGCAACTACGTTTACAGCAAGAGAAATGTATGCGGATGATGCTTGAGAGGGCTATGGGTCGTGCTTCAAGTACTTTATCGCCTGGACACAGGCATTTTTCCTCCCAGGTAACTTGAGTTAGAAGCTCAAAATTTGAAACCTTTTGCAAAATAGGATGCAGAGCAACTATTCTGCCTTTTGAAAAGTTTAATATTGTTTAAACCAATGTCATTGCAATAAATATGGAAATTTGGATTTGCACCTGGATGATGTGTTGCAGAAATTAGGATCACTTTCGTCACCTTTCGAAAAATTCAGCAATGTCGAGTCTTGTGAATTCCCTGACCATGGAATAAGTGGACACAATTATGCATTCTGTGAATCATCCAGTGGAAACTACTCCCTCAATCGTCACTACTCTTCAAAAGAAAATAAAGCAGAAAGAATGTAAAGCAAGCTATATACCACTGTCAACCAAAAAAGAAGAAGCTATATACCACGACGACGACGACGACAACAACAACAACAATAACAGAACCCATCTAGTACCCAATCAATGGGGGTATGGGCAGGGGAGGATTGGAGACAGACCTAACCTTTGGCAATATATGCACAAAGTGACTGCTCTCAGAATACCGTTGAAACAATGCCCCCTGTATACCTCCAAGGACCGAGGAGCAAAAGGAACGTTTTGCTGCGGAACCATGCCTCCAAATCAAAGCCGAAGGGCATAGAGGGCAGACTTAGAGACCCAAATCAATTTATGTGCACATTACCAAGCTTCCTTCATTCATAGTCCAGAGCATCGGAAATCACAATGAGAAGCTATATACCACTTCTGACCGAAAAATTGAAGAAGAAGCTATATACTACTGATTTCTAATACAAGGATTGTATGATTTTCCTGTTCTTGTACCGTTATTTACCCTCTGAACCTATCATATGGGTTCTTTCCCTACAGGATATAACCTAAAATTACTTTTGCAGTAACATACTCCAATTATCTTTCAAAAGCATTGATTGAGCTCTTCATCTTTATTTTGTTAACATAGGCTCAAAGAATTTTGTGTTGTCCTAATTGTTCTTTCTGGGCTACAAATGTGGTGAGTTTAGTGTAAAGCAACGTCAGATTCTTGTCCTTTTCAGACCAAAGAATTAATAGCGGAGATCGAGCTTCTGGAGGAAGAGGTTGTAAATCGCGAGCAGCATGTTCTCTCTCTTTATAGAAGCATATTTGAACAATGTGTTAGTCGGCCTCCTTCAGAGCAGTGCTCTGTCATGGCTTCACCAGCCCACACAAAGAATGAATCGAGGAAACACCCAACTATAATTTCAAGTGCTTTTTGTTCGTCAAAGAAGTTCCCTCTTGGACCATTCCATGCTCTGGTTTGTATAAATGACTCGGGGAAAAAAACCTTACCGTTGCAATCTAAGACAAGACGTGCTTCATTGCTTAGTGGCAAGGACAACCACCATGTTGGGAAGACTCGGTCAAACCACGGTAAGGTATGATGTTTCTTAATTAATATACATCATCATCAGGAGAAGAGGTTCTTCATCTTCTTCTAAATTAGTGTATAACATTCGATTCTTTTTTGGATCAATTGAGTTACAATCTTGGTTATAAAATACCCATAGATATAATTTGGCATGCCAGTGTGGTGATTGATGTCTGATTTTTGAAGAAGGATAAGTGCCAAAGTCTTCTTATATCGGCCTTCCCTTCTTGTGTCTCTTCTCTTCGACAACTCGTCACACTTTTCTTTCCATAATATATCGTTGTTTATGGGTATTCAATTGTTTCTGCACTCCTGAAAGAGTGGATTCTATAGATCTGTCTTCCCCTGCGATCTCCAGAGAAGTCCTTTGATTTATCATTCGAATTTGATTGAACCATTGTTGACTTTAACTTTAAACCAGTCATAGGAATATCACATTGACGCATTGTACGTCACACTAGTGAGTTTTCATACTTAAAAGGAAAAACTCGAGTTATCTACCATAATTCGGCAACGTTGCTTGGTTGTGGAAAATGCGTTTAACAATGGAAAATGCGTTATCTACCATAAACTCGAGTTATCTATCTTCTGCTTACTCATCATTTCATATTTCCATTCTATTTGTTTCTTTATTGTCATGCCCTACATGTTATCTTCAAGTAGAACGAAATGAAAATTCTCCACTTTGTTGTAAGATGATGCAGCAAAAGGCGCTTGAAGTGAGTGTGATACCAAAGCAAAGGCCTCACATTTAACCGGAAATATTCCTCTAGTTGGCTCTAGGATTGTACTGATGGGACTTTAACTAAATACACTCTTCTATTCAAAATAAAACCTTTTGCATCCCTTTCCATAATTATGGTATTATCTAGAGCATTGTTCCTATCATTGTTCTTTACTCTTTACCTTCAATAATTATTTCACAACACTTGCATGGTTTGGATGCTGAACAGTTGTTGCAACTCCTCTTCATTATTCTTTAGCAATCTTCAGAAGATGGTTCTTCTAAATCACTAACATGGTGCAATTTCTTTATTCTTCCTAATCCCAATCACCTATTATAGGTCCAAGAAATTCTACCAGCTATGGAGAAAACATCTATGCTGCGAACTCTGAAAGATCATCTCTACCAGTGCCCGACTAAATTGTCTGAGGAAATGGTCAGGTGTATGGCTGCCGTCTACTGCTGGCTTCGTAATTCAGCTTCTTCGAATATAGACCAAAACCGGTCACCTTTACTCTCAAGGTCATCCACAAACGTTGTACTCCCCCGACGAGGTGTCAGTGAGGAGAAGGACAAGTCTTGCAAATCTGTGATTGAAATATCTTCTATATCAACCGACAAGAACCACTTCTCTCGTGCATCTTACGCCATCAACAACTACCGGTGGGTTTCTAACTCCCTACAAAGAAGACAAAAGTTTTTTGATTTTCTATCCCCTGTAGGAACTTAAAATGCGCAATCTCCCCTTTTCCCCTTGCGTTTATGCTGAGAATTCTGTTTGTCTCCAAATCCAGGTTGCAAATTATCTAAGCATTTACTATTTATCTCCGTTTGGTCCATTCTTAAACCGTTAAACAACCTCCTGCAGCCCAGGAACAAGTAAGAACATTCTTAGGTTGCACAAGGTTTTCAGACGTTATCGTTTCTTGGGTTCTTGCCATATCTGATTCAACCCATGAGGCCATGAGAGGTTTCAATTATTTCAATGGATTTACATAGAGCAGAGGGACAAAGGTGATGCATTATAGCTGACATTAAGGCGTTATAATCCTCGGTGGTTTAGTCAAGCACACCAGATGGTTCTAAGCCTTAATTTCCTGCCTTCCTGTTCCTGAAAGAGAGACGTTTATGAGTATAGTAGAACACTACCACTCTTCCAATGCACATATTATTTAAATTATTTTTTTGTGCCTATATCAGGTTTCTTGTGGAACAACTGGAAAGAGTTAGTGTGACTCAGATGGAAACCGATGCCAAGATTGCATTTTGGATCAACACATACAATTCTCTCGTTATGCATGTAAGATCAATACCTGGGTAGTAATTTTGCTTTCTCTATTTATGTTGGTTTGTGGTGGATATATGGTTAATAATTTGCTTTATCTATTTCTCTTCACTGACTTGTGTAGGCATATTTAGCATATGGTATACCCCACAGCTCTCTGAAGAGGTTAGCCTTGTTTCAAAAGGTAGTGCACTTTTTCTTTTGGTATCTGTTTAGACCTTAATTCCCTCAATAGATACTGACATTAGTGACATAATGGCCATCTTATGTTGCTGTGTTTTGGAAGAAAACCCTGATGCACCGAGCAACAAGAAATTTTTTAAGTTCTGATTGGGCTTTTTATTGACCTTTTTTTGTCCCATCTATCATACACTGTTTCTAATGAATATGCTCTGGATAAGATTTCTCAACCCAGTCAAAATAGATTCTGGTGTGGAATTCCTCTTCCTTTCAGCTGCATTTGCTAAACTCTTCCTCTATCTTTTTCTTTCTTTTTTGGACTCCTCATCCTTCATGGCATAGTTTCTTTTCTGGTCTCATTAATGCCGCTGGTTTTCTGATCTCTGATTGGTCTTGTATACTATGCACACACCTATATTATACACTATGGTCATGGGTGAGAGAATGATTGCTTCAATGGATGTAAGGAAATTAAAAGAGTTCTGGTTTGGCTCTTCATTTTTCCTATTCTCATTCTCCATACATCAGTCACTGTCTCTAATGCTCCGAAGACCGTGGGTTTGGTGAAACAAGGTTTGAATATCTCTAGTCAATCAAATTGGATTAAATTTGGGGGCAGAAATTCCTCTTTCTTTCAGTTGCATTTGATCTGCTCTGTAAAATTAGTTTTGCTTTGGAGGACTCCTCATCATTTATGTTCTTCCATTCTTTGATCTCAATATTATGCTCTGGTTCTTTGGTGGATTAAATAACAAACCAACTAAGGGGAAAAAACTGTTCGTATTCTTCTCAACAAGGACAATAACTTTACCATGTGATCCCCAGTCGATGAGGGTTTGGGTGGGAGAGGAGAGAAGACTGGCCTACCTTTTGGCAATATATTCCCAAAGTCGATGCTCTCAGAGAGTTTTACCTTTGGAACCATGCCCCCAAATCAAAGCTGGAAGGCATTAGAGATGGCAAGCCTAGAGACTGATTCAATTTTTGTGTTCATTACCTTGCTTCCTTCATTCAAAATCTAGAGTATCAGTAAAGCACAAACGCTCTTAGTCTTCTCAATTTCGTTAAATTTCATCTCAAACGTTTGTTCCTTAATCCTTCCTACTAAGCCACGAAGTGGGCAACATTTATGGCCTGTTTGGACTTATCAAAAAAAATTTATGGCCTGTTTGGAACTTGTAGAAAATGAGGGAAGAGTAGAGAAAATAGTTATGAGGGAAGTGTGAAGAAAATTTATTTGTCCACAATGCTATATTTTGTAAATTTCTCCTCTTTTTCTTCTCAAACCAAACAAGGGAAAAACTTCCCTTCCTTTCTCTTCCCTTTTCTTCTTTTCCTCAAGTTCCATACAAATCCATGTTGGGGAGGTGTCCAATGATCTCCAGTTTCCTTTCAAGTGAAATCAGTATATTCATCTTACCCTCTGTGTGTTTGTCTCCAAAAAATTTATGTGTTTCTTTTGGTATAGTGCAGGCTGCTTACAAAATCAATGGCCACATCGTAAGCGCAAGCGCCATAGAACAGGCAATATTCTGCTTCCATGCACCTCGAGTTGGACGGGTACTACTTTGCTCTCCGTTGTAAACAGATACCTATATGGTGGCAGTTCTTGGATTTTGGTTACTCATTATCATAAAAAATAGGTCTAATTGCCACAATTTCCTTAATTAACCGGTTGGTGCAACAGACAACTTATTGGTTGTTTTATCTAAGTTCTGACCCACTTAGCATTTTATGATGGCCTGTGCACAGGCCTGTGTGTATGGAGGACGACTTATAACATATTCATCATTTCGGCTTATCTATCTGAATTGACTTACCGTTCTGTCATGGTTGTAGTACCTAAGCTGTATCTTTTCTCCCATGACTTGGAAGGGGGTATGAGATAAAAATTTAGAACGGTTGTTGCCAACACTCAACACATGCGTAGCAATGCAGTCAAAGCATATTTTTTTTCATACCCTCTGCTGAAGAATTGGTATTACTAGACTCTTGCTTATAGTTCTTTGGTGAGATTCGGAGTGGAGTCACCAGCTTCAAAGGTCAACTGATATGATGGGAGAAAAAAATAAGAGGGCGAGAAGCGATATTGGGAGCTGTGAACATGGTAATAGTAGATCTAACCATCAGCCTAATTTGACAAGGTGGCCGGCCATCTTGGAGATGTCACAAATTAAGAATTGACACCCCAAACTTTTAACATTGGATTATTGGACGCCACGAACCTCATAAAAAGATAAATCTGTGACCCAAGTCTATTGATTTTGCAAAAGAAATGGATGATTTATTTTGATTATCCTTAATAACTTGTTTTTTGTGTGTGAAATACAGTGGTTTGAGATCATTCTGGCAACTGCCATGAGGAAAAGATTTGGAGAAGAAAAACAACTCATCAGCTCAAAATTTGGTCTTCGAAATTCCCCATCCCTTGTTTACTTCGCACTTTGTACTGGAGCTTTTTCTGACCCTGTGGTAACTCCTTTCACTTGAACTTATAGTTAAACATTTGGCATTATGTCTAAGTAATCTGGTCAGACCAATATCGTTTAGTATGAGCATTTTAGCATTGGTCTGCCAATTAGTTTTTGATTCACATCAGTCAAAACTTCAGATCTCATCTATCTAAATTGCATTTTCAAATTAATGATCTCTGGATTGGACATTTTATAGGCAGGTTTTTAGTGGTTGTCATACCTATCTGATGTATCTGTTCATCTCCTTGCATTGTGTTAAGAGTTTTCAAATATGGTGTCATGCCATACAGAAGAGTCGAAGACTATGTAGAAGATTGACTATTGACCCCTAAGCCTTAGCAAACTTGCTAGTATGTAGTTTGCATGTGATATCAAAGAGTACATATAGACGCAAATGTTCGCTTTGTATCCATCTCTAAAAAGATTCGAAACATAACAAGATAACTGCCAATGACCAATGCATAACCTGTGTCACAGTGGCATAGCCAGAAATTTAGGTCGGTGGGGGCACCACTAGACGTGGTCTTAAGAATTTTCTCTCTTTTACTATACTATAGTAAACAACCATAATATGAAAGAAATGAACTTAAAACATAAAATTTGCTACAATATACATATAGATAACAAGTCTTTATGAAAAACAAATACGTGAAAGAGAACTTTTTGAAAACTTGACAAAGATATCAGGGATGTAAGTGCTAGTATAAGAGAAAAAATGTGTATAATTTTTGGGGGTAAAATTAAAATTATTGAAAATTGAAGTGGGGGCCCGTGCCCCACTGGTCTCACTGTGGCTCCGCCACTGCTGTGTAAACATGGCACCTTTGAGATACTGAACGCTTTTGCTGGTATAGCATCTCGACCTTAGGTTTGCATACACCTTTTTTCCTTCACAAAGTCGGACCTTTGATGATAATCTGATTCCGCTATGGAATTCAAAATGTAGTCCAACAACTTTAACTAGCCATGCTTACAATTCGGAACTCCTTTATTTATAAGATTGGTTTCAGATCTTAATAACAGTGATGTTAAAACAATTGATAAATTTTATCATTTGTCGAACTTTTGTAGCTAAGAGTCTACACAGCGTCAAATGTTCAAGAGGAACTGGAAGTGGCGAAAAGGGAGTTTCTTCTAGCAAACATTGTTGTTAAGAAGTCAAAGAAAGTGTTTCTGCCGAAGGTTCTCGAAAGATTTGCAAAGGAAGCCTCTATAAGCTCAGATGATCTTATCACCTGGGTTGCTGAAAATGTTGATAAGAAGCTTCGTGAGTCAGTACAGAACTGTATCAATCGCAAAACCAGTAAAAAGGCATCTCAGGTGGTAGAGTGGTTACCTTATGATTCAAAGTTCAGGTATGTGTTTTCAAAAGGTTTAACGGAGAAGCCTTGGTGGGTTTGACATCCTTAATGGATTGGGAGGAAACATACTTGCCAGGAGCCCTCATCTTTGCTTGGCTAAATAAGGATGGAAAATGAGTCCATGCTTTCAAAATGCAAGCAATCTTACTCCGCATACAGTTGACCGTTTAGGTCTTGCTGATTTCAGGCGTATCTTTGCGGTTCTCTGATCCGAAGTTAGTTTCGTTGATATGTTGTAAGCTGTAACTTAATTGATATCTTCACCTGTGATATGGGCTTTAGTCAAATCGACCATTTCAGACTACAGTTGGTCTGGTGGTTGATTTCGTCTGTAAATTCGCATTAGGGAATCGAAAATGACTCAATAAAATCACCTTTATGATTTGGATTCGGTTCTGTTCAAAACAAAAAAAGAGAGAGCGAGAGTTTCTTTTGCTCATGAAGTGCAATGTTGGTTTTCGTATGTTCTTACTTCGTATGGAGAGGGAAATGTGGGCCTTCCAGCTTAGTTAACTACACTACTTAACTGTATAGATACTTTCATCATTCGATGGCTCGTACTTGCTCCAGTTATGTGAGTCCGGAGGCGGAACCAGGAATGTATTCTACCTTGGGCTAAAATGGGTTGGTGGGTGAAATGCATTGGGCTAAAATTATACTACGAGCTATTAGAATTTTTTTTGTTTCTCTCAAAGTTGGCCTGGGCTAGCCCACCCCATGGTATACGTAGTTCCGCCCGGAACTTCTCTTGGTGCAATTGACCTGGAAGTTTGCAACCTAGTCGAGAATTGTCACAAACATATGCACAAACTTTACACTTCTGTTATGCCTTTTCGTTTATCATCGGATCAAATTTTCAAGTAATTCTGCCACATCCACTGTGAATGCGGGTGCCTGTCCGCCATTTACATCAAGGAGCTGCAAAATTTAATGACCACTTTCGCCGGCCGGTACATTTTGTTCCGTTGTTCTTATGTTTTTTACAACGTTGCTGAGGTCTTCTGCAGCGTAAGAGCAAGTCCAATGGTGTTGGCATAATGGCCTAACTTGCCTTGTTCAGTTGCATATTTGAAATTTTTTTCCTACTTCTAATCATTACTCTCATTTGTTTCAATACTCATTACTCATATTTTCGATCATTACTCTCATTTATATCTCTATATCTTTTCACTCATTATTCATATCTCTAATTATTACCTTAATTTCTCTCTCCACTTATTACCTCAAAAACCAAACTCAAAATTTCCAAAAGGAAATTGAACAAGGGATTAGCCATTCCCAAAAATATAGCCATGAATAGTACTCCGTATCATTTGGCCAGAAAATGGCAACGTAAATTGCTTTTCCCACCCCCCCTGACACACCCCCCCTGCGGACCCCACAGCCCATTTTCCCTATTTACCCCCGCCATCCCTCACATTTACCCCCTCCACCCTCCGGCTCCCAACCCACCCCCCCTCCTTTTCCAGTTTGTTTTCCTTTTTTTTTTCTTTTTTTTTTTATTTCTTTTTCTTACTTTTCATTTGAATTTTTTTTTTAATTTTCAATTACTTTCTTCCCCCACACCCCCGATTTCCTGTTTGCTTCTTTTTTTTTCTTTATTTCCTTTTCTTATTTTTCATTTGAATTTTTTTTAAATTTTCAATTATTTTCTTGATTTGTTTCTTTTCCCATTAACCTCCCTTCTTCTTTTTTTCTTTATTTGTTTCTTTTCCTATTTACCTCCCTTCTTATTTTTTTGGGTAACTCAAATTATATTTTCAATTAAATTTGTCTTCATACTTAATAAATTTATATTATTTTAATGAATTAGTTTTAACAATGAATAATAAAAATAACTTCTAATCAACAATAATAATTTAACCAAATTTAACAAAAAAAAATTAAGTGTTCCGAATTTCAATCCGTTTGAATGGTGGGAAGATTTTATGTTTCTGATCATTTAATTCTAAAGGGTCATAGTTAAATTTTGATTATAGGACTCTTGTTGGTTAGTCCTAAGATATATTTGATTCAACGATTTTGTTAGGGTCAATCCACGAGAGCCCTATAATCAAAATTTAATTATGACCATTTAGGATAAAATGATCAAAAAACTAAAATCTTTCTATCGGTTCAAACGAATTGAAATTTGGAACACTTAATTTTTTAACCATATTTTTTAATATATAAACTGTACATTGAAAAATTTAGTATTCCAAATTTCAATCCGTTTGAATGGGTGAGAAGATTTTATTTTTCTGATCATTTAATTCTAAAGGGTCATAATTAAATTTTGACTACAGGACTCTCGTTGATTAGCCCTAAGAAAGTCGTAGAATCAAATATCTCTTAGGACTAACCAACGAGAGTCCTATAGTCAAAATTTAACTATGACCATATAGAATTAAATGATAAAAAAAATAAAATCTTCTCACCCATTCAAACGGATTGAAATTTGGAACACTTATTTTCGTAATTATATTTTTTAATCTATAAAGGACAAAAAAAGAAAAATAAAACAGTCAAAAAAAGAAAAATAAAATAGTCGAATAAACATGATCAATTGAAACATTTTTTTTCCTCACAATTACTGTACAAAGCCTAGAATTAGACTTGAATCCATTATTAAAGAGAAAAAAAATTGAAACCGGAAAGAAAGAAAATAAAATGAAAAAAAAACCAAACTGAAAAAAAAAGGAAAAAAAAAAGAATCAAACAGTAAAGAAAGAAAGAAAGAAAAAGAAAGAAAGAAAGAAAAGGGAGAGAGAGAGAGAGAGGGGGAGGGGCGGGGTAGTTTGGGAAATAAGAGGTGGGGCCGGCAGGGGGGGTGTGTCAGGAGGGGGGGGAAAAGCAGCTCTCATGGCAACGTTGGTGCAATGGTTCAAGGACTATTTTTCTGGTCATTCTTTTCAATAATTTCATTCGTACCCTATTTTCAATTAATTGTGTGGGTCCAATTGAGAAAAAGAAGAATTTAGTGGTGGCTTTGGTGATGTGGCAGAAATAGCTGGGCAAATAGCCACAGCCATGAAAGGCCGCTCAAATGGCCAACCATTTTTTTTTTTTGAACCGCAAATGGCCAACCATTGGGTTATGGTTTTTAGCAGATTTGGCCAAAATATGGGAATTGCTTGAGCCATTTTCTATACCATTGGACTTGCTCTAAGTGTGACACTCTACTATATATGAGCGTAATAAAATTCGTAAGCAGATGCTAACTGTTTTTTGATCGGACGCTAACTTTACGGATGGTTATAAGAGCATCCGCACCAGCTTCTCTACATTTTGGATCAAATTACACCTTAAAAAATCACTTTATTACTTTAGCTATCCACTTTAAAAATGTCTACTGTATCAGACTTTCCACTCTCACTCTCTTAAAAGTACATGAAAATGATAATAAAAAATAATAGTACCCGAGAGAGGTGTTAATGGTTCGAATAGATTAGGTGTAAAAAATAATAAAATATTAGGTAACCAATGAATAGTGCCTCCCTTCTTCAAGAGAGTGACTGTAGCAAGAATGAATTTGATTCAATCAATAGCTAGGCTGATGTCCTAGGTTTTGTCCATTTTCCCTCGCTAGTCTAGCGGCACAAGGGATGAGGCGAACTTAATGCAAATGCCCTAAGACTTTTCCCCAAATTTTGAACAGGGATTGTCTTTTTCCTTGTCTTTCTCTGGACATTCCCTCCAAAAATTGAGGTACAAGTACAACTATTACGTCCTCGCTCGGGTTTCAATTCTCTTGAATGATTTTTGCCGTGTTCGGATCCGTTTTTCCAAAGATTTTTTTGAACTCAAAATTAAAAAAGTGTGATCGGATGAAAATAACTTTTTTAAAAAGATGGGCTATAGTGGTGGGCCAACTTCCAAAATTTCTTTGTTCATTCTCTCTTCTTTTTCAACGTTGATTTCACCTCTAGTCTTCTTCCTCATCTACGGTACACAAAAATAAAACTGAAACATTTTTTGAGAGAAGTGGGGCCAGCTGAAATATCTACCCTATGTTTATCCTCTCCTTTTTTCCTTTAGTTTTTTATTTTTTATTTTTACCTACAGCTCTCGTCAGCATCATTGTTTTTTTAAGAGAAGTGAGGACAAGGCTGGAACATTTTTTGAAATTTTTTTTGAGAATTTTATTTTGAAAAATGAGGAAAAAGGGATCCAAACAAAGCATTTATCTGTGGGATGTTAAAATAAAATCCATTCGATCATGGAAAAGCATCTCAACTTCCAAAACAATGGCTCCCAAAGGGAAAAGAAAATAACTTCGATCATACTTACACGATATCTTTAGATATTGTATCCTGGCTGTTACAGTACTTCACTCAAAGTTAAAATTCTTATCTTGAGAGATTTATTTGTTTTTGACCATGACTCTGCAAAAAGAATGAAAGATGCAACACACAAAATATGAAACAAAAACAAACACTATTTTGGCCTAATAAGCCAAATGGTTTTAAATTTTTTTTTTGTCCTTATTAAAATTTTTTATTTTTGTTAGTTTTTCGTTGATTTTTTTGTGTGGATGATTGCTTCATCATGACGAAAGAGAATTTAAAAATTAAATAATATCAATCGAAACTCAATTTAGTTTTAAAGAAAGACAAAAAAAAATTATTGGTTTATTTTTGTCCTTATTCAAAAAACTTGAGTTTCGATCGTAATTTTTTACTACTTTTTAGATTCCACCCGTCATGATGAAACAATCATCTACAAAAAATCGACGAAAAATTAACAAATGCGAAAATAACTGGGTATGAACAAAAAATAAGCCATTTAACTTATTAGGCAAAAATATAATAATTTTAGCATCTTAATTAGTACATATTTTTTCCCGACGGTATAACTTAAATATAGTAGGAGTACAACTTTTGTGTCGCTAAGGCGACAATATCTTAATCTCTCCACTCAAAAATTGAGCCTTCAAACTCATACAGAATGATTGAGTGTGATCCCGTCCCCTATACTTTTGATTGCTATTTAGGTTACGTTCCACTAAAGGTAAATAAATTATCTTTTAAATTAAATACAATATATTATAAAAATATAATATGTCTTGTAAAACGAGAAATAATTACTTCGAAAATAAGACCTAACAGTAAAGTAGATAATTGCAAAATCCGAAAAAAGAAACACAGGAATGCAGTCAATGTGGATTCCAGGTCTCTGGCATTTCCCGTTACTCATTTGACAAAATGGACGGCGACGATGATGGCTGTGAAAAAATCTACCGTCACCTGGTCGTGATCCTAACCGAACCACTGCTTGAGACTCGAGAGTTGACACTCACACAACAAACTCTGTTGGCCGATTATTATTCAAAAAAACAAAAAAAAAAGTCGGTTGGCCCCTCTCCTCCAATCACTAACTGCCACGTCTCATTTTCATCACTAATCCATACCCTCTGATTCGTCCTTATTTACGGAAAACCCCCCACTGTTTGAAAGTCGATAGCGATGAAACATTTCTCTCTCCTCTCTCTCTCTCACTCTGTCCGCAAGTGAAAAAAAAAGTAGTGCTCTACACTCTCTCTCTCCAACTCCACTTTCTCTCTCTATATCTAATCGATATACATCGGTCGCCGTATCTCATCTTCCACTCCTCGTACTTGATCCGCCGGCGATTTCCGATTCCGGTAGTTTACTTTCTCCTCCGCCGTCGTTTTCAGCTTATTAGGGTTTACTTCGGAACCCTACCCTAGGGTTATGAAGCACAGCAGGAGGCCGTAAAACTCGCAGGATTTCGTCTCCGGATGGAGGGAGGTAGCGTCTCTGGATTTGTACTTCTTCTTGGTACCGTTCTTTTACTTGTTTGGTGGAATAGAGATTCTCGAGAGAGAGAGAGTAGTTAGAATTGAAGTTGAGGGCTTTTACTTAACCCCATAAAAAGTTTAGGGCTTTTTGTAGGTGCATCTTGAAATGGTGAGTTACGTTTTAAAGATTGTTTTTTTGTAGATTCGAATGGTGAGTTGCGTTTTAGTTTTTTTTCTTTTTTCCAACGGTCAGGAGAGTCCGGGCCAGATTACGCATCCTCTCCTTGGTCCCGTAAAAGGCAGGCATATGCCACATATCCACGCCGGGACCAGATTCACAAGAAACTACTTTCTTGTGGCCTGACCCAAGAATTGAACCGTGGTCAATTGTGTGGGAGCAAATTTTTTAGCGGTAATTAGTTTTATTAAGGGGGGGGGGGGGGGGGGGGGGGGGGGGGGGGGGGGGGGGGGGGGTTTGGGTTCTACCTGTGTTATGTGCTATGTTTTGGAAACCGGAAAAGGGGCCTGGCGGATATATTTACCAGTTCAACAATTGGATTTATACCGTTACTCATAAATAAGTAGTTCATTTCAAAAAAGCATTGAATATTTAAAACATTCAAAGAGAGCATTCTATTACTCAGTAATAGGATGTACCGTTGCTTGACGAGTGTATAACTTGCGCACACGGGTATGAATGTCCAGTCCCTGGACAGGTGACATTTCAGAATATTTATATTTCGTAATAGGTATAAATCTTATGTGCTATTGTAGGATGTGCTTATAAGGTGTCATAGAATTTGCACAGGAGTCATATACCCATAAGCATAGTTCTATGGCAAATTCTTATGAGAACATACGGTGGCTAGGTGAGTGAATGTCCAACTAAACAGGTTAGACACGTGTTCCCTACGCTTAAGTATCTGACACCCAAGTATGAGAGTGCATGACACGGTACTTCATCTATTTTGAAGAATCCATGTTCCTTAGGTTTATGTTTCTCCATTTTGTAATGAGAGATACTTTATTGCCGATCAAAAAGGTGAATCACATAGAGGTTTCTCGATTATCATTTGAATCAGCATGAGTGGTTTGAAAAGTTATCTTCTTATTGTCTCTAGTTTGGCATTGGAGGATGTGAGTAGAAGATGTATGGCCTTTTCTGATTGGTTTTAGGGTTTAATTTGCTCAACTGGTTAATTTCCTAACAAAAGGTCTCTTTTTTTTTTTGGTGGCATTTTCTAATAGTTTTTGGTACTAATACCTATTCGATTTGTGCGTTTTTTTTTTGTTTTTTTATTTTTAATTTTGAAACTATCACAACTTGTTATTCAGAATATTTTTTAGTGTCTAGTGGAAAATTTTGGATTGCTTTTTGAAAGGAAAAAAAACACTCATTACCCCAATCTCCAATCATTATTTTCATTTCTCTCTCTATCTCTATCTCTCTCAACTTATTACTCCTATCTCCAATCATTATTTTCATTTCTCTCTCTACTCATTACACCGATCTCCAATTATTACCCTAATTTCTCCCTCCACTCATTATTCCAAAAATCAAACTAAAAATTTCTCATAAATCTATCGAAACACTGCATAAATAATTCAGATTACCAGTCGGTCTTTCTAATTGAGGAGCTGAAATCAATATATTCCTTAGTAAGCGGACCATTTCTTCTGCTCCCGGTGAGTTGATACGAATTTGTCTTTCTTGCCAATATCGGAAATTTATGCATTTTTATATATGCTTCTCCTTGTCTTGGTGAGCTTTTTATCTTATGCATTTACAGATAGGCTTCTTGTGGTGTTCTCTTTCTCAGCATTTTTCTTTTTTGCGTGTACATATTGTATCTACTGTTTATGTTTTCTTTATGATTTTTTGTGTGTACATGTTTTATGATGAGGTATATCGGGTAGGTAATTCCTTTTTTCCCTATTTTTTCCCTTCCTGCTTCTTCTGTTTTATTAGGTGTACACCAATGGATTATGATGACAACGATTTTCAAGGCCAGAATCTTCACTTAGCTGGTGAAGGGAGCTCAAAATTCTCTCCTGTTCTGCATCCGTATGCTCTTCCCAAGTTTGATTTTGATGACGGTCTTCAAAGCCACCTGAGGTTTGATAGCCTTGTTGAAAACGAGGTTTTTCTTGGCATACCAAGCCAAGAAGACAATCAGTGGATTGAGGATTTTTCTCGGGGAAGTAGTGGAATAGAGTTTAGTCCAAGTGCTGCGGAATCTTGCTCCATCTCTAGGCGCAATAATGTTTGGTCTGAGGCAACATCGTCTGAATCTGTTGAAATGTTGTTAAAATCTGTTCGACAGGAAGAGATGGTCCCTGGGGACACGATCATTGAAGAATCAGATGCTTGTCGTGAATTGGGTGGCTTGACAGAGGGAATGGAGCATCAGTTGAAGCAAGATGATGAAGCGAAGGATGGTATGAATTTGGAACCTGCTGGGGCGTCGGCATTCTTGAGTTCAAAATTTTCTTGTGAAACGCATGTTATAATTGGGTCTGAAGGAGTTGATAAAAAATGTGATGATACCACTCAAGCTGAAGTTGATAATCCACTAGATGATTCTCACAATATTAAGTTGCAAAAAGATTCTTCTGGTACAGGGATGCAAATTGGTGATGTAGATTCTGATTCACAGGATATTGCTGTGGGAAGTGTTCAGTTGTTGAAAACTCAGGAACCTGAGCATCAGGATAGGGAGATTAGTATTGGTAATACGAATCGTTTATCATTAGGCATTGGTAAGGCAGTGGAGAATCAGCAGGTTCTTAATGAGGAGGCTGATGTGGATGATCAAATTTTGAAAGGAATTGAGGTTAGTCCTGGTTGCCAAAATTTAGAGGGAATTCATTGTCCTTCAGAGGCAACATATATTGAAGAACATAGCGTTGAAAGTGGTATCAGTAATATTGAGGAAACTCTGAGCTTGCCACCTAAAGGGGAAAGCAATTCACAGATAGCTGAAGGGTGCAGCGAGGATCTGAGATCGACAGACCCTGAAAAGGCTAGCAAATGTGAACCTGTGGATTTGTCCCATGACAACATTGTTGCTGGGGGTGATAGTAATATTGAAGAGCATGCCATTGAGGCCATCACCAAGGAAGATAGAATTTCTTCCAGTTCAATGCGGAAGGTTGATCAGACCCATCTGCAGGGAAGTGATAACCAATTATGGAGTGAGGCTTCAGTCAGTTATTCTGAGGCATCTTTGATGTCTGGGGTAGACAATAAGCTTTTTGATGGTCAGGGTGATGGAAGCAGCAATTATGTGGGAGATCTTCCTAGTTTGCAGATAGCATGCTCTTCAACTGAATTGATTGGAGAAAAACATGCAGCTGAAAATTTAGAAGGTATGGTTGATGCTTCTGCAGTCCACAACAAGGATTTAGATGCTGAAGATCATGCCTTATCTCACATGGCAGTTGGATCGGTACAAACGTACAAAGGTAATATTGTCTCAAGTTCCAATGAAGTGCAATCTAACCAAGATGTTTCTGTCAATGAAAGAGATGATGGTGAGTTGCCTAAGGATTCGAGTACTATGGATTCTGCCATTGTTAAATCACTTAGAAGTGTCGAGAGGGTTGCACGGTTGTCTCAAGTAGATGATATGAAAGTAAATATCGAGCTAGCTCATCAATCAGAATGGCTTATTAATGCAGGAGATGAACCAGGTATATCCTAGTTTCCTGAGTTTGTTTTCCAGGCTCTTAGATTAAATTGGAGAAACCATTTGGTAAACTAACCCTTTCCTCTTTTGCAGCTTTAAATGTTGTGGAACCGACAAATTTGGCTTTGCGTGACACGGTCGATGGTGCTCCATTGCTTTCTGGGACTGTTACTACTGCTGATAAAGGTTCTGATCACTTGGACAAAAACACAAAGACTGGAGGCGGAGCCCCAAAAGATACGAATTTGTTGCCGTTCAAGGATGGTTCACAAGGGGCAAGTGAGCTATGCCCTGTTTTGGAAGTTGAAAAAAGTGTCTCTCAGAGTTCCACTTTGAAATTTTCTCACAAGGATGTTGATCAGTCGATACCCACTTTGGAGACAAGTAATTTAGCAAGTAGGATTGAACAATCTGTTAAATCGGGACACAAGGCAGATGTTCAATCATTGCCAATGGTGGAGACTTGTAATACAAGAAGTGGGAGTGAACAAGTGGTGAAGGCCAATGAAATTAGTCAAACCTCTTCTTGTCAGTTGGAAGTTTGTCTTACTCTTGGAGATTCAGCAGTCAAAGAGGGTAGCAAGGGTGAAAGATTACTTAGTCCTGGGAACTGTGAAGAAGCGGCTGTGCAGAGAAATCATGAAGTGGCACCATCAAAAGGTGCAGGTTTACATATTCATTCTTTATTTTCTTACCTTCTAGCAATCTTATCGTAAGCCAATAAATCTTTTTGTCTGCTTGGTTGCCTGCTCTGAATTGGGTTTCGCATATGCTGCCATGTCTCCCCACACAATTAAAGTCCAGTTCCAGAACCTATGTTCTCTCTACAGAAATGAGCTGCCAAGCCTACCATCTATTCTTCTATCCGTGTAGAAATGGAGGACCCTTTTTTTGTCTCCCCAATTTTGTCATTGTGTCAACTGATTTCATGCCTCAGTAGTCCAACTACAATTGCCTCTTACCAACTGAAATACCCTCACCCTTCAAAAGCTAACTTTACATATGTCAAAATCACATCCCACAAAGCAGTCCACATTTGCAAGTCGTAACTGGGGCAGTTTTTTCTTCTCATACAAGTTATTTATCCTTCACAAACAGCTCCTCATGCGACTGACTAAAAATCTTGAACCATAAAGTTGTACGCATACCCAACAAGGGCGGCTCCAAAGTTTTTGTTCAGTGGTGACAAACACAAAACAAATTCTGTACAAAGCCCTATATATATTGAAATATTTATTTTGGTTAAAAATTTATTGAGCCTAATTTATTTGGTTTTGCATATATAAAGAAAAATTTAGTGCTGAATATAAAGAAAAATCAAATTATACGTAGAAAATACAAATTTGTAATGCACTTTTTGAGTCCAGGTGTTCGCTTGAACCCCCTCAAACAGTAGTGCTGAGTCTGCTGACTGCTGCGGCCCTGAGACGCAATAAAATGAGACACAGATGAAGATGAATCCAGCAATTAAATTCCAGAGTTGGAGAGTTTCGAAGTGGCCAGAAACTAGTTGATACTTGATAGAAGAATGGTATCGAAGCTATTTTGTTAGTTTTGACTTTTGAGAGAAAGACAAGGATGTCATTAAGTTTTTCATTTCTTCCTTTTAATGTGAATTATCTGTTTGTCTGAGTGACAATTTAAATGCAAAAAGGACGATGGTGAATTCCGGATTGCTGGTAATAATGCCTAATGTTTGGAAACTTTTTTGAGTCTAGACTATAAAGAGCAACTGAACTGTGAAAGAGACAAGGGGAGTGGTCGATTGTGATTTCTAAGTTAATGGGTGTGTGAGATGGTATTACGAGAGTGGGGATTGTTAAAGGGGTTTGCCATAATTTTGTGATGTACTTAGCGAGTTTGTTTTGTTACTTTTACGTCTTTGGTGGCTTTAATCAAGTTATTATAATGACATTTACTCGTGATCTGCGCTTTGTTTACTGCTAAGAATGACG
Source organism: Rhododendron simsii (assembly GCA_014282245.1). Taxonomy (NCBI): domain Eukaryota; kingdom Viridiplantae; phylum Streptophyta; class Magnoliopsida; order Ericales; family Ericaceae; genus Rhododendron; species Rhododendron simsii. Next base: position 12,205,067 of record CM024959.1, on the reverse strand, counting down.
CACACACGGTCAATTTCTAGGTGTTAGTGATTGCCCTTGTCAGTACATTGGTGGAGAGGTGATGCTTGCAAAGGTTGTGGTGAGAACAGAGATTGTTAGTGGATTTCATGAACTCAATGAACAATGACACGGATGTGTTGTTATTATTGGCTGACAGTACCAGGAACCAGGAATGATCTGTTTTGTAACCTTTTGTCCGATTTCTCAAACTAGGGGAAAAGATAGAGAAGTTTGTTTGTTCTCACGCTTCCCGACCAAAGAAATGTTGGTTTTTATGCTGCAATCAGTTCAGTCTGATGTTTCATTTTGACCTCATATTAGCTATTCTTTTTTGTTTTTTTTTTCTCCACCACAATTAAGGCCTCTGATATTTTGATCAAGGTGATGAAATACTTATGTTGTTTTACAGTTCTAGCCCATCATGTTTAATACTTTAATCAGTTTAATGTATGGTACTTGCCTGCTCTATGTTTATTGTTCACTTAATTATGACGGCTAAGGTAGGTTTCTGAGATAAAAGTACTTTCCTTCTATGTTTTTGTTCTTAAGGTGGAGGCCATTCTGTGGATTCTGTTAAACCTGTTTCTGGGATGCCGACTGTCAGCTCCTTTGTCCTTTCTCAAAGTGAAAAAGAGGGTGTCAAGGAGTCCATGGGTGGTACTGTTTCTCTTACTGAGATCACTGTTCAGTCTACTTCCCACAATGTTAGTGGAGACAATCCTGCCAAAGATGAGAGGGTTCATCTGTCAGCAAGTCTATCTGAAAGAGAGGTTACCAAGGATAGGGAATCAGTTTCAGCCATCCAGACATGCACAAAACCGATGGTAGTTGTTTGATACGTTGATACTTAATTATGCTTTAATTCTGGCTGTTTAAATGTGTAGTGTTACTATTAACCCTCAATCTTGTCATGAAATGTTTGCTGAAGATTGTTGAGGGATTCCCTTCAACACCTGCCGTAGTTCAGATGGATCCTAAGATGGTATCGGAACTTTCTCGGGGAAGTTCTCAAGCACCTGATGGGGAGACTGCAAGTGGAGGTTCCAAAAGCACCCCTGAGCGTAAAACAAGGCGAGCACCAGGTAGGTCAACAAGGAAAGAAAATTCCAGAAGAGGAAGCCATGTCAAGGAAACTACCCCTGGGAATGTTGAATGCAGTCGTACAACACCACGTGCTGTTGTTTCTATTCCTACCTCCAATTTACCAGATTTGAACACTTCAGCTCCACCCTCTGTATCGTTTCATCAGCCTTTCACAGATTTGCAACAAGTGCAATTGCGAGCACAGATCTTTGTTTATGGATCGCTGATGTGAGTCCCTTTTCATTGTCTACAAACAACTACACGACCCCCCCCCCCCCCCCCCCCCCCCCCCCCCCCACACACACACACACACACACACAAAGAAAGAAAGAAAGAAAAAGAAGGAAAAAAAGAAAAGAAAGGTCAGACTAGGATTATCTTCTTAGGTTTGTCTGGGTACACTTGACCATTTACAGTTGGAATGGTGCCCATTAGGATGCACGAATGAGCACAAGTGCATCCAGAGAAGAGATACAGGTTTTAGAAGCATTTTAATTTAATAGAGTGTTATCATTTGAGTATGAGAAAAGAACTTCTAGTTAGTTTGTCTAGGGCATCAACTTTGACAAGATGGGAGGGGTGGTTTTGTGTAGATTAACCTAATTAACTCTTCTATATTTTAAATTCATGGCAGTTCCAAAAAATTTTAATTGAATATAACTGGGAGATTATTGAGTTTCCTTTAGATTCAATGCTGTTAAAGTTGTTCACAAATACGTGATTTTTGACAAGGGAAATAAGTATATCCTAAAAAACTTCTAAGGGCAACTATTCACAAAAAAAGGGGCATTGCTAATGTAAGGAACCTTCAGCTTTTTGCTATGTGGTTTATGTTGTCAATATATGTTCATTTTTTCATTTTACATTTTCAATGATTTTTCCTGACTTTGACCGTGCTAGTCGGTTAATTATCCACCATCTAGCATGGAGGTGACTCATCAAATGATATCAGCTTTGGAAAAGAATTGTGTAGCCAGTTTTGAAGGCTTATTGTACAACATTGCTACATGACTTTTGCATTTCCTAAAGGGATCTGTATCCATCGGATGACCCGGGCAAGGGATATGTATCCCACCCCCTTAATGCAAATTATACGCTGGATTCTATTGGTGGATATCATGATTGAAGAAGAAACCGACACTTGATAGTAAAGAAAAAATACTAGCATCTTAAATAGATTTGAGGTTGAAATCCATTTTCCATTAATTCCTTTTAGTTTGAAGTACCTTCCTTGTTTAGCGTCTTATGTCTGAATAGCATTTTAAACACAATACTTCATAACATTTAGTTTGTGCCCTTGTAATCATGCCCAACTTCTGGGCACGTGTCTGTATCCAAAGGTAAAGATAACTGTTTAGGGAGGTCAAACGCGCAAAAACCCCTCGACATCCAGAGCAAATACTTAAGTCCACGTGTCTAGTCTGCTAGACATATACTGTTTTCTGTTTTTTATGTCAAGTTTTGCTTACAAATTGGGATATCATTTTGGTATGTCTCTATTATGCAATAATTCTGAAAATGCTGTTACAGACAACGAGCAGCTCCTGATGAAGCATGTATGGTTTCAGCCTTTGGAGCATCTGGTTAGTCTTTTTGCCCTGCATGCGTATTTTTCTTATGTTGAATTTAGAGAGAGGGTGGGTGCTGACAGTTTCTAATATAGATGGCGGAAGGAGTGTTTGGGAGCCTGTTTGGCGCTCTTATATGGAAAGGGTTCAAGGTCAGAAGTCCCATCCCAACAAATCCGAAACCCCTGTGCAACCACGTTCAGGTACTGTTGTGTTTAAGCTGTTTTTTGACCGCTTAGGTTTGGTGAATGCCTAACTGCATTCGGAAATATATGCAGGTGCTAGGCCTACTGATCAACCAGTAAAACGTGGTGCACGTCAAAGTAAAGCGGTTCCTTCACCTCTTGGTCAAGCTAGTAGCAAGGGTACCCCTTCACCTCTTGGTCAAGCGAGTAGCAAGGGTACCCCTTCACCAGTTTCTAATCCTATGATACCTCTTTCATCGCCGCTTTGGAACATATCTACTCCTGGTGATGGTTTGCAATCCAGTGGCTTGCCAAGAATACCGGTTCTTGATTACAAGCAAACACTTCCTCCCATGCATCCATTTCAGACCCCACCTACACGGGGTTTTATTGGACATAATTGGCTCTCTCAAACCCATTTTCCTGGTCCCTGGGTTGCTTCTCCACAGACTTCCACTTCTGATGCCAATGCTCGTTTCTCTGTGTCGCCTATGACGGAGACCGTTAAATTAAACCCGGTTAAAGAATCATCTGTTCTTGTTACCTCTGAAGCAAAGTATGCATCTCCTATTACCTTGGTCCATAGCAGTGGTCCTGGGGTTATTGCAGTGACTTCATCCCTCTCCGACATGAAAAGGACAACTGTATTGCCTAGTCCGAATTCCACTGGTCCTAAGGCAAGAAAAAGGAAAAAGGTTGATGCTTTTGAGGATCTTGGTCAGATCTCTTTGCTCTCTCAAACTCGGACAGAATCAGTATCTGCTCCTATTGTTGCTAGTCATTTTTCTACGTCAGTCATGGTATCCACTCCAAATATTTTTGCATCTAAAGCCGATGCAGTTAAAATTGTCACATCTGTATCTCCTTCATCTTCCACTGATCATCCAAAAACAACGGAACAGAACGCAAAGCAGAATGTTATGTCAGAGGATACTTTAAGTAAAGTTGCAGAGGCTAAGCAACATGCCGAAGATGCAGCTACTCTCGCTGCTGCTGCAGTAAGTCACAGCCTAAGTGTGTGGAGTCAGTTGGATAAGCTGAAGAACTCTGGGTTGACTCCAGATGTCGAAGGTAAGTTAGCTTCTGCAGCTGTTGCAGTTGCAGCGGCTGCTTCTGTTGCAAAGGCGGCAGCTGCAGCTGCTGAGATTGCATCGAATGCCGCACTCCAAGCCAAAATGATGGCTGATGAAGCTTTGGCCTCTGGCAGAACTAGCAATCCTGCTCAGGGTTCTGCATCTTCTCTTTCTGCAGTGAACAATTTTGGAAACGCTTCTCCTGCTTCCATTTTGATGGGAGGGAATGTGAGCACCTCATCCAGTTCCATATTAGTTGCTGCTAGGGAAGCTGCTAGAAAGAGGGTTGAAGCTGCTTCAGCTGCATCAAAACAGGCTGAAAACTTGGATGCTATTTTAAAAGCTGCTGAGTTGGCAGCAGAAGCAGTTTCACAAGCAGGAAAAATTGTTGCCATGGGTGATCCTTTGCCTTTGAGTGAATTAGTAAAAGCTGGTCCAGATGGCTACTGGAGAGTTCCACAACTGCCCCCGGAACAGGGGGTAGTATCGAATAATGAGAATAGAGAACGATCAGAAGTACGTATCATCGAAAATTGTCCTCATGTTGCCGAGGAGGCACCATCAGAGCCGAAGATTGTAAACCCTCATTTGTCACCTCTGTCAGGAGAGTTCCCCAGGGAGTCAATCGAAGATCATGTGAGGGCAGCTGATGGGTTATCAAGCTCCCTTAAAACCAGACAGACAGATTCTAGAGCAAAAAGGAGTCGCAGGGCTTTGGACCTAGCCAAAACCATAGGCGTGGTTCCTGAATCTGAGATTGAATCAAGAACTGCTCCCATCACTGCTCAAGATGAGTATGAAAAGGAAGGGGGGGCTGACGAGGAGGAGACCGGCATAAAGGAGGGTTGCCTTGTGGAGGTTCGTGACCTGAAAGTTTGTTGAGATACCAAGTGTATGGGGTTGCAAAAATTTATGAACTGTGTATTTCAATAGACTTGCTATCGGTTACCATACTTCTTGGCACATCTGAAGTTTTTGCATTCTGCATTTTGTTTTTACTTTTTGTGTACCTACTAACCTAGCTACTTGATGTTTTAGGTTCGAAAAGATGGTGATGGGTTTAAAACAGCTTGGTTCTCAGCCAATGTATTGAGCTTGAAGGATAGAAAAGCTTTTGTTAGGTACACTGAACTCCAATCAGATGAAGGTAAAATCTGCAATCAATATAGTTCTATCATCTGTAGGGAATTGGTTGGCTTGTGGTTTATGGCTTTGGAAAATAAGAACTTTCTGTGCTCATATGTGATATGTGAGTTTTGCAGCAAGTTTGCTCATGCAATATGTATGTTTGTGTTTTAGTTGCTTTTCTTCGTGACGTGATTGTGATTTTTTTTGTTATGCGTTGCTATTCACTTCTTTTGCTTGATATGTTCAGGTTCAGGGAAGCTAAGGGAATGGGTAGCGCTTGAAGGTGAAGCCAACAATGCACCCAGAATACGCATTGCCCATCACATTACCACCTTGCAATTTGAAGGAACTAGGAAGAGACGCAGAGCGGCCATGGGAGATTATCAGTGGTCTGTTGGAGATAGAGTTGATGTGTGGATGCAAGATTGGTAAGCATGATGCTTTTTTAGCATAATTACTGGGGTTATAATGCTATGTTTGGATTGGTGTTTGAATTTTTTTTTGAAAAATAGTAGGGGTAATAAGTGGAGAGATATAGAGAGAGAAATGTTGAAAGTAGGGGGAATCTAGGGGGAATTTTTTGAAAAATTCTTTTTGAAATGTAAAGAGAACAAGGCATTGATGTCTTCTGTCTTCTCGTCTATGAAATGTTTCATATGTTCACTTATGGGTTGTGTAATTATAGCTAAAAGTGGTTGGCAAAAGCATGAACACTAGTGCAGAACTTCTGCAGTGCTATTTCTAACCTTGTTTCGTCTTATTGCTGTGTTTAAGCTGGCGAGAGGGAGTTCTCACCGAAAAGAACAGAAAGGATGAGAGTATATTAACTGTCCATTTTCCAGGTATTTGCAACCAAATGATATTTGGTTCATTAGTGCATCAAGTTGTTGGATGCACACATTGATTTTTTGTGGGTTGCTTGTTTTTTTAACTGAACTTCTCTGCGATTTTTTTGCAGCTGAAGGGGAAACTTCAGTTGTTAAAGCTTGGCATCTACGGCCGACACTCATTTGGAAGGATGGGGAGTGGATTGAATCCAGATCAAAAGACAAGGGCCCTTCTACCCAGGTGTTAATTTTACGTGTATTTATCAAAAATTTGATGATCTTGATGTTGCCTAGTTATGGAAGTTTTATTTGATGCTTTTTTCAGGGAGACACGCCTCAGGAAAAGCGATTAAAGCTGGGCATTCCTGCAATAGAGAACAGAGAAAAGGATAAGATGTCTAACAATATTGAATTTGGGGAATCTGAGAAGCCTGATGAGTCACGCTTACTGCCATTATCTGCCAATGAAAAAGTATTTAACGTTGGTAAGAACATTGGAGATCAGAATCAGCCTGGTGCTCTTAGAACACTACGGACTGGTCTTCAGAAAGAAGGATCAAGAGTGGTTTTTGGTGTTCCTAAACCTGGAAAGAAAAGAAAATTTATGGAAGTAAGCAAACATTATGTTGCAGAGAGGAGCAGCAAAACTAATGAATCAAATGATTCAGTTAAGTTTGCAAAGTATCTGATGCCCCAAGGATCAGGACCGCGTGGATGGAAAAATACTAAAATAATTTCCAAGGAAAAACAGGCAACTGAATCCAAGACTAAGGTTCTGAAGTCTGGAAAATCACTAAGCGTTTTTGGCAGAACCCTACCACAGAAGGATAAGGTTTCTGCTCAAAATGATGGCCCTGCCATGGATCATATGATCAAGGATTCCGGTATCACCGATGAGAATGTATCAAGAAAGCAGAGATTGGTAGAATTTGGAGCATTCTCTAAACCTGAAGGATCTGCAGAAGGCCCAGCCTTATTTTCATCACTAGCCCCTTCATCAGATGCTCCTTCAAAGAAAACGTCCACATCAAATGCCAGATCTGAACGGGGTAATGGAGGAAAACTTGCACACTCTAGCGGAAAGTTGGCTAAAGGTGAGGTGGACAAACTCGATTATGGTAACCCAGGGAAATCAATATCTGAAACTGCGGAGCCTCGCAGATCAAATCGCAGAATTCAACCAACATCAAGGGTGAGTCCTTATTTTTTCTTGACGTATCTTAGAAGTTTTTTTGTTGTCGGAAAGATAGAGTATATTAACAAACCAAAAAGATAAACGGGATAGCCTTGTAATCCAACAAAAACAAAGATCACCTGGGGGTGTGATGCTTGTACGAGTCCAAGCTATGCCAATCCACCTCTGGATTTACATTACTGATGATTGCATGCTGAGCTGATTTAGCTCTGTATTCCCCTTTGCTTGTCAGAGCCCAAACAACTCTCCTCAACCCCAAGTTTGGAGCCATATTATCAGGCGTGTTATTCATAATTTATATGTAACTACGCGTCTAATTCTGTGCCATCGCCAGTTGCTATTTGCATTAACTTTCCTCACCTTGGAATCCATATTCTTGCCTAGATTAAACAGGATTCTCTTCACCAAAGCAAAGGTATAGGGGCTGAAAGGGTGCCAATTGTCCAGCAGCCTTAGTAGCAAGATCCTTCTAAAATGGGTGCGCTCCCAAGATGGGAGCTCGAGCTCCCAAGATGAAAGCTTGACTGGAGCCCGCTCACGTCGAGACGGGAGCTCGCTCCTAACTAAGATGGGAGCTTATCGGGCCGTTGAGGCAATAATTCTCTTACTTTTAAGGGAGTTATGCCATTGTGGAAATAAGAATATGAAAATCGTATCAGTCAAGAAGTTTTGCAAGTTGAAAATATCTAACTTCCAATAATTACCCTTAAAATCGGGAAATTCTCCTTCAAAGGTTAAGTATTTAAAGATATTTTTTGTACATATTAATATATAATCCATAGGCGCTCCCAACCTTAGGAGCTTCTAGGTGCCTCCGCTTTTCCGCCCCCACGCCCGCCCCCGCCTTCACTCCTGCTTCGTGCTACTAAAATCCAGCCAAAGGAAAGTAGACCTCCCACTCCCTACTTACTAGTTTGATAAGCTTCTGGAATCTGGCCACTGCTTTTAAGGTTAATGATTTTCCTTAATGTCCTCGATGAATCTTGGGGCAGGTGCCGTAGGTCCATTTATCATAAGAAGTGATTCCAATACTTCAGGAGTTAAAATCTGAATCCACCTTCCTTTCATTAATGTTCATGTCGAGTGGCATTTAATCTTGGCTCCAGTTGATTTCAGTTCCACTCCTTTCCACAAGAATGCTCTGTGCTTTATTAGTTCCTACTTCAAGATTTTTTTGTGGTAAGATGAAGATAGAGGTCCCGTAAACTTGTATGCTGAATAAAATCGTACTTCATCGGTTCTCTCCTTCAACGATCAATCTAAATATTCAATTCTAGTAGGGGCACTAAAAGATATTTGAGTCAGAGAGTAGTATCCAGAATCCTTCTCAAAAAGCATTTCTTTTTCTCAGTAGTAGCAGCATAAAAAATTGTACTTTTGTTCAAGTTGTTCTGCGAACAAGAGAATCTATAGAAACCCTTCATAGCCTCATCGGCAAATAAGATAAGTTGATGAGCTTACACTTGGGATGGTATGTGAAACCACCTTGCTCAATCTTTATAAATGGAGTAAAGCTGAGAAAGCTTCCATTGCTATTAAGTTGCTATATCCATATTTTTCTTTTTTCTTTTTCTTTTTTGGGCCAATATTGCATACGCCAGCGGGGTTAGCGAGGAGTTAGTAGGTTAGCCCACAGTGGGTTTCAAAGGCTATACATAGCCCTGAATCCCATACGCCCACAACAGGGCTCGAACCCTAGCCTCCCACGAGGGGAGGACCAGGAGATGCCAAGTTACAACACCTCATATTACTCCATAATCGTTGTATCTTATAGTTTGGTGGTGTGAGTGTGTTTACATTATGTCGTGCAATATTCCTTTATGTGGGAACAGTGTTGAAAGGGGCAAATTCTTGGAAAGTTAGAAACTATTCTAGTCTCTCCCCCTTTGTCTCTCTGTGTTGTGGGGGTTTGATGATAGGGCAGGGCCTGCACTTGTGCGCGTGCATGGAATCTATAGATATTTGGTTTTAATGGTAGTCTTATATGCGTTGGCGTAGTGATTTGAAGGTTTGTTAGTAGTACCTTCATTTTTTCTTCCAAAAATTAACCACCTTTTGTCATGTTTGCAAGCATCTACCATTGTTCCATGTCTGTAATTTCTATGTTCATCTTCCTGTTATGAAGCTGTACTCTACTTAAGATTCCTTTAGTTTGAACTGTATCGTTTTGTATTGCAACTGATGGTTGATCATGTCATACGTGGACATCTATACCTGCTGCCATTGTTTAACCTGCTAATGCATTATCATATTATTCATATCTATTCTTCTGACAAACTTGTAAATGTGCTGTATGCTTCAATCATCCAGTAAAGTTACATTTTAGTGGCCCATTAATTGATTTTTCTTCTGTTGGTACTGTTGGTAAATACACTGATGGAATATTCATTGGTGTTGCCTACAGCTATTAGAAGGATTGCAAAGCTCACTCGTAATCCCAAAGTTTCCTGCTGTTTCACATGACAAAAGTCACCGAAACCAGAGCAGGGGTGGTACTTCTTCTAAAGGTAAAATCTTGAGGTTTCATTTTTGCTTAAATCGATCACTTTAATGACACACCAACACCGTCATTGGAGGTAGTCCCCGATATTGCATGTATGGTTTAGAGCATTTTTGTGGTGATTGGAAATAATCTTGAAACTTACTTGCCTGGCCTGTTACAGGGAATAACCATGGTTGACCAGAGCTTCCAAAAGAATGGTGATCTTGGCCAATGAAATCGGATGGATGTTGAATGACTAGAAAACCTGCACAGTTTGTGTGTATATTTATGGTAGAATAGGAAAGTAGGAAGGGAAATTCTCACCTCCTGAAGGTTCCAATGTGAAATTTAGTTCGTTGATGTCATATTGGTTTTAGTTGTCACACACAGTTATCGTGTCTGTAGGCTTTTGCTGTAATAGGTTTGCAGATGGAAACTACCCATGTAGTTGGATTAGAATTGCTGGAATTTTCGTAGTCGATTGATCGTTAACATTTGGTTGCTTCGTACTGGATTCTAGTTTCTGACAGATGGTGACTGTGTTCCGTCGGTCTGCTATTATGTGTCATAATAGTGCTAATGGTGCCAGTTATCATCATTGATGTCCTTTTGTCGTGTTTTTTGTTCACATGAGCGATAACTAGAACCTATACATGCCTTCTGATGCTTACAATGAGCATTGCGATAATGGCAACAGGTTATCAGTGCTAGGCCGGTGGGCCGGCTTGAGGCCCTGCTCTTCTAGGGCAGTGGCATGGGCTCGGCCTTGTGATTGACAGTGGGAAGAATAAAGCTCAACTTTTACTTTCTACAATCTTGGAGAATAGGTCATTATATTTCTAGCAGCTCTGCAAGTGAGACGGTCAATCATGATTTGCGCATTTTGGGATTTCATCATTTCGGGATTTCATCATTTCAAACAGTTGAGTGTGAGATTGTATCAAGAATTCAGTTTGGAGTGTGGAAGGATTTAAAAATTGGCTATTGCGCGAAATTTGAGTGTGTTATCGTGCCTTGAGATTCATGCACTCTCCATCTACTGTCTTGAAGCTTGCGTATTTTGTGATTTTCACCACGTTGTAGGGCGGAGGTGTATTTGGGATGAACATTTTTTAGTTATCTTTTTTTTTGTTTTTTGGAAGAGACTTTCATTGAACATTTTTTAGTATCGAAAGCGTTCTAGTAGTCTCCATTTTCTTTTCTGCTTCTTGTCTACCTTTTGTCGGGTTCCCCTAAAGCAGAGACCTTATTTTGTTGTTGCCTTGTTGGTCGAAATGAAAGCATGTGGATCTTTCTTAACATGGAATTATTATTCGGAAAATTTTCAAAATATCTCCAACTTTTACTTTAAATTTCAATTAGACTCCCAAACTAAAAATCAATTTTACTACCAACGTTATCTTCTGTTAATCAAAACGACCCCTTCCGTTCAAATGACTAATGGATTTCGTTAAAGACTTCGTTAAATAGCGCCCTGATCGAATTTCAATGATCTGAGCTACTCAATATATTTAGAACGTGATTTTAAGGGTACCTCAGAGAAATTAGAAAACAAGAAGACCGGGAAGGGCTTGATTGGAGCTGTTTTTAATTGAACAGTTCAATTAAAAACTGTTTGAATGAAGTCCTTTCTAATCACCTTTTTTGCTGATTTCTATGGGATACCCTTAAAATCACGTTCTAAATACATTGAACGGCTCGGATATTTGAAATTTGATCTGGAAAGAGGAGGTGCAGACTGAAGCAAAAATTCAGATGACCTGATTTGAACAAAATCCGGATCAGTCTGCACCTCCTCTTTTCCGATCGAATTTCAATTATCCGAGCTATTTAATGCGTTCAGAACGTGATTTTAATGGTACCCGCGAGAAATCAACAAAAAAATGACCGAAAAGGGCTTCATTCGAACATTTTTTTATTGAATTTTTCAACAAAAAACTGCTCAAATTAAGCCCTTCCCGGTCTTTTTTTTTTTCCTGATTTCTTGAGGGTACCCTTAAAATCATGTTTTGAACACATTTTGCGACTTGAATCATCGAAATTCGATCGGGAAAGGGGAGGTGTGGACCGAAGCAAAATCTGAACGCCCTAACTTGAACAAAATCCAGATCGTTCCACACATTCCCTTTTCCGATCGAATTTTGATGATCCGAGACGTTCAATGTGTTCAAAACGTGATTTTAAGAATATTCAAGAGAAATCAGCAAAAAAAAAGACCGGGAAGGGTTTCATCCAACCAGTTTTTTATTGAACTGTTCAATAAAAAATAGCTCGGATAAAGCCCTTCCCGGTCAATTTTTTTATTGATTTCTCACAAGTATCCTTAAAATCACGTTCTGAACACATTGAGCGGCTCGGATTATTAAAATTCGATCGGGACGCTATTTAACGGAGCCTTTAACGAAATCCGTTAGTCATTTGGATGGAAGGGGTCGTTTTGATTAACGGAAGATAACGTTGGCAGTAAAATTGATTTTTTTGAAAATTTGAAAGTCTAACTGAAATTTAGAGTAAAAGTTGAAGGGTATTTTAAAATTTTCCCTTATTATTCAGCGGTCCTGAAGCATAGTCATGTGGAACTTCAAAACTCTTAACTACCACACAATCCTGTGGGTTCATGCACGAAGTCGTGGATTCCGTACAATTATGTGGTGATTAGGAGCAACGACATGTGGCCACGCCTATGTAGCCGGCAAACCATCAAGCAAAATATCGAAATTGTACCTACACCTAACTCATTCTCCTCCTTTCCTGTGTAATTTCATACAAACCAACAAATCTGCAAGAGTTGGCTTTGTTTATTATATTCAAGTAGGATCCATTTCAACTTTCTTGACACCTTAGTGAGTGGAAAGAGTTTTGTCACAAGTTGTTTATTTGTTTGGCATTCCCTTTCTGTTGTGGCATAATTGTTTCTCGTTTACACAACCATATTTGGTAGACTGCCATGTACAGGGTGTCATCTTCCTTCCTTCCTCGGTTGGACCAAGTGATTCTCTAAGATATTCTACAAGTGTGGATAATGTTTCTCATATTATACTTGCTGAAAATTCCATCAAGACTTGGATCCCTTGTCCGTTTTAGGGCTTTAAACGAGCTCAGCTTTGTTGAGTTTAAGCTTGGCTTATTTACTAAACGAGTCAAAAATTTGAGCTCGAGCCTTAATGAGCTGAGCTTAGTCATTTTATTAAACGAGCTTTTTTGATTGAGCCGAGCCTCCAGTAACGAGCAAAACTTTTGTCGAACGAGCTGAGCTCCACTTGGCTTGTTTAAAAACTCGAGCTCGGCTCATTTACTAAACGAGCAGGCCAGCCAAGACGAAAATTAACGAGCCCAACCGAGCTCGCACCCACTTTCAGTAGTTTTGATTCTTTGATACTTCCATTTGTCGATCCCTTTTCATGTAGTCACGATATGTGGAGTGCCCGCAGCAGCAACAAGACAGTAATGTGAGGGCAAAATTTCTTTGGCCAAATTTTGTCAGCATTTGTGATTAACCATAAGTCCTGTTTGGAGAACTGAAATTAGATTTCTTCTCAAAATCAAGAATCGAATACGTACATTGCCAAACAAAGGCCGGGAAGCCTGCCAGCGCCGGCTTATTATTGTTTTTTTCCTTCTTGCCCTTGAACCTATAATTTGCTGTTATTGTCTTGATTTAGAAAACTAAACCTGTGCTCCACTAAACTGACTTAGAAGTTATGGTCCAAAGCGACGCGATGACAACTTCACATTTATCCCGAATGGGTTCGAGTCACGTCTATGATCTTTCCGATATGAAGGTTGACCTAATAAGCGTACTCACTATCTCTCCTAAATCCTGTTTTGAACAAACTTTATGCTCTTTTTGGTGATAAGAAGATAACTTTTTATGCCAACTTTTTTTGACTACTTTGCTTCTTATTAAGGTCATTGGCAGCTCCTCCAAAAAAAGCCTTTTAGAGAAGCTAACTTTTGTTCATTTCCTACTGATCCCTCTATCATTCAAGCGTTTCCTGAATTATTCAAGTGAGTATATTCCAGGCTAGGTGATACTAACCATGAGCTTTTTAGAGAGAGAGAGAGAGAGAGAGAGAGAGAGAGAGTTAATAATTCGAGAAAGGGAAATAAAGAAGACATAACATTTAGGACAACGATAATACGGAAGAGCATAATAGCAAGGGCTTACTCTCAAAGTCATATGCTTGAGTCTCACCGTGAGCAAAAATAAAAAATAAACAAAAACACTTGGATCGAACCACTGAAAGTTCGCCCTATCATTAACTTTTGAGTTGTGGAATTAGTGGAGGTGTGCCCACCTGAACATCTTATTACCAAAAAAAAAAAAACCTGCTCCTCACAAGCAAAAACAAACTCTCTCACTAACCTTAAGGGTTGCTACTTACCATACGGATAATATAAGCGTAGATTAAAATCAAACGAAGAGTCTAAGGTGCTGTTCCGCTTTTTTTTAAACATTTTTTTTTAAAAGAAGGTAATTTCAAGCTTTAAATATAAAGAAAATGAAAAATAATTTTTTAATTTTTTTTGCACTGTTTAAAAGATCTCAATGAGATCTATCAAACAATATTCATATTGGTAGGAAAATTATTTACCTAAATACATGATTTTTGAGCTTAAAATTATCTTTATTTTCTAAAAATTCCTTTTTTTAGAAATCGGAACAGAATCTAAGACTTTGAAGTTTTAAAATCACCACTAACTACCACCTGTACTTAGCTATGCATGAGCATGACTCTATTAGAAAGTGACATATCGAGTTAAAATCTCCCAATTTGGTCAACAAACAAAGCAAACCCAACTAAAATCACCTAATGTATCAAATGTTTTAACTTCCCTTATTCTCTCTGATGATCCTGCTCTCTCAATCTCTTATGACTAGGGAAGGGAATTTCCGACCCGACATGAGAATCTGACACGAACCCAAAGCGAAGTAGTGAGTTAGGGTATGTTATTTCTGATACAGAACACTAACATGACATGACACGGTAAGACGAAAAGTTAAATAGGTCAGGTTATAAGCATTGAGAGAATTCTAACACGAACACGAGATAATACGATACCAACATAACACGATGCCCGCCCCTCAGAACAGTTACGTACTTTTTAAAATACCACAAATGTCACATCATGTATTACGTATCAATCTGCCGGCAAAATATTCAACTATATATGGGAGTCTCTATTCAGCCAATATATTACTAATATTAATGCTAGATGAGATGAAGGTTAGTAACTTCTAATCTCAAGTTTTTCAAACGAGTTATTGCATGCGTTCCTTCTTTTCCAACTAGAAAATTAAATAAAACACAATAAAAAAAAGTTCTACTAACTAAAGATTAGGCAAATTAAAAGCAAATTGAAATAGAGCATGTGGTTCACCCACCATTACACCATCATCAAAAGGCCGAATCTGAAATTGAAAAGCCACTCAAGAATTAAAGAATCTCTCCCTAACTTCCCCCTCCATTTCTTGAACCATGTTACAAAATGATACTTGCAATCTACCTATATATATGTCTTGTTTGTACTCCACAAAACTTTCTTTAGTCCCAATTAAAATCTTGGTCAATCACTTCTAACCCAAAACCTCCCATCCCAAAATAACTAACCCACAACCATGTTTCCTTTTTTCAGTTATAACCAATTTTCCCTCTCCCTCCTCTTCTCCTCTATCTTCTTTTCCCTCCCTCCTTTCGTTCCCGCCCGAAGCCTGCCCGACCCGTTGATCGAAAACAACACGTGGCGCAGCTTTGCCAGGTTCGTCGATGCCGGGAGGGGCAGCCACGTCAGCGGCATGTCGCAGCTGAAGAAGTACTTTCAACGCTTCGGGTACCTCAAACCCATGCCCGCGTCGAATCTGACCGATTCGTTCGACGCCGGGCTCGAGTCGGCTGTCGTAGCTTACCAGAAAAAACTCGGTCTCGCCGTCACCGGAAGACTCGACTCTGACACTGTTTCACAGATCATGTCGCCCCGGTGCGGCGTCTCAGATGTGTCACATACCATGCACGTGACCCGGCACTATATGTATTTCTACGGCAAGCCAAGGTGGAACCCGGTCGGGTCGGCTCCGATCACATTGACTTATGCTTTTGCGCCGGGGCACTCAATTGGGTACCTACTATTATGGCTTGTTTGTTAACTTCTGCTGAATAAGATTTTTTTCTCGACTTGTTTACCGAATTTTTTTGAAATTGGCAACCGAACAAGGCATTGACAAAACCTGCACCCGCCCTAGTTGATTCAAACATTGATCTTGGACTGCAAATATATAGTATTATCTTCAAAAAACATCAAATTTACCGGACGTTAGGTTGTGAAATATGATTACATGTATTAAAATATATATACCACGAGGTCCACGATTCATTTAGAATTTCATTTCCCAAAATTAATGTGATTTTGACCCCCTAATGTTTAAATTTTCTAATCTTTTTGGATGTATGTTCACAGAATTCATAGCAAGAACTCTTTGAAATAAAAACAAGATCCCACAGACTTTGGTATGTTCAAAAAATGAACTTTATTTTTCTCTTTAGAACGAGTTAGGGTGTGTTGAGACAATTATTCTCGTTATTATTCAGTCATCTTGTTTAGTATTAAAGAGATTCGTGGCAACTATTCTGATTAATCAATCATCTTGACAAACAAACTGATCTAGAAAGTAACAGATAATAACTGAAAGTCTCCGAAACTTTTTAAAAGACAAATTTTCACGTTCTTTAGTGTTTTAGCATAATTATATACCGAATTAACCTTTTCTTTTTATTTCTCTTACAGTGACATATGATTAATTTAAAAATTTTGACGAAGATGTAAAGATTACTAATATTAAAAAGGATTGTGATTTTGGTATTCCAAAAATTAACGAAGGGGCTTCAAAACAAATGTCGTTTTGTGTAGTTTTGGAGCCTCTTTATTAATTTTTAGAACGTTAAAATCAATTTCCTATCGGAAAACAAAATAGGAATTCATTTTTGTCCAAACACACCATTCTAACCAATGCAAGGATATTTCTGGCCACCAGGAACTTACCCAAATCGGACGTAGCATCCGCTTTCGAGCGCGCCTTCTCGCGGTGGTCGGCGGTGATTCCGGTAACCTTCAAGCCGGCGGCGGACTACTCCACGGCGGACGTCAAGATCGGGTTCTACCGCGGCGACCACGGCGATGGGGAGCCGTTCGACGGGGTCCTGGGAATACTGGGCCACGCCTTCTCGCCCCGGAACGGGAGGCTCCACCTGGACGGGGCGGAGACGTGGGCCGTCGATTTCGAGTCGGAGAAGTCGCGGACGGCCGTGGATCTGGAGTCCGTGGCGACCCACGAGATCGGGCACGTGCTCGGGCTGGCCCACTCGCCCGTCAAGGAAGCGGTTATGTACCCGAGTTTGAGTCCGAGGACGAGGAAGGTGGATCTGAAGGTGGACGACGTGCAAGGGGTCCAGGCGTTGTACGGGTCGAACCCGGATTTCAAGTTCAGTTCTTTGTTGGAGTCCGATACGTCGTCGTCTTCTTGTTGGGCCGTCGGGTTTGGAAAAAGCTGGTATGGGCGGGCCATTTATTGGATCGTGGTGGTTTTAGGATTAGTCATGTGGATTTGAGAAAACACTTTTTTATTTTATTATTATTATTTTTTTGGGGGTATGATTTTTTGATTGTAATTCTAGCATGTACATATATACAGATATTCACACACAGAAAATATATCAATCTCAAAAAATATTGTTCATGTTCACGTTTCTCTCGCTACTCTCTCATTTTGGTGGATAGGCTAATTATCGTGTCTCCTATCCGTGCTATTGTTCATGTTCTCTCTTCTTTCTCACTCTTTCAGTTTGACGAACAGACCAAATATCATGTCTCAAATCCGTGCCACTTCTTTGAAAGTTGATAGCTTTAGTCATTTGTAAAATCCAACTTTTGGTTTTTATGTGCTAAATTGGAAGATGAAAGTTGGTATTTGCTAGAGGTACAAAGACTTGATCGAAATGAGACATTTCTCTCTCACTTCGTGGAAATACTTTTGAATTTCAATTTATATCCTCTATTAGAAAAAGCTTTTGATACATATCGCCATGGGAACGTGTCTCCTCCAAGTGAAACCATCATGTTGATACTAGTACATTTTCATTTGACCCATTTGTTATTTAGGTTGACTTATTTCCTTCTAGTTTAACAAATTCTTTTTCGAGATTAAATTCTTTCCACCGGCGGTGGAAAACTCCACTTTTCCATCACCGCATTTTTCGGTCATACCGTGTGATTATTGTTGATATGAATAGTTCATCTTGTAAATCCTACATAATAGTGTATCCATGCAAAAAATAAATTTGATTGGATATCGATAGGAGTATCAAAAATTAAATTATACTTTGTAAAATGTATAATTTATGTTTATTATTATTGACAAAAATTAGATTGTCCATTTTATAAACCAAAATTTAAATTTTGACATATCTATCGACTTTCGATGAAGTTGATTTTATGCATGGCAACACTATATTGCGGATCTTATAATATGAACGGTTCAGATTAAAATAATAGATGCTATGTGGGGCCCATAATAGACGGTAGTGAAAAAGTGGGGTTTTACACCGGCGATGAATAAAATTTATTCTCTTTCAAGATTTTGTGGAAGTTGACATTTTGTTTTTGTTTTTTAAGATTTTTGATTCACGAAGGAAAATTAATTAGTTGTCTTGACCAATAACAACAGTTAAACAACCTATAATTTTGAGAGCTTGCACGAACTTGTGGGATGGGTATGGGTTCTCCCACCCCCCTCCCCCGCCCTCCCTCCTCATTTTCCCCCCCTTTTCACCATCTTCCTTCATTTTCTCTTCTCAATCTCCTATCTCCAGACTCCTCCCATCTTTCTGTTTTCCTTTTATGTTCATGCTTGTGAGGTGATTAAGACTCTCTTTTATTCGGAAGCTAAGACCTCTCACTCTTCCCATCATTTTTGGATTCAGGAGCCAGATCTAGAGTTCTAAGTATGGTTTTTTGGAACCAGTTCATCGGCGACGAAAACGGCGTCTGCGGCGGGACGAGTTCAAGTTGGTGCGGCGGGTCATCCAGGAGGGTCTACTCTGTATTTATACCTAGCCTCTCCAATCCCTCTTCATGAGTGTGTTCGACGGGTCCGCCTTCGACGTTGTGGTTTCAGGCAGCTTTTCTTTTTTGATTTTGTTATTTTTTTTTGTTTTTGTATTTTCAGACCAATAGTATTCTCTTTTATTGTACTATTTTTTTTATATATAATATCTATATTTTCTCGCTGGTAAAAAAGTATACCCTTCACAGACTTGCATTTGTCCTAGATGCAACGGTGTTATTCAGGCTACAAAATCCTTCGTACAAGCTCTATTTTTAATTATCCGAATCGTTCAACTCCGGTAGTCCTATACTCCAATGAAGAATTAAGTTAAATTAATTTGATTTAATAACCATTACAAGTTAATTTCTTTTTACAAATCCCCCACACCCCCAAGACGCTGTAATTTGTTTTGCATGATTTTTGGATCAAGCTAATCTTCAGGCCCCGTTTGAAAACCCTCTAACTAGGGGTGTCAAATGGGCTGGTCTGGGCCAAAATGGATAAATTGTAAGTGGGTTGGGTCTTTAATGGGTCATTAACCCATTTAAATCCATTAATTATGAGTCTAATTACTCATACTCAATCCAACCCATTTATTTAAAAGCAAACCCGACCCGCCAATTAACCCAATTATGCACCACCACTACAACGCTGCCGCCACCACCACCACCACCACCACGGCCACCACCACGCTGCTGCCGCCACCACCACAACACCGTCGCCGCCACCATCACGACGCCACCCTCACCGCCGCCACCACTGCCACCACCACCACCACTACGGCCACCATCGCCGCCGTCACCACCACAACGCCACCACTAGTGGCGGCGTTGTGGTGGCCGCAGCGGCGGCGGTGCCCGTGGTGGCGATAGTGGTGGCGTGGTGGTGGGGGTGGTGAGGGCAGCGGCGGCGGCGGCGGCGGTGGTGGTGGCAGAGGTGAGGGTGGCGTGGTGGTGGCGGCGGCGGTGGCGGTGGCGGCGTTGTGGTGGTGGTGGCGACGGTGGTGGCAGCAGCGGTGGTGACGGTGGCATGGTGGTGGTGGTTATTGTGATGGTGGCGGCGTTGTGATGGTGGTGGTGGTGGCGACGGGGGCGGTGGCCGTCGTGGTGGCAGCGGCGGCGGTGACGTGGTAGGGGGTGGGTTGCATTCATTGGAAATCTGGTAAAGAGATGAAAATTTTTCATGGGTTACTTCCATATCCATTGGGTCATTTAAGTTGATCCAATTGATGCTCAATTAAAAACCAACTAATAATGGGTTAGTTGGGTTTGGACCCATTTTTACCCAACTAATAAATGAGTTGGGTTGGGTCTATTTTTTAGTTGATGGGTCTGGGTTCAATTTGCCACTCTGGCTCTAAGGGGTTGGGATTGGATTGGTAGAATGGAGGTATTATCAATACTTTGTTTGTTTTTTCCAAAAATGGTCCGGATTATCAATCCGATCGGATTGCTAAGACCCCAACTTGAGGTATTGCTAATACCCTTTTGGAGATGATATTGATAATTCCATCCCAACATTTTCTTATTATCAATCTCTTCTATCAATCCAATCTAATCATCTAATCCCATCTCAAACAAACATAATATTAATAATGCCATTATCGAATTCCATCCCAAATAAATATACTCATTATCAATCAATTCTCAATACCAATCCCTTCTCATTACGAATCCCAATCCTATTTCTTTACGAATTCCATCCATCTATCACTGTTATCAAACGGGGTTTGAATGTTCAAAATGATGAACCGACATCGACTATAACTCCTAGTCTTCGAAGTTATCGATGCGTGGATCAAAAAAATAAAAGTTATTGATTCAGGTTCGATTCTCACTACCTTCGCATAAACATGAAGATTCAGAACATTATAAAATAAAAATTTTAGATAATTGCACTTATACTAATCTTTTGCAATGGCCTATTGGGCTTTGAAACAGCTAGGGGGCAAACTGTTAAAACTTAAAACCCTAAAGAACAACAAAATGGAAGAACTAAACCCTAGACCCCTATCCAGTTCGCTGTTACAGTGAAAAATCTGCAAGACCAGACAACGCCAAAGTCGTTCTTCGCTTTCACTCGGAAGATTCTTTGTCTCGGCTCTCCTTCTGATCAGATGGCTTCAAGATGCAACAGATTCATCAACAGAGCATCGGTTTCGTCACTCAAATCCGCCATTAAATCCAATCTCCGAAGAAATTCGGCTTCCGTCGACGGATCTGCTTCCTCCAAGTTTCCCCTCCCCGCTAGATCCACTTCCTCACCACTTCGCCGTCTCTCCTTGTCCAGGTTACGCCCTTCCGTTGTCAATCTCTCTCTCTCTCTCTCTCCTAGAAGCAATGGCAGACGCAGGATTTGTGTCTATGGGGTTACAATAAAAATATATTTTATACGTATATATTGTTACTGGTGAGGTCTGAAGAAGAGACGATATTTTGTGTATATCACAGCCACTGTTTAATTTTATACATGCAACCTAAAAAATGATTGATAACTTGAAATTTTGAGAAATTTTACTCCAAATATTAGAATTTTTAAGATTTTTTTTTTCACCTCGAAGGACTGGCTAATCCTATAGAATTTTTCCTAACTAACCTACAAATTAGTATAATACACGAGAGTATTTGGAGTTATGCAGGCCCGGGTCCCTTTATTGCACCCCGTGGGATCGCGACTAGAAGGTTGGGACACACTGTGTATGTACACTTTTAGGATTGTTTCGCATAGCGGGTAGTGGTTATGATAAGGTGGTTTTTATCGTTTAATCTTTTGCCCATGTGTTACCGCCGAGGCGCCAATGTCAAGTTACAAGTGATGCATTAACTGATTTGGAAGAGGGACATTATCGGAATAGTAAATTAACTGATTTGGAAGAGAGCATTATGCCATTATCGGAATAGTAAAGTATACACAATCTCAAAAAAAAAAAAAAAAGGACACCAAAGATGGGTTCTCCCTCTATATATTAGAATAGATAGCCATACCACGCATATTTATGTTAGTGTTTAGATATGTATATGGACGCGGGTTCATCCACTTGTATATTGTTGGAGATTTTACTGATGCAACATGCAAGATTGAATGAGCATTATTTATTGAGACAATTCCTTTGCGTTCCTAGTCAGTTGGACGTACGCGTGCACTGTATACAAGAAGAGTAATGGTGAGAACGGAAGAGTCTTACAATAGAAACATGGGTCATTTACAAGTCAGTGAGTTGTGAATATTACCATTAGAAGAACTTTATACGACTTTGCTGTTGGTGACTCGTTCTTATTCCTCCCTTGTTCATATTCATTGGAGACCGGGTAAGAGCATTGGGAGGACTGCCAATACCTACACAAGGGGAGGATTCTTTAGCTTTAGGACTATGCCTTTGCCGACCTTTCCATTATTCAGGCCAGATTAGCTTTAGGATCCTATTGAGTTTGAGACCACTGGCTAAATATGCATTACAATTAATAAAAGGACCCTAAATAAAATGGTCTTTGATATTGGAAATGGGGAAAACTAGTGATGAGACCTCTGTACTGTCTGAGTTGGTTATGGCACCACGGACCAAAATTTTAGTGGCAAAAAATTCACGATTCCTAGTACTGAGGCTATTGTATAATGCCATGGCCCTATATTTAGCATAAATTTTGGTTGCTGGACATTATTAAGGGACCTATTGTATAATGCGATGGCCCTATATCCTTCGGTTGGATTTAAAATATGTATTGTCTGAGTCTCGATTTTTTGGTGCCTCAATTTTGGATCAAATTTACACAATGGATAGAAAACTATTGTTCTCGCTTCTATTTTGTCTCAGATATAATTTGGATCACAAGATTTTATGTTGCATTGAATAAGAAAAGGACCATGTTTGCTTTGTTGATCCTAGGTATCAAATTTTTTAGAAGCCCCTCATAGCACGTGTTTCAAAAAGACCATTAAAGAAAATGTGGTGTGATCTGTTATAACAATGATTGTCGTTTATGCTCGAGCGATTGCCTTAGACTATTTACTCGTTCTTATTTTGAGAGCCGCACATTTGGTAGATGTCAAATGATTTGGATAGCTTCTTTTTTTTTTTCCATACTGATGGTTTTTATAATTTATGATTATAATTGGTGAAAAAGGAGTTTCATGACTCCGGCATTGTAATTGGTGAAACCGTGAAAAAGAAGTTTCATGATACGTGGATACTTCAAGTTACTGTTGTTTTTTGCGTATGATAAAGTAATTATTAAGAGATTGCTCCTAGTAGTGTATAGATTAATTGCCACATCGGGAATAATAAGTGTGGCTCGTGGTGGGTTTGAGGCCATTGGCCAAAATTGCAGAAAAAGAACTAAAAGACTCTTAAGTGAAGGTGTTGACTCTATATTGATGTAGGGAAAAAAGTAGTGATGGTTTTAAGTGTGTTAATGAGGCTCCAAATTATGTACTACCTCCGTCCCAAAAGTTCGATCCACAAAACAAGGACTTAAAAAATAATACATTTTCTACAGAAAAAAATTCCTACTTTTTCCATAACTTGAAAGAACTCCTGGATATCTAGTAAATTGTTGAAAAAAAGTTTGATTTTTTTTTGGAATTTTTATATTATTTTTAAGTTCTTGTTTGCAGACCGGACATTTATTTATTTTTATGGAGGGAGTAGTTCCAAGTAGTAGGGTACTGGTCACAAAATTTTGATTCCTAGTAACAAGGCTACTGACTAGTGAGATTTCCGGTTGTTGGAGAAACTTCATTTGAGGACATATGAATATTTGATATGATGCCTTGACTCTATAATGTTGGATTCAAAATATGTATTGCCTTGGTATTACAATGCCTCAATCTAAAAAACCCCTTCCAAAACTGATGTTGCCTGAGATTGGATTTGGATCCAATTTACATGATGGATCCGACATTATACAAAGCTTCAAATAGAAAAATGGCCGCTTGTATTTGATTCGTCATCAGAACTTTGATAACTGCATCAATGAAAAATGTGTCGTGTAAAAAATATTCCGGAAAGATATTTACTTGACAGACACGTCTTTTTCCTTTTGGGAGGGTTCTGTCTTGTTATTCTTCAAAGGACCCTAATTATGCATTTATTCTTGCAAGCAACTACCTTTGGTCTTCTATAGAGATTGCTATTATTGATTTTGAGATTTTGTAGGGATTGAATTATTTGAATATTTTAATTCCAACCTTTTCAAGCAATGATACTACTAACCAAAATATGTAGTTTCTAGTGTTTAGACAAATGGCTACCTTATAATAAGTGTTTCTAGAAAAGGACTAGTGGCTGCCACAAAAATTTTGATGGCTATAGATTCAATTTGAGAAACTAATGATGATATGATGCCTCGAGTCTTTATAAGCTCGGTGGTTTGAAAATATATATTGCCTCCTGTTACAGATTGTCCGAAATTATCTAATTGTCACCTTAATCTATTATCTGAGCGTGGTCCCCCTCTCCACTCAATGCTGATTAGCATTGAGTTGGATGCTTGAACACCTCAATTCTAGGATGCCTCAAGTAAAAGGAAATTTTTTTCACGGTATCCGAACTAATGTTGCCACAAGTCTATATTTCGTCCGAGAGAATTTGGATAAAATTTATGTTGTTCTAAATTATATGTTGCATCGATTGAGAAAACGATTGCGTGTGCTTGATGGGTGATAGGAGCCAGAATTGCAGTTAGTTGCTCAAAAAAATGTGACGTATCACAGAGCCTAAAAAGAAATGAGGCGTACTGTATAAAAGAAGACCCTAATTTATGCTTGAGAGGTTGCTACTGGACTATGGCAGATTTTCCCATTTTTAGAAGGTAAATATTTTTGATTTTGTTCGAGACTGATACATTCAAACAGGAATAATAGGCAACACGATGCTTTGAGCCCCCTCAACGTAGTGTCCATAGTGGATAGGGGGATATATATAGTGTCCCCCCACATACATAAAGCCCTTGCGACAACTGCAAAATATTCACCCCCATTCCCAATACGTCTTCCTCGAATTGAATTCATCTTCGATACCTGCAATCAATGGCTCAGAGTAAAAGGTTGTTGAAAGCATCGTTTAAGGCTTAGACAATCTAGTAATTTGTAACATTGGCAAGATTGTCAATACCCACACAAGGGGAGGATTCTGTAGCTTTACGACTATGTATTTGCGGACCTTTCCATTATTCAAGCCAGATTAGCTTTAGGATCCTATTGAGTTTGAGATGACTTGCTAAATATGCATTACATTTAGTAAAAGGACCCTAAATAAAGTGGCTTCAACATTGGAAATGGGGAAAAACTATTGATGGTACCGCCATACCGGCTGAGTTGGTCAATGAGACTACGGACCAAAATATTTAGTGGCCACAAATTTGCAATTTCTAGTTGCATGGCTATTGACTACAATAATTAAATTTTGGTTGCTGGATCAAATTTATTCAAGGGACCTATGATATAATGCCCTGGCTCTATATCACACGGTTGGATTCAAAATATGAATTGCGTCGTTTTTTGGTGCCTCGATTGAAAGGAAAGTTTGATCAGATTTACACAATGGATCAAAAACTATTGTTGTCTTGCTTCGATTTTGTCTCAGATGGAATTTGGATCACATTGACATGATACATCAAGATTTTATGTTGCATTGAATAAGAAAAGAACCATGTTTGCTCTATTGATCCTAGTTACCAAATTTTGAGAAGCCCCTCATAACTAACGTTATGTTTCAATGTGGCATGCTCTATTATAAATATGACCGTGATTTCGAGTGATTGCTTTAGACTATTGTAACGTTGCATTTGGCCCCCTCGTTGTGAACTTCCTATGTCCACCACTGGATGGATACCATCCCCACCTATATGGAAGCATGTTTTCATCGAATATTTTCCCAATAGTAGTGGTCTTGCTGGTATGACAGAACTTAAAGAACCTTGATATGGTTTTGAGGCGGGTATGGTTTTGTATTCTCCATCCCAGAATATCCGTGTCTGCCCCAAATGTGGTTGTAATTACGTACGTACCAGGTACCCTTAGAGTTATATATTTGTAAATTCTACCATGATATGGCATGGCCAGTCGATTGAAAAGTCTACCCTTGTGCCTCTTATTTTGTCTCAAATTTAATCACGATAATTTCAAGTTCACATGAAGGAAAGTGAAACTGAAAATATGTTTTAGACTTGTGATATTCTGGTGGTTGGAGCAGAATTGCTGATTTGTAGATTACTGTGGTTAATAGATGTCCCTCAGAGCTTGGATGTGTGCAGTCTTTGTTGCCTCTTCACAGTGCAGTTGCTGCAGCCAGGATGACATCGCGGCTGAGCATAACTTCGAGGAGTTCCAAAGCACTTTCACAGGGTACACTCTGCCGTACCTCTCCCGGCCTCTAGTATATATATTTGTTAGTTGAATGTGAGTTGATGCTTCTCTATCTACATGAAAGCTTATTATTGTGTCTTGAGTATTCAGTTTACACCCTTTAATTTGATTTTTTTTCGTCGTGCATCTGACATTTAATTTACGTCTGTGCACAATCTGAATGTTCGACCACAACATTTACCTAGGCTTTTCTAGTGTATCTGGACTCTGGAGTGATTCCAAAACTACTTGACTGCAGCTCATCGTTAAAGTTGGTGTTAGAAAACCACGGACCTATGTACCTGGTTTTCAGTGGGCCAATAATTTTATAGCCACTTCTGCTCATCTAAGCATTTTGAAGCATTAAATGGAAAGGTGATAAGTTTGACATACGTCACATTAAGTTACATAACTAGTCATTAGAATCAAGACAACCGATTGGGTTTCATGGTCCCTTAAAAAATGGAGAAATATTTGGTGAATCTATTATAACCTGCACCCTTGAGATAGAAAAATTAGTTGAAAATCCTGCAAGAATGTCAGTACTTTGCAGAGCGAATCTCACAATATTTGTGTACCACGGGTAAGAAGTGCTATAATAAATGTTGTCAATGATCTGAAATCATCTTCTTTCAAGTCCTTTAGCCTTTAGGTGAAGAAATAATATTGTACTCGAGATTGAACTATGTTATTGTGGTCACTGACCAATAATGTTATCACATTGTTCATTTAACTTTTTCTTATTTTGGGTTTTGGCTGAAGCATATTAGTTCCAGTGGCTTAAAGGTGTCACATGTTTTAAGCGATTCTGTACGCGTAAACATCAAATGCATGTAAATGCATTTGATGTTTGAAGATATGCATGTGGATGACGATGAAGAAGAAGATTAAGAAAGAAGAACCTTAGTCATCCCCATGCTTAAGGAACCCTCGGTTTCCTCGAGCCTGAGGAGGAACCCTAGGCATTCCTGTACGGCTGTACCCAAGGAAGTTTCTGGCATCCGCACCAATTCTAAAATATAATTAAATTCATTCCAAAAATGAATTGAAACGCCATCGGTAGTGTCCATTAAATGGGCTCTTTCAAATGGTAACAAAAAGATAAAAGGTAAGATGGTCTCTAACAATATTCCCAAGGATTTAAGATCAAGCGAAATGCTAAAATAAGAACTAAATCTACTAAGATTTTTGTAACCATAACCATAAAAATCAAATATTCTCTAGGATTCCCCATCAGTGCATATGTACCAACAGATGTCATGTGTTGTGTGTGGTGGAGGAGAGACACACAGGGCAGAAAGACATTAGTCAACTTGTGAGCCCGGTTATCCTAACCAATTTATTGCATGTCCAATTTGATTGTTTTCCAGGAGTTCGACCATGATCTGGGTCATATTTTGACCAAGTTCCACTAAGGTTTATCCAATTTGACGCCTGCTCATGTGTTTGATAGCCATTTCTGGTTTTGTTTTTGCTCCCTGTACGTTGAAGTTTGAACCTAAAAATTTCCTTCCCTAAGATAATTGAAGTTGAAGTCAAACATATGATGCCCCAGATCTGAAAAGGTTAAAACATCTAATGCTTTTGAGGCACTGTAGGTGGGCTTGGAGTAAGAACTTAGAAACATGTGATTCTTCTGATCATGAAAGGTTAGAACATCTGATGCTTCTGGGACACTAATTTCGGTTTGTTGACTGCTCTCATTGCTAGATCTTCCTTTTGTCCAATCACTTTAAGAACCTCCCCTGTGACAAATTGGCAGTGTTCTTGGAGAAGTGCGTCCCTTGGGTATCTGACTGGAATATTTGGTTCCTGCAGGCACATGAGTATCCAGTGCTTAAAAGGGATATACTGGGATATTTACAACACCTGCCAGTTCTCAAGTATGACTGTTCTGTTAAGAGTTTAAAAATATATAATTATTGCGGAGAACTTTAAAGTGGGAAACATTAAACATTTTTCACTTAATCGTTATTGCATTGATCCTCCCAAATTTTCCAAATTTATCCACAGCACCTTCAATGTGAAACGTATGG
The DNA here is from genome assembly GCA_014282245.1 of Rhododendron simsii. Classification (NCBI taxonomy): domain Eukaryota; kingdom Viridiplantae; phylum Streptophyta; class Magnoliopsida; order Ericales; family Ericaceae; genus Rhododendron; species Rhododendron simsii. The sequence goes on along the minus strand of CM024959.1, from coordinate 12,177,049 downwards.
ATCATTTTGCTTTCGTGGAATAAATTTAACCAGAGTCTTGCAATTGTAATCTTTACTTGTCTGATTTCTGATTCATGGTATTGCATCATGGTACTGTTTAGCTCTTCATTTTTGAGCTTGATTGGACCCTTGATTTTTCTTTCAGAAATGGTAGGCAACAGAAAATGAAAACATGAATTTGTCCATGAAATGTACGGGGCATCCATGTGTGTGGGGCCTTTACTCCTTTTCCATTTCTTTTATTTCTTCAATTTTCCCTCCTTTCTCTGTTCGGCACCAAACATTTGGTCCAAAAATTGGCTATGTAAGTTAACTCTTTGTTTTCGACTTTTTGGGGTGTTTGGGTTACATACATCTCAATTAATTTCCTTTCCGATTTGGTCAAAGGCAAGACATTTACGCCAGGACTAGAACCAAAAATTATTCTCTTGCGTCCTGACCCCAAGAATCGAACCCTAGTCAATTTTGTGGAGAGCAAACCCACCAACCAAACGGACTAACCCTTGGGGCTATGGAAGTTAACTCGGACGACAATATATAGATCACGGTAGGTTTGGTCCCGATGTTTGGGTTGCCCAACCCAAGCCCGACCCCAATCTTGGTTCCCCACTTACTTTTTTTGACATACAAGCTTTTATGTCTTTTTATTTTTTACGATTAAATGTTTTTTGACAATACAAGGTTGTTTTCCATTTTTACAAGACTTAATAGTAAGTGAGCAACTAAGCTATATATTGTTGTCTAAGTTGACTTTCATAGCCCCAAGGGTTAGTCCGTTTGGTTGGTGGGTTTGCTTCCTGCACAATTGACTAGGGTTCGATTCTGGTGGTCAGGACGCAAGAAAGTATTTTTTTGGGAATTTCTATTCCTAGCTTGAATGACCTGCTTTGACAGGACCAGTTAGGAAATTAATTGAGGTGTGCGTAAGCTAACTCAGACATCACTGACCGTGGGAAAATAAAAGTTAACTTTGTTGCCAAGTTCATTCCATGGACAAATTTTAATTTCCTGTTGTGTACCATTTCTCTTTTCTTTTTATGAGAACAATTTGTGATGCTAACTTTGAATTGAAACATACCTTACGTGTGGCTTTCTGCATTTTGAGGAGTCTACCGGAGGAATTAGAAAGGTTATATTCGTGATGCATTGAGAAGCTTGTTTGCCTATATTATACTTCATGTGAGATCATGTACCTTTGGTCCAGAATAATTATTAATCTTTACTAGTAAAAAGAGTATCATTAAATGGACACCAAGGGGGTGTCACCCAATTACATAACAAGGAGGAATGTACAAAACGGATGGAATTAAGTCCTTCCCAAAGTGTAACAATACTGAGAAGTCTACGAACCTAAAGAGGATACAAAATTCCCCTGTGATCCAAAACGCTAATGCTCTAAGTAAAGCCAACTTAGGTCTCTAATTAGCCATTTGGACATCAATCAAGAGTCATATTCCTTTCTCTCCAAATAGTCCACATTACGCATATGGGGGACGCTATGCACGCCTAAGTAAGCCTTTTAATCCATATATGCACGTCGCCTTTGCAGCTAATCACATGAGTTGACTATTAATTCTGACGTACGGTTTTAAAATTTTCTTAACTTCGTGGTTAACTTGCATTCAACCGAACCAAATTATTTTGATACGTGGTCAGTGTTCCACTTAGAGACCATTTTAAAATTCAGGTAAACAAATCACATTCAGAAGAGGTAGCATTAGGCTCAACCAAAGCTTTGTCGTCCGTACTGTTCGCTCATTGCATGATGGCACATCTTTAATTTTGAATCAGAAGAAACTTCTGATTCCTGTAGCAGATGTATCTGATGCTGGCAAGTGCAAACACTTGTCTAATATAAATCCAGACCTCGAAAGATTCCTACCTTCTTTCTTTCTTCCAGGCCTCCCTTCCTCATGTTACTTTTTTTTTCCTGGAATTTCGAACTTGTTCCACCACTATGCGGGGGTTATGTGTTCTATCATTGAACATCCTTATAAAGTCTTAATTTATGTTGTATGGTAATCTTGTGTCATTTTCTCACCCTTGTGAACACTTTTTTCTAGTGGCAAGTCACTTTAAAGATTCTTCCCTTCATTTAGATGCTGATAGGCCATCTTAATCAGAACATAAAGGTCTGGGGTGAAGATGGAATGATTGTATTATAAAACCAGATTTCCTTGACATCTATTTTGATTTGAATGCATTGAGAGATCACATATATTTAAGATGACTACTATTAGTAACTAGCCTGCTCCTTTTCCAGATGAAAGTGATGGAACGTGAGACATTGTGCCTTTTCTGGAGGTGGGCGCTGTCATCTTTTCTCTCACAGAACTCATCGATCATTGATGTCGTGATATTGATAATGTAGCCATTTGTTACAATCTATTCGAAACAAAATTGTTTTACATTAAAATGGGGTTGGGGTTTTACTTCATCTTCCTTTTTGATTTTGTTTTGGTGTCAAGTCTTGTTATTAACGCTGTTAAGCTTTCAACAAGATGGTTAATGTTTATATATTGAAGTGTTCTACATTATTGGTTTCTGATACTATGTCCCCTTTTGCTGTTTGTTGAATTAGAGCTTGGTCAATCAGTTCCGAGGTGACTACAGTTAGCAGAGACTGGCGCTATGAGGGGAAAAAAAATCTCCTTGTGATTGGATATGGAAAAGCAAGGTTTTGTAATTCATCCCGGCAAACTAATAATTTAGGAGAATTGCTTTGAGGTTTTTCCATACCTGGTAACTATTTTGGTCCCGCACAACTCAGATGGAAATGATCGTGTGGTAATAAGTGTTGAAGAAATTCTTTGCCTATTATTTTTACATGAGATTTAACGGCTGTCAATTGTTCTAAATTCAGTTGCTAAATTGATTGTCAGTTTTTTTTTTTTTTTTTGGAGTGGCGTTATTTTATGTTCGCATGATCCTGCATCCCTTGTCCTATTGTAGTGTTCGATATGAGATCAAAGCAATTAGAGCTTCGAATTTTTAGTTAATGTCTGCTAGAATTACTAATGAGGTGGTAGCTTAGTGGTAAGCAACCTACCCCCACAGGGTTTGGGTTCAAGAGGTTGAAGATACAAGGCGGGCAGACGATGCCCCGTCATACCTTGTAACTCTGCTGGCCCGGCTGTGACCAGCCTTTGGTAGGTTGGTGGAGACCTACGGCTAATGGGTTCACCGCAGGTTTAGAGTCCCAATGGTCATGCTCATGAGTGGTCACTATAGTTGGTCACTCTCTTTTTACCCTTGCCGACTAGCAAAGAAAAGATGGTCTGCTAGGATTATCCATCGGCTTTTGGCAAGTCTGATAACTCGAGAACGTCACCCAAACACAGGAATAAAGAAACTCACATCTTCAACGGTTGTCGAACTCACTTCTTGCATGAGGGGTATGTTCCAATCTGGAGGTTGTGCGATATTTTTCGTCCGCGAATTTTTGTATTAACGATCAGAAATGTCAAAAGTGAAGGCCATCAGACAATCAGTATGCTCTTAATAGCAAAAAAAATAGCTTGCCAATTACAAAAATATGCTCTCAATAGCTTTAAGTCGCACAGAGAAATTCCGTGCTTGCCAATTACATCATCAATCCCATTGCAGCATAATTCAACTTGTTACTACCAAATTATCTATTCAATCCAGCTAAAACCAACTTCTTTTCTCATACTTCTCTGCCTCATCACCTCTCTAACTGCACTCACACCACCCCATTCTCCATAAGTTGCATAAATATTGGACATCATAACATAAACAAACCCTTTATCCCCTTCCAATTCAATCACCTTAGCAGCAGCTAATTCTGCAACTTTCAGATCCCCACAAGCTCCACAAGCACCAAGCAAAGCTCTCCACACCAAGCCACACGATCCAAACCCTAGTTCACATATCATCCTCTCTCCCCTCCACACCTCTCCCCATTGTCCCATTAGCCTAATCATCGAAGCACAGTGCTCAGGTGTCGCGTCAATCCCATAATTCTTGATCATCGATTCAAAGTAATGGTTTGCAACCTCATATGGAGTTCGATTATGCCAACACGCTGATAAGACATTGAGGAAAGTGATTCCATTTGGTTTAAGATCTTTTACCATTTTCAACTGCTCGTAGAGCTCAAAAACCTTGGCCGAATCACCATTGTGAGCAAACCCTGATACCAATGCGTTCCATGTCACCAAATTTTTTCTGGGTAATGATTCAAAAAATTGTTCGGCATCCTCTACCTGTCCACATTTGGAGTACATATCAATTAGAGCACTCCCAACAACAATGAATGCATGCAAACCACACTTTATAGTGCAACAATGGATCAAAATACCCCATGTAAGACTTGAGAGGCTAGCAATGCCACTTAATATGATCGAAAATGTGATTTGATCCATTTCTATGTCATTCGAATGCATACTACTGAAGAAAGCCAGGGCTTCTCGTGCTTGGTTGCGGTTGACATATCCTGTTATTATTGCATTCCAAGAAGATGAATTCGAGTTCGGCATACGTGATAGTATGTGAATGGCAGCGTCAATGTTCCCAAACTGTGCGAAGCCATTAATCACTTCATTGTATGAGATCGTATCAGGAGTTGGCATCCGATGCAAAAATCTGACTGCTTGTTCAAGTTTTCGGTTCCTAGCACTTGCTGCAATCGCTGAATTCCAAGAAATGATGTCCTTGTCATCAATTTCTTCGAACACCCAAATCGCTTCTTTAACAGACCCACATTTCCCATACATGTCAATTAAGCAATTTGCGACGACGACGCTACATTCCACACCAACTTTCACAACTTTGGAGTGAATCAATTTCCCCAACTGCAACAAGCTTAGTTGGCCACACACCGATAAAGCGGCCGTAAAAGAGAACGAATCTGCACAAATCTCAGACCTGTCCAATTGAAGAAACAAATCCAATGCACTCCGAAACTGCCCAGAATGCACGTACCCAGAGATCAACGAATTCCAAGAAACTTCACTTGGTTGAGGAATTTCATCAAACACTTTGTGGGCATCACCCAATGAATCAAATTTCACATAAAAATTAATGAGGGAAGTGGAGATGAATACATTGGGTACAAACCCAGCTCGCAGGGCGTAGCAGTGAAGTTGAACTCCGTAAGAATGGAAACCGGTTTTCGTGGATGATCGGATCAGGTGCACCAGAACGTAGCCATTGGGTTTGATACCAGAGTTGAGCATTTCTGAAGCACCAACCAAGGCCATTTCGGAGTTGGGACTGTTATGGGTAAGGCCTGAAATGATTCTGGACCACGATTTGAAGCCATCACTTTCTGTGCTGAAGTATCTTGACACCAAGAGATAATGCGGCTGCTTCTGTTTTTGCAAGTAATTCTTGACTCCCTTGAAGAGAGATATGAACATATTTAAATAACAGTTGTGCTAGCTACACAGACAATGGAGTACATACTCCATGCACAGATCCTTTTGGGACCTGTTTCGGGTCCCACAAGCAAGATCGGAGCCGGTCATTTGGTTTAAAATATTTGGTTTATGGTCCCTGCAAAAAACAAGTTTTATCAGATACCGGTAAAAGTCTTTATAAAACATCCAACTTTGTCCTAGAATTTGGCTTGAATTTTGGAACAAAGTTGGTTGTTTCGTAAAGGCCCGTACCAGTATTCGGTTGAAATGATTTTTTACAGAGGCCCTAAACAAAATATTTTGAACAAAATGAGCGGCTCTGATTATGTTTGTAGGATCCGAAACGTGTTCTAAAACGATATGTGCATGGAGTATGTACTCCATTATCTGTGCCTTTAGCATTAGTGTTTAAATAATAAAAACATTCTGGGACTAATAATATTCATCTGTACCTCCAATGCATTGCATTACGCCCAAATTTATATTCACGTGCACAAATCCAAGAACCGAATACCGCCTTACCTCTTCATGCGTGAGATGTTCCAAAATTAATAATGATCTTTTCGGTGCGCATCTCAACTAATCTCTAGGTCAGTCACACCGGCTACTAACAGGACCATTTAAAGTAGTAAAACCCATATGGACTTGCGCCACGAGGAGAGCGAATCCTGGGGCCACGTTTTTAAAATGTCCACTTTTTCAAGGGAATCCATCACTCAAAACTTCCAAAACTATAAGTGTACTAGAAGTTCAAGAATTGGATTGTTTTCCTCAAGAACAGCCATCCTTCGATTAAAAGTGTTATAGCCCTTTTTGGATGACATGAAAGGGGAATCATTTCATTTATTTAGATAATTAAAAGAGATGAAAAAAATCGTGAGAAAGAAAGAGAACCGGTAAGAAACCACAATACTTTCTTTTCTCTTCCTTTTTCACAATCCAAAGAGCCTCTTAGTGCTTTATCGAAATTTCCATTGAAAAGTTGGACAGAATTCCAAATGAATCTCATCTGAAACGATGCTCAACAAAATATAAACAAATCAAACTAAGCATACAAAGCTGCAGCAACATATTTAATAATAATAATACCCAAAAGGCCTTCATAGAAATATTCATGACAAGTCTTTCTTATACTGATCACAGACAGCTTAGGAAGCAGGATCACCTAGTGCGAACGACACAAAACGACAGACACAAGCACGACTAGCCAAGGAGAAAAACAAAACCAACACAAACAAACTGACCAGTGACCAACAACATAAACCAAGCAGCGTCGAGAAACAAGACTAAGAAAGAGAGTTTGAGCTTTACTTCTCTAAAGCGATCCTATCCATGATCCGAGCCACGACTTCCTTGGAGTCCTTAAGCAACTTGATACTCTTGTTCAGCCTCTCGCGCTTTTTTGCAGCTGATGGAGACTCTTCAAGCATCCTTTGAATTGCACCTGGACCGCCCCCTTGAGATCCCATTAGCTCGTTGACAATCTCTGGTTCCATGTGGCGATCAACCAAGTTCCGAACATGTAGCTGCAAGTGCAGACCCAAGTTATCGACTAACCATTTCAGAACAACCTTCCAATATGCAGTGATCCTCATTTTCAAGTCAAACGCCTGCTCTCTAACATTTGAAAGACCACGAAGATGCCCAATCTGTATATTCCCGAAACCTTCAATCATTATCTCTGAGTAGTAGGGACTATTTATGCGCTCTATGCAATTATTCTGTTGAGCCATAAGCTTACCCCAGTCTGACATGTACTCCGGACTACACGTATAATCTGTGTGCTTCTCCATCTCTACAAACTCCATTACTCTATCAAAAGACTTAGCTTTCATCTTTGCCACAAGACTATGGATCGCCCTTCTCATAGCCGATTGGAGTTGAGGGTAATTTTCGCAATGTTTCGTAAAAACAGTTGTAACCACAGTTTCAATGTAGTTCCACACTTTCTCCATGAAATCCATTGGCGTATTGGATATCTGCTCGACCTTTTTCTGGAGGATTACAAGAAAGGCAGTGTGAGGGAGGAAGTTGGGGAGCTCAATTCTTTTGGCTTCATCTAGGACCCTCATCTCATCCACAAGAAAGTTCTCAGTCGGCTTATTATTTTCTGCACTCTTTTGAAGCTCATCGGCGAACTGGTTCAGCATTTCAAACAACCGAGCAGTGCAATGCATTGTTTTGTCTTCTGGGTATTCATCAAACTCCCCTCTCAAGAGTATTTTTCTCAGACAGTCTTTGGATAAACCAATGATCCTCATAAACACCGTCATTGCTTCAGCAACTGAAGATACATTCTGTGGCATTTTGCTCAACTCTGATACATTGGAATTCAGCTTGTCATTTATCTTTCGCACAATATCCGGAAAACATTTCGAGAGAATTTTACCCTGTATCTGCACCAGCTTCTGAGCAAGAACTGGTATCCCAACCATGGATTCATCCATCCTGGATAGCAAAGGATGGTTTCGGAACAGATACGCTTCTTCCACACGGGCTTCGTCATAGGACTCGTCTCCGATACGGTTCCTCACGCAAACATAACCAAGCCCAATGTTCACATCATCAGCAGTTACCTTCTCAAGCAAACCTTCAGGTGCTTTATCAGCTTTAGTAACCACAGCTAGAGTCCTCTCACCGTTCTTGTCGACACGCTGAGACATCCTTATTGATTCACAAGTAGGGAAATCAACAGTGGCAGATAAAACATTTAGTATTATACTCTCTTCTGGTGTTATATACTCCATAATAATCCTAGATATCTGCTCATATATATCCTCCGGTTGGCCGTGAACAGGCACCCTAGTGATCCCAGGGAGATCCACCATAGTTAGATCCGGAACACCTCTCTTTTTGACAACCAGAGTTAATGGGGTGTGTGATATTCCCTTCCCACGGCCTGCAATCTCATCAGTGGCCAAAACAATGGCTTCCGCGACGTGGGTTTCGTCCGTTGGGACCGTTTTGCCTTGGTATTCCAAGTGGAGCTCCGGTTTAGGATTTTGGTGGTGTTGCAGCCTCATGATCAGGGGAACTCTGGTACAAATGCCTTGGCCGCGGGGGAGACTTATGCCAGCTAGGGACTCCAGCACACTTGATTTTCCGGATGATTGATCACCAACCACCACTATGGTTGGAAGCTGGATGCCTTCTTGGGCCACTTTGAGGTGGCGCAGCTCATCGACCGCGTCGAGCAGAGGTCGGATGCGCTCGTTGAAGGCAAACATCAGGGGCGGGGGGACTGAAATGGGAACATGTGTTTCTTCTCCTCCTCCACCCACCACTGAGAGTGGCGGTGCATGAAAAATGGCTATTGGATGGCCTTCTTCGTCCACCTCATGGGTTATCTGCTGCTGTTGTTTACCATGCGAGGCCATTGAGAGAGAGAGAGAGAGAGAGAGAGAGAGAGAGAGAGAGAGAGAGACTGGAAGTGGACTGAGGGATGCCAGAGAGAGAGAGAGAGAGAGAGATGCTTGGTGGAAGACTGGAAGTGGACTGAGGGATGCAGACTGGAAGTGGGCTGAGGGATGCCAAGTCTAGGTACGCAAGAATTTAAAGGAACCTCAGGCATGACTTTTTCCAAGTCTTTTTATAGTACTAGATTTGAATTAAATTGTTACGTCACATCCGTGGATGAGGGAGCCTGAAGTGCGACATCCGACTGTTCGTTTCACAATCAATGATTTAGATTTGCTGAAGTATTCTTATCGGTCAAAATTAACTCTTATCCGGTAAGAGTTAATACAATATATTTGAACCATTGATTGTCGAGATAGACCGCTTGAATACTAGACTACAATGAGCACTATGAGAAGCTCACTACAGGCTTCCTAGTCCCACATCATTCGTTCTCCATAGGAAAAAAAAAAGTATAAAAATGAGTGTGGTTGTGGATTGATTCCCCCTAAAATGTAACTCTTCCCAGTTCCAACAATGGGGGTAATTTTGTGTTTTCATAACGCTGATTCATTATAGTCCTACACTACCATCTCTAGAAATGGCCACGGTGCAATTCTATACAGTTATTGGCAAAACCTAAACCGAAACAAATACTTTAAAATCAAACCATGTACACAATGGACGTTTTTTTTAATTTATCTAAACCTTAATCGAAACCACAACTTTCGGTTCAGTATGCTTTTTCACCGAATTGGAGGTCAAAATTTTTAATAGAGTTGAAGGTACAAAATTTTCAACAATGAAATATCTGTGGAAGTCAACAACTAATACACTATTACACCAATGGTTCAAAGACTCTATAAATCTTTGTCCAACAACAAAATATCCAAAAGGCAACAAGCTAATACAACAAATGTTCAAAGACAACAAAATAACATAATGTACAAGGGGTTTTTTTTTTCTAATTATATTGCATTTCAGTTGTTGTTATAGTACGGTTCAGTTTTTGGTTCGGTCATTGGCTAAAATCGAAATTGAAACGAAATGGACCGCTTTTTAAATTTAATAACCAAAACCACGGTTAAAATTTCGGCTAAAAATCACACTAAACGGTTCGGTACAATTTGTTTAACCAATGGTTGCTGTCCAAGATAGGGCATTTTGCCTTTTGAGTTTGTGTTTTTATTTTTGTTATATTCGCATCATATCTTTTGAATTAATTATGACCAAAAGAAAAAGTGAAAAAGTAAAAAGTAAAAAACTACTATCAAATAAATGTCTCTTTTGTCCAAAGTGTCGTCTTATATGGAGTTTTTTCAACATCAACTCATATTTTTATACTTTTCTAATTTTTCTCATCGAGATAAATGAATGTTTTTCAAAAATTACGACAAAAAACTAAACAAAAAAAATTGTGAAAAATAAAAGATACGGAAAAAATTACAACTAGTTGACAAAAAAGTTAGGAGGGAGGAATAATAAAAGAACATTCCACCAAAGAAAAAGGAACAAATGAAAAAGCAGATGTACGAGGACGGAGGGGACCACTTTATTGGACGGTTTCCCCTTATTCGTACGAATTCCACTTCCGCACAAGGACATATATAACTGTTTGCGAACGCCTTCGGTATCACCCAAGGCAAAAGGGCGCACGGTGTCCTCCAATCCGACGGCTAAGAGGATGCCACGTAGACAGATGTTGACCCATGATGATTCTTTAAATCGGTCATATAACTGGTCATCGAGATTTAGTGTAGCAGAACTACGAAAGGGCATAACTAATAGGAAAAAAGGGCGTATCATAAATCTAGTGGGCATAAATATGAGTATGACATCTCCATTATCGGGTATAAAGTAGGATAACAAAAAAAGGAATAAGCATAAAATGTGCTAAAGGGTATAACAGGTGTGTCGTAATATAGTGACCATAACAAAAGTCATTGAGAAGAATAACCCAAAACGATTGATAACTTACGTCCGATGAAGTATGTAATGATGAGCGATTTACTTCAATCTAAACAATAATTGACTTAATCCCTCATACGTAAAAGATAGACGGTTTGGATTTTAAAAAACTAGCTCAAACGGTTTTAGTAAGTTTCATCATTATTTTGGCCTATTGGGGTGAGAAAACCCATCATCTAGATAAAAAAATCATGCAAAAAGTGTTATTTTACGTCTGATCAATTGTCTACCAAAACTCGATAGGCTTTATCCTTGGTAAGGATGATATTGTTGAAGAGATAGACGGTTTTGATGGCCAAAAATTACCACAGGAGGTTCTGTAGTGGAGCACTATAACACTTAAATGCCTTTGGAAACATCGGAACGGTACCGATCAAGTAGTTTCTAACGTTTGACTATCAGCAATTTTTGCTCATGATAAAATCGGTAAGATGAGAAATCCTATCTGTCCAGATCAACCAAAAAAATAAAATTATACCGATAAAGTTTATAACGTAAACTTCATATTGGAACAACTGGGCACATACAATAATTCCCAATTTTTATTTGAAAATTCATGAATTCAACCGCAAGCAAGTGACGCATTCTGAAAATGCGTTTTCTCTTAGGCCCCGTTTGTTAACCTCTTTAGGCTTTGGAATTGGACTAATAATCCCATGGGATTACTAAGCCTTCGTTTGTTTTGGCAATGGAGGGGTGGACTATTAGTCCGATGGGAATGTGAATCCCCTCGTTAAGGGATATTACCAATACCTTGGGGGATTTGGAATTAACAATCCAATCTCCTCCTTGCCAATGCGCAAATACAAAAATAGCCTTCATCAATCCCATCTCATTACCAATCTTATCCTATGTGAAGGGCAAAAACGGAAATATATACTATCAATCTAATCCTATCCCATGTGAAACAAACATGATATTAATAATCCCATCATCTAATCCCATCTCAAACAAACATACTCATCACCAATCCCATCTCCTTACCAATCCCTTCTCATTACCAATCCCAATCCTAATCACATCTTCTTACGAATCCCATACCTCTAATACTTTTATCAAACGAGGCCTTAATATAAAAAAAACTATCACGCATATTGAAGATGTGTTATATTGTGAGGTAGAAACTTAACCCTGATAAATGGTTCTCTAGGGTGTCGAGTAAAGGGGCATGAATTCGTGGGATCCATTTTAAATTCCACAAAGATGATTCGAACCGTTAGTTATTCTTAAAATATATTTTTTTAATAGATTCTTGTAAAAAAATTGGCTTAATTCAATATTTGTAAAGGCTTTTTCGACATTTGTAGAGGCCTTACAAATTTTGAAACACCATACAAATTCTAAAATAGTCCTTATCGGTTTGTCTCGACGAGAGGAATCTAAAAAGTTTAAATTTTTATCGGAACCAATAACTTTTTTGAAAAATACAAAAAATAAGTAAAAAGGAAACTATCTTTTTGATTTATTTTTATCTTTTTAAAAAAAATTAGTTTTGACCTTTTTTTTTTTTTTTACTTTTTCGGTTTCTTTTATCGAGATGAACCAATAAGTTACAAAAATTAGACGCAAAATTAACAAATGAATTTTTTTGAATAAAAACAAAAAAAATATTACTCTATACTTTTTAATCCAAACCTACCGATCTCATTTCGAAAGGATAGCTAAACAGACGCTTGAAGGGGCTGGGAGTTATTTTTCGATTGACCAAAAAAGAAGGGGCTAGGGGTTTAGTTCCTGACTGATGGTTTTACTTAAAAATATAAACGGGTATCTTCGAGATGTGTGATGCTTCTTTTTTGTATTTAGAAATCGCATCTCCAGAATGCGTTATTTGTTTGGGTGGATTTTATTGCTACGCAAGCTTCGTAAAATGCATTTCGTATGTGCGTGATTGACATCACGAATTTTGATAATACGCAATGAACCATATCCAGATCAGAAGGTAGCACAATGGATTAGAATGTTCGTCTGTTCATTTTAAAACACGTTTGTTTCAGAAGATGGACATTCTTTCAATTCGTTTCCCAGTAGTGGAGAGAGAGAGAGAGAGAGAGTGTGTGTGTCTAAGTTAAGATTTATTGGACACGTTTAAGACTTAAGTCGAAGAGTAAAAGGACATGAGATGAAAGCAAGTGCACGGTAGCAGAAGAGAAACTTCCAACTCATATCCTGCCCTGGCTCTCCTCGCATGACATGACATCTACCACACCTTTGCTCCAAAACATGACAACACATTCATGAAATGATCCAATGGTTCAGATTAAAACCAGTTATTCAGATCCCAAATCGTTAGTTGATGTCGTTTTGCATATTTGCCCCCTTTTCCGTTTCCGAATTCCTCCGAGTAGTTTTTACTGTACAAATTGGGGCTGGAATCCCAGATTAACAACCTGGCTGGAAATTTGAAGATACGAATCCGATCCTCTTATCAGCGGCATGGAAAACAGAAACAAAGACTGTTGTGTGAAGTCTAGATATTGCCATGGAAAGCTTTCAAGCAGTATATGATATGGTAATGGTACCCTCATAGCGTTTTCTTCAATTCTCCTGCAAAACATTGGAAAAACACAGCAGCATTTTCTTCAACTCTCTTGAATCTTTTTTTTTTTTTTTTTGGGTACATGATGCAATTTTTTCCCCTTATCTCGATCAGAAAAAGAAAAAAGATGCACAGGGTTTGAATGGACAATTGGTAGCTTAAAGCCCTCTCTCTGTACTACACGACTCTGAACACATCAAATAGAAGGGTAAAACAAGAACGAAATCTTATTATTCGGTGAAAATCAAATGGAGTAAAACAAAAAATTAAATCCTTACGGGATGTATATCGAAAAACAAAATCAATAAGCAAAACCCTAATTTTTCCCAGAAACAAAAACAGACCAAATCGAAGGGAGAGTCGTGAGAGATCAACACATCCTTCCGGAGTTGCCGGACTAGAGGATAACGTGTCGGACACTCTAGCATCTTCCCGAATTGTTTTACTTGGGGAGTCATGTCACCACCTTTTTGTTAATGTCACTCATCTTTATGTCTTGATTACGACTCCGTTCCAAAAATCTTCTTAAAAAATAAGTAATTTATTTCACATTTTTTCAAATTCAAAAATAATGTAAATGAAAAATAAATTTTTAATTTTTTTTTGCACCGTATTAAAGATTTTGATGAGATCTATTAAACAAGATCTACATTAGTAGGAAAATTATTTGCGTAGATAAATAATTTTTGAGCTTGAAATGCCTTTTTAAAAAATAAGTACTTATTTTACTTTCCGGAATGGAGCCTAAATGATTTCTACTATACACATCATTGTATATGAAAGATTCTTTAATTTGGACAGAATTTAATACTATTAATTACAAATTTAGACAGAATTTAACACTGCCAATTATAGCGGTAGTGGTAGTGGAGTGGTAGTATAGGAGGTTATATGGGTCAAGTGTTAATTAACACTGTTAATTGTGGTATAAATTTATATGAAAATTAACATTGTTAATTTAGATAGAAATTAACACTGTTAATTGTGATGGTGGTGGTGGGGGTAGCGGCGGCGACGTGGTAGTGATGATTGTGGCGGCAATAGTGGTGACGGTGTGGTGGTGATGGTAGAGTGGTGGTGGTGGTGATAGTGGCGGCGGTGGCGGTGGCAGCGTTGTGGTGGTGGTGGTGTAGGAGATTGTATAAGTCGATTGTTAATTTAGACAAAAATTAACACTGTTAATTAAGGTAGTGGTGGTGGTGGTGGTGGTGTAGGAGGTTATATGGGTTGACTATTAATTTAGACAAAAATCAACACTCTTAATTGTGGTGGCGGTGGTGGGGGCGGCGTGGTGGTGTGTGTGGTGGTGGTGGCGGTGGCGGTGGCAACATGGTGGTGGTGGCGGCGTGGTGGTGGGTGGTGGTGGTGGCGGTGGTGTTGGTGGCACGGTGGCGATGTGGTGGCAGTGGTGGCGGCGGCAGTGGCAGTGGTGGTGGCGGCGGCGGCGGCAGTGGTGGTGGCGGTGTGGCAGTGGTAGGGGTGGGGGTGGTGGTGGCGGCGACGTGGTGGTGGTGGTGGAGGGTGGCATGATAGGGGTGGTGGTGGCATGGTAGTGGTGGTGGTGGCTGTAACTAAGAATTAAAAACAATTGGCAACCAGTCAACCAAACGTAAATAACTTAATGCAGAATGCAATTCCACTGATTCTTATTTAAACCCAGACTTGTGCAGATTCAAAATTATGGCTGATGGCCCATCGCCATCTAAAAAAAAGAAAAGGAACAAGACTACCTTTAATCTAAATTATGGCAATAGAAGGAAGTCCAAGGATAGAATTCCTCACACACAAACCCGGCCTGCATAGTTGTGGAAGTAGTTCGAAGTTCCAAAAGAAATGAAAAATAGGGAAGGAAGGAATGCAAGAAAGAAAGGAGGAGGGAATCTTACGAGGTCTGCTACAGTCATCTGAAGTTTCTTCTGATTCCAAAGTAACAGGGTGCCATTGTGCGATGAGCGAAGAATACTTCTATTTGCCATAATTTAGATTAATGGTAGTCTTGTTCCTTTTAATTTTTAAAAAGAGAGAGGCCGTCAGCCATAATTTTGAATCTGCACAAGTCTGGATGGAAATAAGAATCAGAGGAATTGCATTCTCCGTTAAGTTATTTACGTTTGGTTGACTGGTTGCCAATTGTTTTTAATTCTTAGTTACTTGATCAGTTATCGGCCTTGTTATCCTAAACAAAATGAAAAGAAGGATCAGTTATCGGCCTTGGTGTTGCCTTGGGTTCAAAGATTAGCTTCTTTATCTGAGAGCTGAACTTGCATAATCAGTTAACAAGCATGACACAACTTGAGCTTGAGTAAGTTTTTCCCCCCCTTTATCCCTTACATGATACTACCTCCGTCCCATAATGTTTGGCCGTTTCGCAAAACGAGAACTAAAAAATAATGCATTTCTTTCAAGAAAAAATTTCAACTTTTTTTATAAATTAAAAGAACTCATCGATATCTAGTGAATTGTTGAAAAAAATTTTAATTTTTCTTGCAAAAATTATATTATTTTTACATCCTCATTTTGCGAAACGGACAAATATTATAGGACGGAGGGAGTATTATTAGTGTAGTTGCAACCCATGTACTGTATTTTCATCTATCTCCGGAAATCGGCACCTTATTGGCACTGTCGGTTCCATTCATATGGCAAGAGGTCTCATTGCGGTGATTCCTTTGTCGGTGTATGTTTAGTTTTTCATCTCCGGCATGTTCCATGACCTTGGATCTGGTGTCCTATAGATGGATCTAAGCGCAAGCAAAATCTTTCCTCTGTGGGGGTACCAAGTTTAATCTTTGTTTAATCCTCTTATTATGTCCTTTTACCACTTTTTCTTCTTAATTCTTAACCATAGTATGAGAGAGGCTCTCATCGGGTTTGTGCTCTGGCGCGATAGGGTGGTTTACCTCGGAACTATGTTTCATCTTACTTGGAGTTGTGATTTTCCACTACTTATTGTTTTAGCACTATATCTTTGATTACTTTCAAAATAGGACCATCTTCAATTTTGGTGGTGATCTCTGTTGACATGGTTTTGTGCCTTTGGGCATGTTTAATTTGATGCAAGGATTGATACCCATCCCCAATCCATGGAACAATAAAGACATGTGGCTCCACATGTCCCCTAGACTTGGTTAGACTCGCATTTAGTTTAGTTTAGTTTATTGTGTGGAATTAAAAATATGACGTAGACTAAAGGGGGAGTATTAAAAAAAAGATTCATTGCTCATGGCGGTGCCCTATAACGTAAGCATTGGGTTTGATATATGTGCCGGCGTTGAGCATTTCTGAGGCCCCAGCCAAGGGCGTTCTAGAGTTGGGACTGTCTTGAGCAAGGCCAGAATGATTCTGGACCGTGATTTGAAGCCATCACTCTCTGTGCTAAAATAGCTTGACACCAGGAGATAATGCCCACTGCTTTTGGTTTTGTAAGTGATTCTTGACTCCCTTGAATAGAGATAGAAACATAGTTTTGCAAGTAATAAAAACATTATGGGACTAATATTCATCTGTACCTCTAATAATGCATTACGCCCAAATTTATGTTCACAAATCCGAGAACCAAATATGGCCTTACCACTTGATATATTTTGTTTCGAACATCTCGACTAATCTCTAGGTCAATCACACAGTTCACTAGCAACAAAAAAACCCATGCGGACTTGTGTGACAATGAGCCAATCCCAGACCTTCAAATACAAGGCCAACCTTGTTAAAATGCCCACTTTTTCAAGGGAACCCACGACTCAAAACTCCTAGAACCATATCTGTACTACAAGTTCAAGAATTGGTTTGTACTCCCCAAGAACGGCCATCCTTCAATTAAAAGTGTCATAGCCCTTTTCGATGGCCAAAAAGGGGAATCATTTCAGTTATTTAGATAGTTAAGAGAGATGAAAATTCGTGAGAAAGAAAGAGAAATGAAGAAAAAGATGAATCTTTATTCGTCCATTTTGGTTTCTCGCCAAATTTGATCACTTTTGATGAGATCGGTGAAAAACCACAATACTTTCTTTTCTCTTCCTTTCTCACAATCCAAAGGGCCTCTTAGTGCTTTATAGAAATTTCCATTGGAAAGTTGGACAGAATTCCAAATGAATCTCACCTGAAATGATGCTCAACAAAAATGAAAACAAATAAAACTAAGCAGGACCTATGGTACACACCCCTAGCTTATTAAATGGTGTACTGTACATACCATGATTTTAAACCCTTGGATTTAAAAGTGAATGATCCGAACCACTCATTTATTAAATCAATTAATAAAATGAAAAAAGGGTTGAGCAGGTAACCGGTTCTTCTCTCCTCCCTCACTCTCTCCCTCTCCAAAAAATGAGCACAAATTATATAACATAACCATAACTTTTATGATGACATAAAAAATTGGCATTTACTTACCACAATGTGTCGTATCAAAAGAAATTAATCCAAATATTTTGTAGCAAGACTAAAATATGTTGTACCACAATTAAGCTGGGTTCGAATTTCAATAGGTGAAATTTTATGATGAGGTATTTAAAAAAAAAGAAAAGAAGAGTAAATGAAGGGCGAGAGACTTGAACACTTGATTTTGTAGGCAAATGTGTTAGAACTCCAACACCTTACCGCAGTTACACAATTGAGAATTTGTAATTTTAAAGACTGTTAATTATATAATACTCCATCGTATGTGGGGGGGCCCATTTTTGGGCTAAGAATTTGAGAAAATTTGTACAGCACGTTGTGAACAAGTAACATTGCTTTATAATTTTCTTATAATAATTGTGGTTATATTATTTAATTTGTGATATTTCACACTTGTATGGTGGAAATTTTAAAATTTGAAAAAATTATGTGACGGGAATTGAAAATAATTAGGTTAAGTTTTGTGCAACACATTGTGCTAAGGTAACGACAATCTATGACATTGTTATAATATTTGTGATTATTTTATTCAATATGTGGTATTTAATTTACGTATATATTTTGCTTCGGTATAACTATTGTGGATTTTTTACGATATATTTTCATTTTGTTATGGAATATATCATCACACAAAAAAAAAATACGACAGGTTGTGGTAAGGTAACGCCACTTTATGATTTTATTATAACAATTGTGGTTATATTATTTAATTATAGTATGGTATTTTGTCAATTTAACTATTGTTAACTAAACATTCTGATTGAATTTTTTTTATACGACACGTTATGGGTAAGAAAACGTCAATTTATGGTATTGTCATAATAAATTTGATTATATTACTGAATTTGTGGTATTTTAGACATGTCTTATTACGGAATATTTTAATCAATTTCCTTTGGTACGACGTATTGTGGTAAGAAAAAACGTCAATTTATGGTATTGTTATAACAATTGTAGTTTGTTTTATAATTTGTGATATTTACATATGTTTTCTTTTGATATGACACATTGTGGTAAGAAAATGATAATTTTAGGTGTTGTTATAACAATTGTGGTTATTTTATAAAATTTGTGACATTTTACAAATATTTTTGGCTTGGGTATAACAATTATTGATTCTGGTATGACATATTTTGATTTTGTTATGGAATATCATACGAGTCAGAAAAAATTGGTACGACTCATTGTGGTAAAATTATTTAATTTTTGATATTGTACGCATATATTTGGTTAAGGTACAAGTATTATGGATTTTGGTACGAATAATTATGGTTACATAATAACAATATTTTTTAATTATTAGAAATCTGCTAATGACCTATTCAACAAGTAAATTTTAAAGTACAAGTCGTAACTAGAATCATAAATATGTATTAGAAAACCAAAAATCGGCATAATGAAAATCACAAATTGTCATAATTTAGACATACAACATACTTTGGGTACCATAGCTTTCTCAAACTAAGCATACCAAGCTGCAGCAAAATATTTAATAATAATACCCAAAAGGCCTTCGTAGTAGTAAAATATTCATGACAAGTCTTTCTTATAGAACATAGATAGACAACTTAGGCAGCAGAATCACCTAGTGCAAACGACACAAAACGACAGACATAAGCACGACTAGCCAAGGAGAAAAACAAAAGCAACACAAACAAACTGACCAGTGACCAACAACATAAACCAAACAGCGTCGAGAAACAAGACTAAGAAAGAGAGTTTGAGCTTTAATTATCGAAAGCGATCCTATCCATGATCCGAGCCACGACTTCCTTGGAGTCCTTAAGCAACTTGATACTCTTGTTCAGCCTCTCGCGCTTCTTTGCAGCTGATGGAGACTCTTCGAGCATCCTTTGAATTGCACCTGGACCGCCTGCTTGAGGTCCCATTAGCTCGTTGAAAATCTCCGGTTCCATGTGGTGATCAACCAAGTTCCGAACATGTAGCTGCAAGTGCAGAGCCAAGGTATCGACTAACCTTTTCAGAACAACCTTCCAATAGGCAGTGATCCTCATTTTCAAGTCAAATGCCTGCTCTCTAACATTTGAAAGACCGCGAAGATGCCCAATCTGTATATTCCCAAAACCTTCAATCGTTATCTCTGAGTAGTAGGGACGAGTACTATTTATGCGCTCTATGCAATTATTCTGTTGAGCCATAAGCTTACCCCATTCTGACATGTACTCCGGACTACAAGTATAATCTGTTTGCTTCTCCATCTCTACGAACTCCATTACTCTATCAAAAGACTTAGCTTTCATCTTTGCCACAAGACTATGGATCGCCCTTCTCATAGCCGATTGGAGTTGAGGGTAATTTTCGCAATGTTTCATAAAAACATTTGTAACCACAGTTTCAATGTAGTTCCACACTTTCTCCATGAAATCCATTGGCGTATTGGATATCTGCTCGACCTTTTTCTGGAGGATTACAAGAAAGGCAGTGTGAGGGAGGAAGTTGGGGAGCTCAATTCTTTTGGCTTCATCTAGGACCCTCATCTCATCCACAAGAAAGTTCTCAGTCGGCTTATTCTTTTCTGCACTCTTTTGAAGCTCATCGGCGAACTGGTTCAGCATTTCAACCAACCGAGCAGTGCAATGCATAGTTTTGTCTTCTGGGTATTCATCAATCTCCCCTCTCAAGAGTATTTTTCTCAGACAGTCTTTGGATAAACAAAAGATCCTCACAAACACCGTCATTGCTTCAGCATCTGAAGATACATTCTGTGGCATTTTGCTAAACTCTGATACATTGGAATTCAGCTTGTCATTTATCTTTCGCACAATATCCGGCAAACATTTCGAGATAATTTTACCCTGTATCTGCACCAGCTTCTCAGCAAGAACTGGTATCCCAACCATGGACTTATCCATCCTGGATAGCAAAGGATGGTTTCGGAACAGAGACGCTTCTTCCCCGCGGGCTTCCTCATAGGACTCGTCTCCGATACGGTTCCTCACGCAAACATAACCAAGCCCAATGTTCACATCATCAGCAGTAACCTTCTCAAGCAAACCTTCAGGTGCTTTATCAGCTTTAGTAACCACAGCTAGAGTCCTCTCACCGTTCTTGTCGACACGCTGAGACATCCTTATTGATTCACAAGTAGGGAAATCAACAGTAGCAGATAAAACATTTAGTATTATACTCTCTTCTGGTGTTATATACTCCATAATAATCCGAGATATCTGCTCATATATATCCTCCGGTTGGCCATGAACAGGCACCCTAGTGATCCCAGGGAGATCCACCATAGTAAGATCCGGAACACCTTTCTTTTTGACCACCAGAGTCAATGGGGTGTGCGATATTCCTTTCCCGTTGCCTGCAATCTCATTAGTGGCCAAAACAATGGCTTCCGCGATCTGGGTTTCGTCCGTTGGGACCGTTTTGCCTTGGTACTCCAGGTGGAGCTCCGGTTTAGGATTTTGGTGGTGTTGAAGCCTCATGATCAGGGGAACCCTGGTGCAAATGCCTTGGCCGCGGGGGAGACTTATGCCGGCTAGGGACTCCAGCACACTTGATTTTCCTGATGATTGGTCGCCAACCACAACTATAGTTGGGAGCTGGATGCCTTCTTGGGCCACTTTGAGGTGGCGCAGCTCGTCGACCACATCGAGCAGAGGTCGGATGCGCTCGTTGAAGGCAAACATCAGGGGCGGGGGGACTGAAATGGGAACATGTGTTTCTGTTCCTCCTTCACCCACTAGTGAGAGTGGCTGTGCATGAAAAATGGCTATTGGATGGCCTTCTTCGTCCACCTCATGGGTTCTCTGCTGCTGTTGTTTACCATGCGAGCCCATTGAGAGAGAGAGAGAGAGAGAGAGAGAGAGAGAGAGAGAGAGATGGATGCTAGATGGAACTGTGGAAGACTGGAAGTGGACTGAGGGAGAGAGAGAGAGAGAGAGAGAGAGAGAGAGAGAGAGAGAGAGAGAGAGAGAGAGAGAGATGGATGCTAGATGGAACTGTGGAAGACTGGAAGTGGACTGAGGGATGCCAAGTCTAGCTACGCAAGAATTTAAAGGGCCTCAGGCATGACTATTTCCAAGTCCTTTTACTACTAGATTTGATTTAAATTGTTACATCACATCGGTGGATCGGGAGGTTGAATTGCGACATCCGACCGTTCGTTTTGCAATTAATGATTTTGATTTACTGAACCATTTTTACCAGTCAAAATTAATTTTTATCCAGTTAGAGTTAACAAAATATATTTAAATCATTGATTGTCGAGATAGACGGCTTGGATGCTATACTATATTTAGCACTACGAGAAGCTCACTATAGGCTCCCCAGTCCCACATCATTCGTTCTCCATAGGAAAAAAAATGTATAAAAATGAGTGTGGTTGTGGATTGATTCCCCCTAAAATGTAACTCTTCCCGGTTCTAATAATGGGGTTAATTTTGAGTTTTTACAACGCTGATTCATTATAGTCCTACACTATCATCTCTAGAAATGGCAACGGTGCAGTTCTATACAGTTATTGGCAAAACCTAAATCAAAACAAATACTTTAAAACCAAAACCATGTCCACAATGGACCGTTTTTTTATTTTTATTTTTTTATCTAAACCATAATTGAAACGACAGCTTTCGGTTCAGTATGCTTTTTCACCGAATCGGAGGTCAAAATTTTTAATATAGTTAAAAGATACAAAATATTCAACAATGAAATATCTGTGGAAGTCAACAAACTAATACACTATTACACCAATGGTTTAAAGATGCTAAAAATCATTGTCCAACAACAAAATATCCAAAAGGCAACAAGCTAATACAACAAATGTTCAAAGACAACAAAATAACATAACGTCTAAGGGTAGTTTTCTAATTATATTGCAGTTCAGTTGTGGTTATAGTACGGTTAGGTTTTCGGTTCGGTTATCGACTAAATCAAAATTGAAACGAAATGGACCGCCTTTTAAATTCAATAACCAAAACCACGGTTAATTTCGGCTAAAAACCACACGAAACAGTTCTTTACAGTTTGTTTAACCAAAAGTTGCCGGCCGAGACAGGGCATTTTGCCTTTTGAGTTTTGTGTTTTTGTTTTTTAATTTTTGTTACATTGGCATCATATTTTTGAGTTAATTATGACCAAAAGCAAAAGTGAAAAAGTAAAGGCTATGTTCGTTTGGAAGATTTGGAAGTTTTTATTTTGTTTTTCCAATCATTACCCTACTTCTTTTTCCAATCATTACCCTATTTCTCCAATTATTACTTTCTCATCTCTCTCTATCTCTCTCCAATCATTACCCCTATTTTCAATCATTACCCTATTTCTCTCTCCCCCCACTACCAAAACTAAACTAAACTAAACTCTCAACCAAACAAAGCCAAAATGTGTAAAACACTACTACCAAATAACGGTCTCTTTTGTCTAAAGTATCGTCTTATATGGGGTTTTTTCAACATCAATGCATATTTTTGTACTTTTCTAATTTCTCTCATCGAAATAAATGAATATTTTTCAAAAACTACGACAAAAAGTTAAACAAAAAATTGTAAAAAATAAAAGATACGGAAAAAATTACTACTAGTATACAAAAAAAAAAGTTCGGAAGGAGGAAGAATGAAAGAACATTCCACCAAAAGAAAAAGTGCAAAAGCAGATGTACGAGGACGGAGGGGACCACGAAAAGAAAAAATGAAAAAGCAGATGTACGAGGACGGAGGGGACCACTTTATTGGACGGATTCCCCTTATTCGTACGAATTCCACTCCCGCACAAGGACATATGTACGGAGTAATTGTTTTACTTGGAGAGTGATTTTACCGATCTTTTTATTTTTTTATTTTTAATATCACTTATCTTTGTGTCTTGATTATATAATTTGTTTTGTGAGAGAAGGGGAATGACATTAATAAAAAAGAGAGTGGCAAAATCAATTGCTTTTTACTTTTGTTCAAGATAAAATGGTCTTATTAACCTCTCCCTAGTAGATAGTAGGCACAGACAATATTCGAATATGAATATACATTTTACGTAATAGTATTAGGGTTGTCCACAGCCTGAATTGGATCGGATTTCTATGAATCCAATCATAATTCGTATCTCACGGTTTTAAAAAAAATACAATCCAATTCTAATCCAAAAGTCTCACAGTTCAATTCTAATCCAAATCGTAAGTCAGGGTTCAGTGCCGATTTTATCCACGGATTTTCTTTCATAAAATTAAGATGAATAAATGATGCTACTGCTAACTAAAAATACAACGTGCAAGCACTTAATTATTAATGTTATGAAATGTAATAACTAATGAGTGTTTGCAGTCTTTCTGGTTTTATGGTTCAAATAACATTACAGCAATTCAACAATTTAATTCCGGTCCAAAATCCAGTCCCCCTTCTCAAGGGACGCAGGGGGGCTGCTGTTTCCGTGGGGACAGCAGCGTGCTGCTGCCCCAATTTTGGAGCCCACTCCGGTTTCGCTTCGATG
Source organism: Rhododendron simsii (assembly GCA_014282245.1). Classification (NCBI taxonomy): domain Eukaryota; kingdom Viridiplantae; phylum Streptophyta; class Magnoliopsida; order Ericales; family Ericaceae; genus Rhododendron; species Rhododendron simsii. The sequence goes on along the minus strand of CM024959.1, from coordinate 12,152,926 downwards.
ATCGGAATTGTTCACTTTGTAGAGCTTGTCGAGTAGAACAACAATGCAAAAAATCAGCTTAATTGGATATCATTAAGTGCCTAATCGGAGCCCATATAACTCTCAGTTCATGGGTTACAGTGGATTTGATCCAGTGTTTCGGATCCATTCTTTTCAAGATAAAAAGGTTCCGATTAGGCATTTAATGATATCCAATTAAGCTGATTTTTTTCACAGTTGTTCTACTTGACGAGCTCTACAAAGTGAACGATTCTGATCATAGGAGCGAGACCGGGATGAACCCCAAAATAGGGCACAACAGCAGCATGCTGCTGTCCCCTTGGGAACAGCAGCCCCCCTCCGTCCCTTCTCAAGTCCCCTTCTCCAAAATCAAGGTGACACAAAACAGGAGAAAGTGGACTCCGAAGTCTTCCACATTTGCTCTAACTTCTTTTACTACCGGTATTCATGCTCTTGCTTCTTCTTTTTCCTTTACAAGCGGTGAATTGCCCGTTACTTGCACTTCACACTCTAGCCTCTCAAGTTTTTGTACAAGGGCCTAAAACTTTCATTTTTAAACAGGGGCCTCAGTTCTCCAATTTTATTCATCTGGAAAATTAGAGGAATATTTTTTTATTGTAAAAGAGTTGAAGTAAGGTTGTGAGAAATATTGTTCTAGTTCAATAACTCCTTTCTCTATAGTTCTCGAAGAAACTATCCTCAATATGTATCTTTGTGTTCTGTTGTAATTCAATATTGTGTTCCACAAATACAAAGCACCGAAAAAAGTGTGTGCATCCACATTAATCTTGATTGAATAGTACCACCTATCCTCAACGAGTTTATGGTAAGTGGATTTTCTGTAACCTTTCCTTATTTTGTGACTTTAAATGCTAACCATGATTAAATCTGCTGGGAGCTACAAGTTTGAATGAACAAATAAAAATGACGGTAATGTTCATCCTCATTTGGTGAGGGTGAAGATAAGGGTGAACAAAATCAAACTCCATTTTTTAAAGAGGTCTTCCACACTTTCTCTACTTTTTGAAGTGCTAACCTGATTCATGCTCTTACTTTTTCTTTTTGTTCCCCACTACAATAGGAATACTATGTAAACGAGTTAAAATAAGGTTGGGAGAAATACTTCCATAACTCCTTTCTCGATAGTTCTGGAAGAAACTATCCTCGTGATATATCTTTGTGTTCCATTGTTCTTTATTTTTTTAATTTTATAACAACTCTTACCTTTTCTTTTCCTTAACAAATGTTTGGGCTGAGAATTACGACTCCTTTACAGAGATCTTCCCACTTTCTCTACTTTTTCTTTAGGAAAATTTTAAAATTAGTTCAATAGACTGACAATAGCAAGTGTGTGAATGTGTATAAAAGGGTGTAAAAAGTATATAGAAATACTTATTTTTCTTATCTTCTAGTGTGCTTATCGTTAGCTTAGTGGGCAGACATGCTCTTACTTTTTCTTTTCGGATTGCCGACACAATGGGTGGATGATTATAATTAATTAAGAAAATTGATTTTCATACTTTCCTTTTGTTAAAGTGCATTTCATTTTTTTTTCTTTATTCATTTGGAATAAAAAACTACCCTTTATATATATACTCATACATCTTTTCCTTCACACATAAAAAGGGTAATCATGTAATATCACATCACTACAAAAAAAATGCATTTAAATATAAGGGGAGTGTGAAAATCAATTCCCTTAATTAATAATAAGTCCACATCACATTTTGCTTCTCGGTCATTTTTTATGCCGATTTCTCGTGGATACCCTTAAAATTACGTTCTGAACGCATTGAGTGGCTTGAATCATTGAAATTCGATTGGAAAAGGAGAGTCCACATTTCAAGAGGTCCTCATTTGAAAATTTTCGTGTATATATATATATATATATATATATATATAGAGAGAGAGAGAGAGAGAGAGAGAGAGAGAGAGTGTCCCCTTCAGGTAAGGGCGTCTTCATTTTAAATAAAATGCGAACGTCCCATTTTCTCATCTTTCCCGATCAAATTTCGATGATCCGAGCCGCTCAATATGTTCAGAACGTGATTTTAAGGGTACTCGCTAAAAATCAGCAAAAAAATTACCATGAATGGCTTGATTTAAGCAGTTTTTATTTGAACCGTTCGATAAAATACAAACAAAAACTACTCAGATCAAGCTCTTTTTGGTCCTTTTTTTTTGCTGATTTCTCATAAGTACCCTTAAAATCATATTTTAAACATATTGAGCGGCTCGGATTATCGCAAATTGGTCGGGAAAGCGACATCCTTAACTATGTTAAAGATGTTACATTGAAGTTTTGTATATATGTATATTTGAACAGCAAAAGGATGGCGATTTTAGTAACAAACCTTAAAGATGTTACATTGAATAAAGGGTGAGAGAATAAAACAGCATCATGACGAGTGAAAAATATTCCAACTATGTTGTCACTCAAGCTGCATTACCAAGGTTGGAATTATGTATTCTCTTGAACTTAACTTAAACTTGTGAGTTTTGTCCTTAATTTTTTTTGACATTTGTTAGTTTCCCACTCAACTTTTATGAGTTATTGATTCACTTCGATGAGAGGAGTAGAAAAAGTATATATTTTTTTTTTTACTTTTATCCAAATATTTTGAGAAATAACAACTTTTTTTGTTGAAAAAAGTGGTTATTTCTCAAAATACTTCGGTAAAAGTAATTTTTTTTTACTTGTTCGATTCCTCTAGTCGAGATGAATTAATAACTTACAAAAATTTGGTACAAAAATAACAAATGCGAAAAAAATTCAAATAAAAACAAAATTTTCAAATTTAAGTTAAGTTTATAAGAATGCAAAGTTCAAGAGAATGGTGACATGTGAATTTGCATCCCACATGCCTACTTTGCCCTTAGGAAGTAGGAACTATGCTCGTTTGATAAACCTCCAGGGGGTCGGGATTAGATTATCAATCCTAAAGGATTATTAATACTGTGCATGGTAACCCAAAATGGGTTGAGATTATTAGTCCTTAGGGCTCGATTGGATGTGGGATTAGATTTAGAGGTATAATGTAAGAAGGGGGATTGGATAGTAGGGGATATTATGTAAGAATGCTGGATCCACATTGATGTGATGGGGGGATTAAATAATATTTGGTTTGAATGAGGAATAAAATGGGGGGCTTGTTTACCTTTTTGGTTCCCAAAGTATTAGCGAGTGGCCAATTTCGTCCCCAATCTAAATATTTGTCCAATTTCGTCCCCAACGTTTAAAATGTGTGCCAATTTAGTCCCCACCCCTAACTCCGTTCATCTTGTCCGTTAGAATAAGGGGTGTTTCCGGAATTTCACCTGCAAGTACCTAAAAGGTTACAAATCTACCCAAATCTAATCCTATCCCAAGTTCTTACCAACTACTACCAGTCTACCACCATCGTCACCTCCACCTCCACCTCCACCTCCCTCTTTCTACCACCAAATCTCAAACGCCCTTCCTCTCTCCCACTCCTCAGCACATAGCAAAAATCCACAGAGAGAGAGAACCCAGGAAAAAAATGCACATCCACGCCACTGGTGAAGTCGCCCCAAACGGTGAATTTCTTCAACCTCCCCCACTCCCCAGCTCTCTCTCGTGCCTTTTTTTTTTATGATCAGCAAAAAAAAGGTTGTTTTGGGTGGCGTAGGGGCTGTTTGGAGTGGATGAGATCTTGACGACGGCGAAGGTGGGCGTATCTGAGGCGGTATGAAGGGTGGAGTTGGGGGTTCCGTTTGAAGGCGACGTAAGGGATGTTTTGGGTGGCGCGGGGGCTGTTTGGGGTTCCGATGGATGGCGATTTGGACGGCGGCGATGGTGGTTGGAACTGAGGTGCTATTGGAGATGGCGGAGGGGTTGTGGTCTTTTTGATGGCTGAAGGTCGGTGGATGTGAGGGTTTTTCGGTGTAAGGAGGCGTTGAGGTGGTTTTGGGCGGCAATGAGGTAGGAGGCTTTGGGCCTGGTTTTTGGGTCATGGGAGGAGGGTTCTGGACGGACAGCGGTTGGGTGGGTAGCGGTGTTGGTGGGTTCCATTTGCAGCGGCGGAAGGACGACGAGTGCTTGGGGGCGGTGGGGCAGCGGAGCAGCAGTAGTGTTTTGAAGGTGCAGGGCACCGGTGAAGCAGCGGTAGCAGTGGTGTGATTTGACTGATCAGTGTGTGCCTTTGTTATTCTAGCCCAAGAATCTTTTTTATATATGGAGAGTCGAGGCTGCGTTTCCTGAAATTTTGCCCAACTCTATCACAAAATTGGAGTTGGTTGGAGGTAGAGTTGTTGCCGGAGGCGGAAGTAGCGGTCGCGGCAGGTAGGGGTGAATTGGTGTTCATCGATGGAGTATTTACCGATTTTGATTGTGGAATAAAAAGTGGCGTTTGTAATTTTGTACTGAAGTATGTTGGTATGTGTTGAATGAGAGAGAGGGGATAGCAAGGAATGCAATACCAGTAATGCCCTTCATTTAAACAGACAAGATGGATGGAGTTAGGAGTGGGGACTAAATTGACACACATTTTAAACGTTGGGGATGAAATTGGACAAATATTTAAATTGGGGACGAAATTGGCCACTCGCTAATACTCTGGGGACCAAAAAGGTAAATAAGCCTAAAATGGGGGTATAAAGTTGTTATGTAGTTGAAATGGAAGAGAGATGAGGTATTAGGAAGGGGGATTCCACAATGTCGGCTCAAACCCTAGCCATATGTAAGCCTCCCTCAGGGGGTATTAGGGGAGGTTATGGAGGAGGGGGTATTATCAAATTTCTCCGATTTTTGTCTTCCTAAACCACGCCATAGAATCGGCTCCATGGATTAGAAGGGGGGATTGGACAATACCCCTTCATAGTGTGGCATCCAATCGAGCCCTTAGGACTAGCAAGGTGGGTATTAGGGGGTATTGAAAAGGGTCTCTCCCACTTGGTATTAACAATCCAATCCCATCTCATCCTTGCCAATGCACAAATACGAAAATAGCATTTACCAATCTCATCTCCTTACCAATCCTATCTCATGTGAAGGGCAAAAACGAAAATGTATACTATCAATCCAATCCTATCCCATGTGAAGAGCAAAAACGAAAATGTATACTATCAATCCAATCCTATTCCATGTGAAACAAACATGATATTAATAATCTCATCATCTAATCTCATCTTAAACAAACATACTCATTACCAATCCCATCTCTTTACCAATCTCTTCTCATTACCAATCTCAATCTTAATTCCATCTCCTTACGAATCACAATCATCTATCACTGTTATCAAACGAGGCCGGAACCCGTGACATCTTTTTTCCTCCTAGGAATTCATGGGCTTTTGGCTGGTTACTTTTTGTCATTAGGTAAAACAAAAATGTTAGGTTACATAAAAACAATCCATGAAAATGTCCAAACAAGAAAATGTGTAGACATTTTCATGGAAAGTTTTATTGTATCATAACAATCCTTCCAAGTGTTTCGGTAGTAAATAAGTTATTGAGAAATGTCAAATTGTTTCCAATAGAATAAGTTGTTAATAGTTTGTGAATAGAGTTACTATAACAAAAATATTTTGTTGAAATTTTTTTTTGTTAGTGGAAATGAAATGGTAAAATGCTGAAAGTTTTTTGTTAATGGAAACAAAATAGTAAAATGCGTTAAGTTTTTACTGATTTTTGTTAGTGAAAACCGGGCAGAATTTCCTAAACAAGACACCAACCTTTTTTTATTTTTATGTTTTTATTCAAAAAAAATTCATTTTTAGTTTTATCCGAAAACTTTTATTAATTTTTGATTTGTCTCAACAACATAAATTGAAAAAGTAAAAAATTTTGACCGAAACTGATCAAACTATTTTCAAAACCATCCAAAAAAAAACCGGCTTTGGTTTTTTCCTGAATTTTTTTTCGAAAAATTTTGGGTTTCGGTCATAATTTTGAAAATTTTTTATTCCTCTCGTTAAGAAATAAAAAATTAAATGAAGACAAAAAAAAAAGGACAATAGGAACAAAGTAGCCTATTTGTATATCAGTACGTTGTACATGCCTCCAAGAAGAGAAGCATAAAACTCTCCAGAAGTTAAGCTTAATCCCTAGAAGATTCTTGTATCGATACCATTCTTATGCAGAATCTGTGACCTAGCATTGTGATCGGGTCGTTTCCGTACCAAAAATAATTAATAAAACGAAACAATTACTACTACTCAAATGAACAGTGGTAAATATTTTGAGTATCGCTCCACAGGAATTATAAGGCTGAGTTACAGTTATTGCAATTAATTTCTATATTAATCTGAGAAAAATATTGATTGATTATTGATTTCTTAAAACTATTGAACTGAAATTAAAAACGATAGAAAAGCAGGAAACGAATTGATGGGAAAAAGTTCTAGGGTTTCGAATCCACTCTTCCCCCTCATAACATAAATATGTTTCGATTACAGGTCAACTATTCAAACCAATCTGGATACCGTAGGATTGCAAGCCCTAACGATATCTCCTAAAAATAATTTATGAATCACCAATCAGCATGGACTATCTCGGCCTAGCACGAATCGTCTTACTAGCATGAACCGTCTCTAATCAAGCACGGATTGTCTCATCGGCACGACTCGTCTTACATAGTATAATCCATCTAATTAGTTATCACAAAACAATTAAAACCGTTATACAAACGTGCATAAAACCTAGAAAATTATACACGAGATTTGATGGAAAGAATTAATCTTATAAATAAATCATTGCTCATATAACCATGATCTAAATAATAAAACCTAAATCAAAACATATAAATTGTTACTCAGAGTTCAAGCTTCATCTACACCCTAGAAGAGGGTTTAGCCAGCCATGAGGATAAGCATCTCAGTTGATGTTTTCCCACTCAAAGCCGCTGCCTTCGTCAGGCGTCCAATTTCTTAAACCCGTTCCGAAGCCTCCCTGCCGAAGTCAGTCAATTTTCATTATATAGGGTTTTAAGTATTAATTACATATAGGCCCTTGAACTTCGTGCTTTAATAGATTGCAATTCAATTTTGAAGCTCTTTACACTTTGACCCCAAACTTCCATTAAACTCTTCGTTTTATCCAATAGTTTGGGCAATGAGCTCGATCAACCTATAAATAAAATAAAAGCAAAATTAATATCAGATAACAAATATAAATAACTAACAAGTGTAATTTGGAGAGCCAAAATATCAATATTTCGGCACTTATCACATTGGCAGAAGGTGATTGTATGTGAGTTTCCTGAGTAACACCACATACAATACAAGTATACCAAACACAGATCACTTATGGTTAGACCCTAGTGGATAGACGGCCCAAGATGGCCATAATAGCCCGTTTAGCTAGGAACATCACGATGGGATTATCAATCCTATATATGGGCCCATTAATACCATGTTTGGTGTGCACATACTCGGACTCCCTTGCTTAATTTAGTTTGACAAGTTTTTTGATCGGAAAAGGAAATATATTTGGACCAAGTTCCACCAAGGTTAGAACATCTGATGCTTCCGAGACCCTAATTTCCGGATGGTTGACTGCTTTCCAATCTCTTTCAGAATCTCGATCACTTGTGAACAAATTGGCCATGTTCTTGGAGGATTGCCTCCCTTCGGTATGTGTCTCAAATATTTGGTTCCTGCAGGCACATGAGGTTTTTGAACAAAACTTCGATAGGCGATAGGTGTAAGCACCGCGAGGTGTGAAGCAATCTCGTACTAAACGAAACGACTTTCACTTTCCGTAACCAAAATGAACGGGAGGAATCAGAAAGGTTATTTATATTCATTGTGGTTATATATTCATGATGCATCAAGAAGCTTGTTTCACTATATCATCTACCTTTGGTCCGGAATTATTATTATCTGTAGTAGTAGTCTAGTAGATAGAGTATCATTAAATGGACACCAATGGGGCGTCACCCAATTACATAAAAAGGAAGAATGCACACAAGGATAGAATTAAGTCCTCGCCAAAGTGTGACAATCCTGAGAATTCCGCAAACAAAAAGGAGTGACGGAATCCTCCCGTGATCCAAAACGCTAAAGCTCTAAGTAAATCCAACTTGGGTCTCTGATTAGCCATTTGGCCATCAATCAAAAGTCCTATTCCTTTGAAGAGGTAGCATTAGGCTCAACCAAGGCATTGTTGTCAGCATTCTTCGCTCATCGCACAATGGCACCCTGTTACTTTGGAATCAGAAGAAACTTCAGATGACTGTAGCTGACCTCGAAAGATTCCCTCCTCCATTCTTTCTTGCATTCCTTCCTTCCCTATTTTTCATTTCTTTTGGAACTTCGAACTACTTCCACAACTATATCGTCAATCACACCGTTCACTAACAGCGAAAAACCGAGAACCGAATATGGCCTTACCTCTTGATATAGTCAATCACACCGTTCACTAACAGCGAAAAACCCATATGGATTTGCGCCACAATGAGCCAATCCCAAACCTTCAAATAAAAGGTCAACCTTGTTAAAATGCCCACTTTTTCAAGGGAACCCACGACTCAAAGCTCCCACAACTATATGAGTACTACAAGTTCAAGAATTGATTTGTACTCCCCAAGAACAGCCATCCTTCAATTGAAAGTGTTATATTCCTTTTCGATGGCAGGGAATCTTTTCAGTTATTTAGATAGTTAACAAAGATTAAAACTCGTGAGAAAGAAAGACAAATGGAGTAAAAGAAGAATCTTTATTCGTCCATTTTGGTTTCTGGTCAAATTTCATCACTTTTGATGAGATTTGGTGACAAACCACAACCGTTTCTTTTTTTCTCTTCCTTTATGACAATCCAAAGGGGTTCTAAGCTGGAAAGTTGGACAGAATGCAAATGAATCTCTTCTGAAATAATGCTCAACAGAGACGAAACAAATCAAACTAGGCATAGTAAGCTGCAGCAATTGATATAATACACAAAAGGCGTTCATAGAAATATTCATGATAAGTCTTTTTTATAGATCGTAGACAGCTTGGGAAGCAGGAACACGGAACACCTAGTGCGAACGACACAAATGACAGACATAACGACAAACATAAGCGCGAATAGCCAACGAGAAAAACAAAAGTAACACAAACAAAATGACCGACGACATAAACCAAACAACACAAACCAAACAGCGTCAAAAAAGAAGAGTAAGAAAGGGAGTTTTAGCTTTAATCAACGACAGTGATCCTATCGATGATCTGAGCCACAACCTCCTTAGAGTCCTTAAGCAACTTGATACTCTTGTTCAGCCTCTCGCGTTTTTTTGCAGCAGATGGAGATTCTTCAAGCATCCTTTGTATTGCACCTGGACCACCCGCTGGAGATCCCATAAGCTCATTCACAATCTCTGCTTCCATGTCTTGGTCAACCAAGTTCCGAACGCGTAGCAGCAAGTGCAGAGCCATGCTATCGACCAACCTTTTGAGGACAACCTTCCAATATGCAGTGATCCTCATTTTCATGTCAAATGCCTGCTCTCTAACATCTGAATGACCCCGAAGATGCCCAACCTCTATCTCCCCGAAACCTTCAATCGTTATCCTTGATGGTTTGTAGTAATCATTCATGACCTCCATGAACAAATTCTGTTGAGCCATTAGCTTACCCCAGTCTGACATGTACTCCGGACTGCAAGTATAATCTGCGAGCTTCTCCATCTCTACAATCTCCATCACTCTATCAAAAGATTCATCTTTTATCTTTGCTACAAGATTATGGGTCGCCCTCCTCATAGCCGATTGGAGTTGAGGGTAATTTTCGCAATGGTTCATGAAAACAGTTATGAGCACCGTTTCGATATAGTCCCACACTTTCGCCATGAAATCAACCGGCGTTTTGGATATCTCCTTGACCTTTTTCTGGAGAATTACAAGGAAGGCAGTGCGAGGGAGGAAGTTGGGTAGCCCAATTCCTTTAGCTTCATCTAGGACCATCATCTCATCCATCAGAAAGTTCTCCGTCAACTTATTTTCTGCACTCTTTTGAAGCTCACCAGCGTATTGGTTCAGCATTTCAACCAACCGAGCAGTGCAATGCATTCTTCTGTCTTCTGGGAATTCATCAAACTCGCCTCTCAGGAGGATTTTCCTTAGAGACTCTTTCGAAAACCCAATGATCCTCATAAAAACCGTCATTGCTTCACCAACGGAAGATAGATGCTGTGGCATTTTGTTCAACTCCGACACGCTGGAATTCAGCTTGTCGTTTATCTTCCGCACAATCTCCGGCAAACATTTGGAGATAATTGTAGCCTGTATATGCACCAGCTTCTGCGCAAGAACTGGAACCCCAACTATGGACTTATCAATTTTGGACAGCAAAGGATGACTTTGAAACAGATGGGTTTCTTCCTCGCGGGCTTCCTCATAGGACTCTTCCCCAATCCGGTTCCTCACGCATACGTAACCGAGCCCAATGTTAACGTCATCAGCAGTAACCTTCTCAAGCAAACCTTCAGGAGCTTTATCGGCTTTGGTAACCACAGCAAGAGTCCTCTCACCGGACTTGTCGACACGCTGAGACATCCTTATTGATTCACATGTAGGGAAATCAACAGTGGCAGACAAAACATTCAGTATTATGCTCTCTTCTGGTTTGATGTACTCCATTATAATCTCTGAGATCTGCTCATATATGTCCTCAGGTTGTCCATGAACAGGCACCCTAGTGATCCCAGGGAGATCCACCATAGTAAGATCCGGAACACCTCTCTTTTTGACCACCAGAGTCAATGGGGTGTGCGATATTCCCTTCCCGTTGCCTGCAATCTCATCAGTGGCGAAAACAATGGCTTCCGCGACGTGGGTTTCGTCGGTTGGGACTATTTTGCCATGGTACTCCAGGTGGAGCTCCGGTTGAGGATTTTGGTGGTGTTGAAGCCTCATGATCAGGGGAACCCTGGTGCAAATGCCTTGGCCGCGGGGTAGACTTATGCCGGCTAGGGACTCCAGCACGCTTGATTTTCCGGATGATTGGTCGCCAACCACAACTATGGTTGGGAGCTGGATGCCTTCTTGGGCCACTTTGAGGTGGCGCAGCCTGTCGACCGCGTCGAGCAGAGGGCGGATACGCTCGTTGAAGGAAAACATCAGCGGCGGATGGGCTGAAAGGGGAAGAGATGTTTCTTCTCCATCTTCAGCCATTATTGAGAGTGGCTGTGCAATAACAAGGGCCCTTGGATTACCTTCTTCGTCCTCCACATGGCCATTCTGTAGCTGTTGTTCAGCTGCCATGCTATGTTCACCGCGTGAACCCATTGAGACTTGAGAGAGAAGAGAGAAGGGGGGAAAAATGGTGGGTGGAAGTGTACTATGGAAAGTATTTTCTGGAATTTAAGCTTGGAAGGCTGCACTATCCTTGAAGAACTGATATGTATTTATAGAGTTTATGCCCGGACGCTGAGAGCTGGTTCTCATCTCAAAAATGTTCTCTAAAAATTTGGACTTTTTGTCATCCTTATTTGTTTTCGTTTTTAGTGATTTTTTATCAAGATTTTTTTGTTTATTTTTATTTTACTTTATGGAGGTAAATAGTATAGTACTTCTATTAAAAAAATCAAAAAAATTGTTAAAATGTTAAAAAAACGCAAACCTATAAAGTATTTTTTTATTTTAAAAATACATCTCAAAACCGACAACGAAACAAAGGCTTTTTGAGTATTATTTTAGATTATAATACTCCCCGAAACTTGGACTAATTATTGTGACTAATAACTGCGTCATCTATATTGGCTAATAGCCGTATCATCTGGCATCGCTTACCCGCTTACTTGTACTCCCAGAATAATGAGTCATAGCTTTAATCACATAATGCGCGTGCTAGAGTTCAAAATCTCGAACGAAAGTTGAAGCATGAGCATCAAAGCATGAGAATATTCAAATTACCAAAATTCGCGAGAGATTTGAGACACCATAACTTGGCAAGAAAAAACAGAGCCTCCACTAACTCTTGCACCACTTTCACCGAATACGTCGAACAAGTTAGCTAGGGTGCATGTATTGGACAAATTTAATTTTTCCTGAAGATAGAGGGTACATTACTTGATATTAAGTGTTAGTGATTTTTTGTTTACGTTTTTTTTCCTTAAATTTTGAAATTAATCAGTCTTCTCGACGAGAGTAATTGAAAAGTAGAAAAAATGTGGACCAAAGTTGAGAGAATTCAAATATCCTACTAAAGAAAAATGACAAACTATCTTTTTTGAGTTTATTTTTTTTCTTTAGGTTAACTCCTTGGGATTTTAGGCCATACTTACTTTTAAATTTTATTCAACAAGATAAATGGTTAATCCCAAAATTGTGATACGAATCTAATAAAAATTAAAGAAAAAAATGACAGAAAATATAGTGACCATAACACCGAATATTTCTTTCCAAACACACCCTTAATCAAGTAATAACCAAATTGAACTAAAATTAACCGGGCCAAGTTAACATTGGTTTAACCCATTAATTTTAATTCAACTCATTCCTATTTTGAGGCCCAATTTAACTAAATAATTAATTAAATGCCTCTCAAGCGCTTGTCTAGGAGTAGGTGTCAAAAATAGGTGTAAACACTTTCTCTACTTTTTGCAGTGCTCACCAAATTAATGCTCGCTCCTAATTAATTTTTCTTTTCGGTTCCCAGTACAAGAGGAATACTATTGTAAACGAGTTAAAGTAAGGTTGTGAGAAATACTCCAATAACTCCTTTCTCGATAGCTCTTGAAGAAACTATCCTCATTATATATCTCTGTGGTCCGTCGTTCTTTATCTTTCTAATTTTATAACAACTCTTACCTTTTCTTTTTCCTTAACAAATGTTTAGGTACAGAAAGTCTACAGTTACCAATCGGAAAATTCCGATTAGAATCCCGACGTCCCGCCGGGCATGTTCTGGTCACCGGACGGCCGATCCGATCCGTCCAGTAATTCTAAAAAATAAAACAGAGTGGGCCTACGTGAGAATAAATACCATTCGACGTGTGTAAGTAGCCGATCCAAGCACTCCATTTTTGTATTTGGATCGGCAAAAACGGATTGTTTGTAACTGTAGACTTGCTCGTTTAGGTAGGAGAATTACGACGACTCCTTTAAAGAGGTCTTCCCAGTTTCTCTACTTTTTCTTTAACCTAATTCATGTTCTTACTTTTTCTTTTCGGTCCCTCTATTGCCAGCACAATGGGTGGATGATTATAATTAATTAAGGAAATTAATTTTCATACTTCTCTTTTGTTAAAGTGAATTTCATTTTTTTTTTGGTCTTTATTCATTTAGAATTAAAAAAAACTACGCTTCATACTCATACATCTTTTCCTTCACATGAAAAGAGTAATCATGTAATTTCACATCACCACAAAACAAAAAAAAATGAATTTAAATAAAAAGGAAGTGTGAAAATCAATTCACTTAATTAATAATAAGTCCACATCACATTTTGCTTCCTTGACTATATGTGTGTACGCATACATATATATATATATATTATTTGAACGGCAAAAGGATGGTGATTTTAGTAATGAACCTTAAAGATGTTATAATGATTAATGCTTTGTTTGGTTGAAAAAATTTTAATGAGAATAATAGGAATAACAAGTGGAGAAAGATAAAAAGAGAAATGATTAAAAGTAGAAGAAATCTTTTGAAAAATGCTTTTTAAAACTAAAACAAACAAGGTGAGAGGGAGAATAAAACAGCATCACAATGAGCGAAAAATATTCCAACTATTGACTCCTAACCCATCCTGCAATCATACGTGACTCAAGCCGCATTACCAAGGTAGGACCTCAACAGAGGGAAATAGGGAATCTTTGAACAGATAGCCCGGTAAATCAGACAATCTGGGGACAGGTTATGCCACAATAATTGTCTTCCAACTCAGAAAGCAACTCGGATAGGGGTAAGTGTTCCACTTTCTTTATAAAAATACTTTTTGAAAAAAAAAGTAATTTCAAACTTAAAAATTATGTATTTATGTAAATAATTTTTCTACCAATATGAATCTTATTTGATAGATTTCATTGAGATCTTTTAAACAAGACAAAAAAAATCAAAAAATTATTTTTTATTTTTATAATATATGAATTTAAAATTACTTTCTTTTTAAAAAGAAAGGTTTAGAAAGAAAATAGCACGGATTCAAAGCTGGCAATTCAGAGAGGAACTATGAATTTGCATCCCACGTACCTTAGGAAGTAGGAACTAGGAACTAGGAACCCGTGCCTACTTTTTCCTCCTAGGAATTCATGGGATTTTTGGCTGGTTACTTTTTGTCATTAGGTAAGGGGTGTTTCGAATGAACAGTAAAAGAAATTTAAAAAAAAAAAGATTTTTTAAGTTTAAAAATTATGTGTTTACGCAAATAATTTTTTTATTAATATGGATTTTATTTGATAGATTTAATTTAGATCTTTCAAACAATATTGTAAAAATATTCGAAAAAATATTTTTCGTTTTCATAATATGTGAGTTCAAAAAACCTTCTTTTTTTCTAAATTTCTTTTTACTGCGCATCCGGAACTGTACCTAAAACAAAAATATTTTAAAGCAAGCTTACCGGTTGTTAGGTAAAAATGTTAGTAAATGGTGCAATTTTTTCATTTTATCTACTCACATATTTTTCAACACCACACCAATATAGTGCAATTTTTTCATTTTATCTACTCACATATTTTTCAATACCACACCAATATTATCTATTTAACTTATTCTCTATTAAAATATCATTACTTTTTTTTTCCCTTTTTTCTTTTGTAATGCACAGCTGGAATATGTCAGAGGAGAGAGAGAGAGAGAATAATACAGAAATAGTAAAGCTCATGAACAGTCCTTCGATACATTTACCTAAGAGCAAGTACACCAGCATAGGTGAAATGCTTTTTTAGCTACTTTGGAGAGGAAAAACTCAAAAAACACAGCTACACCAGCATAGGTAAAAGGGTAGCTAAAATTTATTTTTGAACAGTTGTACTCTATTTTCAGGTCATACATACCTTTTAAATTTTATTCGACAAGATAAATGGTTAATCCCAAAAATGTGATATGAATCTAATAAAAATTAAAGAAAAAATTGACAGAAAAAATAGTGACCATTACACCGAATATTTATTTCCGAACACACCCTTAATCAGCAGCGGAGCGAGAAAGCGACGGGGGCACTTTTTGGTTATAATCTTGAAAACAAAAGTTGTGAAGTGAATCTAATAATAATTATTTTAGAAAAAAAAATCACCTAAACTAAAAACCGAACACCTTTTTCAGTGCTAAGGGTTGAAATGGGTTTCAAATATTTTTTATACTAGTATAATACAAAAAGGATTAATTTTGGGGTTAATTTTGTCTTTTCGCGATGCCAATTCATTTGGTCCGGTTTGGGATGGAAATTGGTTGGAATAGGACGATGGTGTTAGGAAGGAACTGAAACGATAAAAGCTGAGGGCGCGCATGACAACTGAAACGATTGATTTGTCCTCGCACATCTGCAAATCCTGCGATCGATCAAATTCCCTTTCACACATGCACAACAGAAACTTATTCCGTGAACAAATTCTTTACGGCAGCAATCAATCGTGACCGTCCAAAATTGTTCCGGACGGTCCGGATGTTAATGAAACTTTTTCGATAAAAAGTTTAACTCTTCTCTGAAAATTTTTTACAATAACATTTGAACTTTTCAAAACGCTTTTGTACGATCGCGATTGATTTCATAAATAACTATTTATGGTTCCGCCTAGGGGTGATACCGGTCCGGTTTCGACCGGTTTTGGTGTATTTTTCGGTCGAAACCGGTTATCCGGTTTGAGATTTTTAGAATCGGAAACCGGTTGAGATAAACCGGTTCCGGTTTCGATCGGCTCAACCGGTTCCGGTCCGGTTTATCCGGTTTATCCGGTTTTCATTCATGAGCCATATTTTGGGTCCAACACATCAAAAAATTCATAATTCAACCTATAAAATATCAATCAAAAATCTATAATTCAACCATTTTTTTTTTGCCCAACAAAAAGGATCAATTTTGAGACCAATACATAAAAAAAAAACTCATAAAAACATAATTAAGCCCATAAAAACAGTTTTTATATAATAAATATATTTATTAGACCAATATATACTGCAAAATATCAACCAAAAACCCATAATTCAACCCCTCCCCTATGTTTTTATATATATATATATATATGTATATATTATACATATATATAACCGGTCCGGTTTCAACCGGTTTTTAAAATACATAAACCGGATCGAAATTATTTTTCTGGTTTATAAAATTTTATAAACCGGAATCGAATCGAAATTATTCAACCGGTTTAAAAAATTCGGTCCGGTCCGGTTTTTCCGGTTTCGATCGATTTTCCGGTTTCGAGTAACACCCCTAGTTCCGCCGTTAACATGGATTTCTCCCATATCAATGGTTTCTTCTTTGTAACTTTGGAAAATACCGCTGGTTAGCAAGATTACCAAGATAATACTCCCTCCGTCCGGATTTAATAGTTCTTTTCTAAGTTCGTGTCATTTTTCAATCGATTATTATTTTCCAATTTATAATGTTTTATGTGATTTCGAAAACATCGTATTATAAAACTAATCGAAATTTATCAAATAAAATTCATATTCGATGTAAAATTCATTACGGATTCAAAGATATAACCTATTTTTTAGCCGGTTAGAATAAAATTAGGGACAATTAAGTCCGGACGGAGAGAATTAGTTTTAAGTGAATTGATATCCAAGGATAATAGGTTTTAAAAGTAAATTAATATCAGAGAAAAATGTATTGATATTTGTAAAAGTGTATCAGTAATATTCATGAAGATGTATTTATATCTACACTTATTTAAAATTAATGATATATTATTTTCCGTCTAATGTGTGAAGGTTAGTAAGACCGTTTAATGTTTGGTAAGATGATGGTAGTAGTAGTACATATTTATTTATTTTTTATAGAGAAATGATATTGGCACTCCAAAAATTGATACAGGCACTCCAAAATCAGTGTAACTCTAAAGCCACTTTCTTTTATTTTTTGGAGCGCCTGCGTCAATTTTTAGAGTGCCAATATCATTTCCCTTTTTATATATGGTATAAACAAACAACATTGCCATTGGATTCTTGGCTGCACTGCATCAAACGTCTTGTCTTGCTTGCCTGTAAAGAACCACTGTTATGTGTTTCTCTACACGTTATGATGCTTTGATTTTTCCAAAAGTCCAGCTCTACCGCTCTCGCATCGTCGTCTAAAAGTATTTTGAACAGTTGGTCTGGATTAAAACCAAATTATTACTGGTCGGATATATTTTTTACTGATTACAATGTAAAAACATATATCAATCCTTAAACACCGAGACGGACATTAAAATTAAGCGAATAATAAAACAGAGTGGGTCGGACTAGTTTTTGTTTTTAGTTTCAAAGAACTTGACATTGACAACACCACTTTCGATCAAAAATTTTGAAATAGCAAAAGGAATCCACTTTCTCCTGTTAGAAAGTGCCACCTCGGTTTTCACAATACCTAGGCCAAACAGACATTTCTTTCTTTCTTTTACTTCACCGACGCAAGTCATACTCTTACATTTTCTTTTGGGCAAATTTCACTGACCTCCCCTGAGATTTTTGACATGAACAGAAACCCCCCCTGAGATTTTTGAAATGACATTGCCCTCCTCTCCTCTACCTTACAATACCAAGGGACCCCCCTTCGTTACCTGCAAGTTAGAAAATGGATGGAGAAGGTGACGTCATTGTACTATACTTTTTATAATACCTATACTCTCCTCACCAGACTCTTTACCCCTCTCATTTATAAAAAAATAAACTACAAATATCATTACACTTTGTGCTCGTTTTACTTTGAGATTTTGTCCTTATTTAAAAGGATTCACATTTGTTAATTTTCTGTCAAACTTTTGTGAATTATTGGTTCTTCTCGATAAAAGGAATTGAAAAAATAAAAAAATTAAGACTCTTACCAAATATTTTGAGAAATTCAATATTTTGGGTAAAAATAATAATTTTATACTCTTTTGATTCATTTTGTTAAGACAAACCAATAAACCACAAAAATTTAACGCAAAACTTGCAAATACAAAAAAAAATTAAATATGAACAAAAATCAAAAAGTCTAAAAATCCCACAAACAAACCCGATAAAAATTAAAAAGCCTAAAAATCCCACCAACAAGCCCGTGCCCTCCGTTGCCAATAGTTTGTGGGATTTTTAGGCTTTTTTACGGGATTTGTTTGTGAAATTTTTTGGCTTTTTAGTTTTTTTTTGTTTTTACGGGATTTGTTTGTGGAATTTTTAGGCTTTTTAGTTTTTGTTCATATTCGAATTTTTCATGCGGACTTGCTTGTGAGATTTTTAGGCTTTTTAATTTTTTTTCATATTTGAATTTTTTCGTATTTGCTAGTTTTGTAGATTTTTGGTTTGTCTCAACGAGAGGATTTAAAAGAATATAAAATTATTACTTTTACAAAAAATATTGAATTTCTCAAAATATTTGGTAAAAGTCTTAATTTTTTACTTTTTCAATTCCTCTTATCGAGACAAATCAAAAAAGTTTGATAAAAAATTAACAAATGTGAATCCTTTTAAATAAGGACAAAATCTCAAAGTGAAACAGGTACATAGTGTAGTAATGTTTGTATTTTATATTTTATAAATAAGAGGGGTAAAAAATCTGGTGAGGATAGTATATGTATTGTAAAAAGTATAGTACAATGACATATGGTTTTGTTTAGTTGGGAGTTTAGTTTAGTTTAGTTTTGGTAGTGGGTGGAGAGAGAAATAGAGTAATGATTGAAGAAAGGGGTAATGATTGGAGAGAGATAGAGAGAGATGAGAAAGTAATAATTAGAAAAATATGGTAATGATTAGAGAAAGAAGTAGAGTAATGATTGGAAAACAAAACAAAAACAAAACAAAACTAAGGACTGAACAATGCCAGATCACCTTTTCCATTCGTTTTCTAACGTGCAGGTAAGAAGGGCCGGGGGGCGGGGGCGGGCGGGGTGGCGTCCCTTGGTATTGTCAGGTAAAGGAAGGGAGGATAGTGTCATTTTAGAAACCTCAAGGGAGGTTTCTGTTCGTGTTAGAAACCTCAGGGGAAGTCAAAGAAATTTGCCCTTTTCTTTTCCGAAAGGATACGGGTACAATACAAAAATAGAAAGGATACGGCAGACAGAGTTCTATATCCAAGAATGATATAAACCGTTCATTTTTATGAGACCTGAGACAAATCCAAAGAGTAATCTATACGCGCAAAACCATTTTCTATGACACTTGTTCGGATAGGGAAGGATGCTCCTCTCTAGTTCGTGAAAACATTGGACTAAAGCCATTCAGTTAGCTTGTTTGTATGCCCTTTTCGAGTCCATTTGATGATCCCCACTAATAATGTTTTAAAACTCCGACATAATATCGATCACGCCAAAAATCACATTGATTAATACCATTTGATATAATTTTAGAATATATTTTGTTTTGAGATGTATGCGTTAGATGATCTCAATTCAGTTGTAATCTTGTTATATTCTAAAAAAAAAACATAAAGGTGTGTCGAAATCATATTAAACCATATCTAATCAACTTAAATTTTGATGTGATTAATGTACTTCTTGACAAACTATAAAATTACAAACAATTTGAATCATCAAAATACACCCAAGAAACGAACCAACTGGTGAGGACGGTCTGGTCCATTTTCACGGACTGGAGCTAGGGGTGTAAACATGTCGAACCGAGCTTCAGCGAGCTCGAGCTCGGCTCGTTTACTTAACGAGCCAAAAATCCGAGCTCGAGCTCGGCTCGAGCCTTAACGAGCCGAGCTTATCCATTTACTAAACGAGCCTCTTTAATCGAGTCGAGTCTCCCTTAACGAGCCGAGCTCGATCCACTCAGCTCGTTTACTAAACAAGCCGAATACTCGAGCTCGAGCTCGGCTTGTTTGTAAATGAGCCGAGCATTAACGAGCGAACCGAACCGCAAGCCGAGTCTTAACTAGCCAAATCGAGCCCAGCTCGCGAGTAGCTCAATCATTTACAGCCCTAACTGCAGCTGGAGAAAGTGAACTTCTTTTTCTAGCAAAAATGCTAAGGACACATATATTTGTACACATATCTTGCACATACACTTTTATGGGGTCCACCTCGGGTCCCACCAATTTGATCCGAACCGCTCATTATTTTTAAAATAATGTTTTAAGAGTTTCTGTAAAAAATCAACTCGATAGGATATAGGTAAGGGTTTCTTCAGAAATCGCAGTGCGAATCATACTGTTTCACTCTATGATTTTTGAAAAAGCCTTTACCGATATCCTATCGAGTTGATTTTTTACAGGAACTCTTAAAAAATTATCTTAAAAATAATGAACAGTTCGGATCATATTGGTGGGACCCGAGGTGGACCCTATAAAAGTGTATGTGCAAAACATGTGTAAAAGTGTATGTGCAAATAGCATGACTCTTTTTGTAGAGGATGGGATGATGTCATCATGATGATGCCCTAACCAACTCCTTAACAAAGAAGAAAACTGTCATCCAATTCCTTGGCAACGAAGGATTCCCCTGTACGGTTTGCGGCTTTTTGGGTTTTGGAAAGTTGCATGTAGGCCCTTCATGTTTATTTATTTATTAAAAAATAATATTGGCACTTCAAAAATTGATGCAGATACTTAAAAAAAAATAAAAGTGACTTTGGAATTAAACTGGTTTTGAAGTGCTTGTATCAAATTTTGAAGTGCCAATATCATTTACCTATTTATTTATACAAAAATGCTGCGAACACAAACCAATTTTGCATTCTCTATCACAAAGTGATGGTGGGACCATCCAAATAACGTTATGGGTCTCACCAACTCTTGTGAGAGAGGATCTAAGAAATAATGTAAATTTGGATATCATTGCTCTTATTTATATGGTGTAATTCTTAAGGGTTTTTTTTTTTTTTTTCCAATTATTACTCTTATTTCTCCATCTATTCTTCTTTACTCATTATCCAATCACTCAGAATTCAAACCAAATAAAGTCTAACATTTGGAATTTGTGAAAAGAAATGGAAAAGAAAGAAAAAATGGTTAAGGATACGAAAGTGAGAAAAAAGTAGAGGAAAGTTCTCAAAACTTACTAGTTACTTTTCCTCCAATTTCTTTCACAACCAAACGATGCGAGGGGAGCCTTTATTCCTTTTTGAGAGGTCTGCCCCAGTTTCTCTACTTTAACTTTTTTGTGAAATGGGTGGATGGGATGATGTCATAACCAACTCCTTCTCGAAAAGAAAACCGGGGACCAACTCCTTAGCAAGAGGAACGAGCTCTGCTAAGGAACGAAGATTTCCGCTGTACGGTTCGCCGCGTTTGGGTTTCGAAAAGTTGCATGTAGACCCTTCATGTTTAGTTATTCGCAAAAAAAAAGCTAGGAACAAATTCTTTCTCACGAGTGATGGTGTCACCCTCCAAATAATGTTATGGGTCTCACCAATCCTTGTGAGAGAGGATGTAAAAACCGATGTAAACTTGGATGTGTCCGTAGCATTGCTCTTATTTATATGGCGTAATCCCTAAGATTGTGTTTGGTTTGGGTTTAGAGATCCAATCATTTCTCTTTGCGCATTGTGTCTCATAATTTTCTTTGTAATTATTACTCTCATTTTTCTATTTATTAATCTCTGCTCATTGCCCAAGAAAACATCACCGAAAAGCCAAACCAATCAAAGTCAAGGATTCGTTCGGAAATTGTGGAAAGAAACTGAAAAGAAAGAAAGCTGGTCAAGGACGAAGGTGTGAGGAAAAAGTAGCAGAAAGTAGTTTCCAAAACTTACTTTTCTTTTTTGAGAAAGATAAAAAAAAATTCATTAATCTCTAAAAATATTACAAAGATTATTAGGAACGAGAAATGATGACATCAAATTCCTAATCCGAGACCAAAGCAATCTACAACACTAAAAGAGTAATCCTATGCCCATCCGAGATCCAATCCCAAAGTTTGATAAGAAACCAAACACAGAAAACCCATTGAGACGAAGCCCACACCCGTTGGCCTAAAAACCAAATAATTAAATAAAAAACTAAACACCTAAAGGGCCTAAAAGTCCAAATAATAGGACAAACCCAACCAATACAGCTCAAAACAAAACCCTAACTACTGTCATCCAGCTCAAAACTTACTTTTCTTATTTTCCTCCCAATTTCTTTCTCAACCAAACCAGGGGAGGGATTTTTTTTATTTTTTTATTTTCCTTTCCTTACTTTTTCATATGTTCCAACTTCTAACATACTCTAAAATTTCATTTATGAATAGGGGCCTCAATTCTCATTCAAAAATCTAGAGAAGTACCATTGTAGTGAGTGAAAGTGAAGTTGTGAGAAATACTTTTAAGAAAATGTTGTAAGTCTTGAAGACTAACCCCTCCCCCTCAAAGTTCTTGAAGTAACTATCTTTTCATGAATTAAAGGCCTCAGTTCTCATTCAGATTTCCAGAGAAGTATCATTGTAATGAGTGAAACTGTGATAAATGTTTCAATAATATGTTGTTAGTTTTGAAGACTAACCCCTCTATCTCAAAAGTTCCTAAAGTCTTCATTTTATATAATTGTGTTATACTATTGTTCTTTACCTTTTTTATTTTTGTAAAACTTTTACCATATCCATGCTCTTACTTTTTCATTTTCCTTAACGATTGTTTAGGCAAGAGAAACTGGACTCTTTTAAGAGGTCTTTTCACATTTTCTTTACTTTTACTTTACTGATTCATTCATGCTCTACCTTTTCTTTCTACACAGAAAAAGTGACTGCTTTTATATACAGGGGAAATAAATTTTGGCAAGGTCAAATTTTCCAAAAAAAAAATTACAGTGTCATGCAATTTGTGTTTTTGCCTCTTTTTTCCCGTTTTCTCTGGTGATTTTTTGTGTTGAGATTTGACCACACTTTTTTAGCCTTGGAGTGAAGGCATGAATTTCCAACCAAAAAAGGGGCATGGATACATCTATATCAAAATATATTGAAGAGGCCATGGTTTCAAATAATCACCTATATATCAAATGTTTATCAAAATGCAGAATACAATTGGTCTTGTGAATGGAGCTAACAATTAAGAGAACAAAATCAGGTGTGACAACAAAGACAAAGAACAAATTATATTGTCTTCAGGTTGAAGATATCTCTCTTTGTCATAAGCTATTATAAGACTCGGTTGGATGCGAAATGAGTTTTGAGAGTATTAATGAAGGGAATAAGATATTAGGGGGTATTATTTATGGAGGGGGATAAAAAGTAATTGGTTTGGATGAGGTATTAAGGGGGGGATAAAATTAAATAGTTTGGTTTGGATGAGGGGTGGGATAATATTGTTTTGTATTATTTATGCGGAGGGGGGATAAAATGGAGAGGGGGATGAGCTCATATGGGTGGGAATTGCCCAGCCAAAGCAAGCCAAACCTGTCCCATCAATAGAACCATTTTTTAGCAGAAAAAAGGAAAAAAGTGAAATAAATTAACCGGTGCTAGCCAAGTTTGACTTATGAGTATTTTTACTGTATTCTAGGCCGTGTAAGTTTTTTGGTGCCCTTTTTTTTCATTTGTACTAATACCTTAGTTCACACTATGTTGGCAGATTCTTTGGTATCATCAAAATCGTATTGTGGTAATTTGATGCAATTGAAAATAGTTTCCAATATTCCGGAGTATGATAGTTTCTATTATAACCTACTGTAATATTTTGCTACAAACCTCTCTTTTTTTGTGTGTAATACAAGTATAATTAATAAGCTTATTCTTTTTTCTTGATCTATGGAGTAGGCTTATGTCTTACAACACAATCAGTCTCCGAAATCATTCTCATCCATGAACAAAGCTCTCTCCTAGAGCTCTAGCACAACATCTTATTGATTTAACATGAAAAAAGCTCTCTCTATCCAAAAGTTTTAGGGCCCGATAATCCTCACCTTATCATTAGCAACAACCAACAGCCTTCTTATTGATAGCTGGTAACTTTGTAATCCTAATATGTTAATTGGGCATTGATTATGAGCCTCAATTTATTCAATTAAGGTGTCTATTTTGAACTCCGGAAGATCGACTATTCAAACTTTTTTTAGGCTATAACATCATGGCTCTTTCGATAAGCGTGTCAGTAACCATTGAGCAACTTGGTTCGCAGCTACTGATTCAATATTTTAGACTCCTGCTATGTCAAGAGATCGAATTATCCTATGGCATTTAATTTTATCTGAGGCTTATTGTTGTTAACTATCGTGATGCTTCAACTATGTTTAGTGTTCTGCGTAGATTAACTACATCTGGCTACTTGACTGTGTACAGATGAGCAGCATCTATTTTCAATGACCAACCCTTAGTTCAGTGATTAGCTCAACTTCAATCTTTGTTCCTTGTCAACTATACGCCTACTTGACTGTGTATATATAGTGCTGTAGTGATGCTTAGCTAGGGTCTTGCTATTAAATCTTTTATTGCCCAACTTCAATCTTTGTTCTTGCAATCCCACTAGTTCTAGAACTTGAAGAGTTCTGATTTTGGTTTGGATTGGTTTTTGGTTTTTCAGGTGTGATCAATTTTAAAGACCATAATAGCCGTGATGGGATTGTTGGGTCGTAATTATGGGTAGTTAGTAAATGTGTTTTTTTGAATGGCAGTAGTTAGTTAAAGTTGATGGAAGATTGTACGGATAAATGCTTTTAGGCATGGACACCCCAACGGTGTTTGTATCACCGCACAAGGACACCCCAACAGTAACCATATCTCAGAGGAATTACTTCGGATTACTACAGACCGATGAATCTGACACTGTGAACGCCTCCTCTACTATTATTCCAGAGACTTCTAATGATTCCCATCCTTCTTTCTTCCCTTCGTGCCTTTTCTCCTTTTTATTCGAACATGAGAACCATACCTGCGACATATTTCTTACGAGGAATCCTTTATTGAACTTGCTTTCAAAAGCCTCTGTTGAAAATGCAATTCAGTCTAAGTACTGAGTTTACTCACCCTTACCCGGCCACTAATAAGCTAGATGACATCCTACTGAAAATTCCCGTCTTTCGTGCATGTGCATGAGTGAGAAAAGAGGGGAGAGATATGTGTTCGTATTTTTTTCAAACATTAATACAATCTGACGTTGTGTGTTGAGTGAATTCCAATCTCTAGCTATTTCCCATTGACATCTTGATCTGTACATTAAGGTCAGGGAGTCAATCAATATATTGATTATCTGACTTTTTAGCCAGATTCCAGAGCATCTATTATCTTGCTTTTAATATACGAACACGAGTACGATTTGTAACTAGCCTGCTCCTTTTCCAGATGAGATTGATGGAACGTGAGACATTGTGCCGGGCACTCTCATCTTTGCTCTTAGTTTGAAGGATTTTCAGACAACTCTTAGATCATATGTTTCACGATGCAGTGTTTAGCCATCATGTTTACTATCTGTTCAACGCAAAATTAATTGACGCAAATGAAATGGGGGTCGGGCTTGACTTTGTTTTTTGTGTTCCTTTTATGGCGGCAAGTCTTGTTAAGAACCATTATCTTGAGGAATTTGTAACAAAATGCTCAAGGTTGATGCATCAGAGGCAGCACTTCAATTTCTGGTTTCTGATACGAAGTTCCCTTTGCTGTTTGTGGAATTAGACCTTGGTTAGTCGGTTCCAACTTCCAAGGTGACTACTGCTGGCAGAGAACGTTGCAAAGAGAAAAATGTTGTCTTCGTTTGATTGGAAAAGTAAGGATGCACGTGAAATTCGTCCCAGCAAACTTATTACTTGATATTTTGAATCTGCACTAGTCTGGATGGAAATAAGAATAAGAGGAATTGCATTCTCCGGAAATCGGCACCTTATTGGCACTGTCGGTTCCATTCATATGGCAGGAGGTCTCACTGTGGTGATTCCTTTGTCGGTGTATCTTTAGTTTTGTCATCTCCGGAATGTTCTATGACCTTGGATCTGGTGTCCTATAGATGGATCTAAGCGCAAGTAAAATCTTTCCTCGATGGGGGTACTAAGTTTAATCTTTATTTAATCCTCTTATTATGTCCTTTTACCACTTTTTCATCTTAATTCTTAACCATAGTATGAGGGAGGCTATCGTCGGGTTTGTGCTCTGGCGCGATAGGGTGATTTACCCCCAATGTTTTAGGTCGGAACTATGTTCCATCTTTACTTGGAGTTGTGATTTTCCACTACTTATTGTTTTATCACTATATCTTCGACAGCCTAGGAAGCAGGAACACCTAATGCGAACGACACAAAACAACAAACATAAGCTCGAATAGCCAACAACAGAAACAAAAGAAACGCAAACAAACTGACCGACAACATAAACCAAACAACACAAACACAAACCAAACAGCATCGAGAAAGAAGACTAATAAAGGGAGTTTTAGCGTTAATCAACGACAGTGATCCTATCGATGATCTGAGCCAAAACCTCCTTTGAGTCCTTAAGCAACTTGATACTCTTGTTCAGCCTCTCGCGCTTTTTTGCAGCAGATGGAGATTCTTCAAGCATCCTTTGTATTGCACCTGGACCACCCGCTGGAGATCCCATAAGCTCATTCACAATCTCTGCTTCCATGTCTTGGTCAACCAAGTTCCGAACGCGTAGCAGCAAGTGCAGAGCCATGCTATCGACCAACCTTTTGAGGACAACCTTCCAATATGCAGTGATCCTCATTTTCATGTCAAATGCCTGCTCTCTAACATCTGAATGACCCCGAAGATGCCCAACCTCTATCTCCCCGAAACCTTCAATCGTTATCCTTGATGGTTTGTAGTAATCATTCATGACCTCCATGAACAAATTCTGTTGAGCCATTAGCTTACCCAAGTCTGACATGTACTCCGGACTGCAAGTATAATCTGCGAGCTTCTCCATCTCTACAATCTCCATCACTCTATCAAAAGATTCATCTTTTATCTTTGCTACAAGATTATGGGTCGCCCTCCTCATAGCCGATTGGAGTTGAGGGTAATTTTCGCAATGGTTCATGAAAACAGTTATGAGCACCGTTTCGATGTAGTCCCACACTTTCGCCATGAAATCAACCGGCGTTTTGGATATCTCCTTGACCTTTTTCTGGAGAATTACAAGGAAGGCAGTGCGAGGGAGGAAGTTGGGTAGCCCAATTCCTTTAGCTTCATCTAGGACCATCATCTCATCCATCAGAAAGTTCTCCGTCAACTTATTTTCTGCACTCTTTTGAAGCTCACCGGCGTATTCGTTCAGCATTTCAACCAACCGAGCAGTGCAATGCATTCTTCTGTCTTCTGGGTATTCATCAAACTCGCCTCTCATGAGGATTTTCCTCAGAGACTCTTTCGAAAACCCAATGATCCTCATAAAAACCGTCATTGCTTCACCAACTGAAGATAGATGCTGTGGCATTTTGTTCAACTCAGACACGCAGGAATTCAGCTTGTCGTTTATCTTCTGCACAATCTCCGGCAAACATTTGGAGATAATTGTAGCCTGTATACGCACCAGCTTCTGAGCAAGAACTGGAACCCCAACTATGGACTTATCAATTTTGGACAGCAAAGGATGACTTTGAAACAGATGGGTTTCTTCCTCGCGGGCTTCCTCATAGGACTCTTCCCCAATCCGGTTCCTCACGCATACGTAACCGAGCCCAATGTTAACATCATCAGCAGTAACCTTCTCAAGCAAACCTTCAGGAGCTTTATCGGCTTTGGTAACCACAGCAAGAGTCCTCTCACCGGACTTGTCGACACGCTGAGACATCCTTATTGATTCACATGTAGGGAAATCAACAGTGGCAGACAAAACATTCAGTATTATGCTCTCTTCTGGTTTGATGTACTCCATTATAATCTCTGAGATCTGCTCATATATGTCCTCAGGTTGGCCATGAACAGGCACCCTAGTGATCCCAGGGAGATCCACCATAGTAAGATCCGGAACACCTCTCTTTATGACCACCAGAGTCAATGGGGTGTGCGATATTCCCTTCCCGTCGCCTGCAATCTCATTAGTGGCCAAAACAATGGCTTCTGCGACGTGGGTTTCGTCGGTTGGGACTATTTTGCCATGGTACTCCAGGTGGAGCTCCGGTTGAGGATTTTGGTGGTGTTGAAGCCTCATGATCAGGGGAACCCTGGTGCAAATGCCTTGGCCACGGGGGAGACTTATGCCGGCTAGGGACTCCAGTACGCTTGATTTTCCGGATGATTGGTCGCCAACCACAACTATGGTTGGGAGCTGGATGCCTTCTTGGGCCACTTTGAGGTGGCGCAGCTTGTCGACCGCGTCAAGCAGAGGGCGGATACGCTCGTTGAAGGAAAACATCAGCGGCGGATGGGCTGAAATGGGAAGAGATGTTTCTTCTCCATCTTCAGCCATTATTGAGAGTGGCTGTGCAAGAACAGGGGCCCTTGGATTACCTTCTTCGTCCTCCACATGGGCCCTTGGATTACCTTCTTCGTCCTCCACATGGGCATTCTGTAGCTGTTGTTGAGATGCCATGCTATGTTCACCGCGTGAACCCATTGAGAGAGAGAAGAGACGTTCTCTCCAAAAATTGGCTAATAGCCGTATCATGGAGAACTGATGTATTTACAGGAGGGAAGTGTACAAAGGGAAGTGGAGTATTTTCTGGAGTTTTGGGAAGGCTGCACTATCCTTGAAGAACTGATATGCATTTATAGAGTTTATGCCCGGAAGCTGAGAGGTTGTTCTTATCTCAAAAATACTCTCCAAATTTTATTTTTTTTGTCATCCTTATTTGTTTCGTTTATAGTGATTTTTTATCAAGATTTTTTTTTTTACTTTTAGGAAGTAAATAGTAGATTTTTTTTTCTTTTTATTCCCCAAACTATGCATTTTTTCTCTACTTAGTCCCTAAACTATCAATTTGACGATTTCATCCCCTCAACTATCATACCGTTACCTACTTAGTCCAATTGATAACGGAAGTTAGGAATTTGGATGGAAAATACTATATATAAGGCTTATTTGGGACCCTGTAGAACAGATATTTGATTATAAGGGCCTTAGAGATAAAAATTAATTATGACATTTTAGGATAAAATGATCAGAAAAATAAGACTTTCGCATCGGTTTCAATAGATTGAAAATTGGTACACTTAATATTGTAACCATATTTTTTAGAATATAAACTTTCTAAAAAAATTAAGTACTCGAATTTTCAATCCGTTTGGAACAGTGTGGAAATCTTATTTTTCTGATCATATTATTCTAAAGAGTCATGATTAATTTTTATCTTTAGGGCTCTCATAATTAAACATTTATTTTTTATTTGGGACCTTTTAGTGTAGATACTTGATTATAAGAGCTCTAGAAAGAAAAATTGATTATAACCTTTTAACATAAAATGATCAGAAAAATAAGATCTTCACACCGGTTCACACGGATTGAAAATTAGAGCACTTAATTTTTAACCATATTTTTAATATATAAATAGTCTAAATTCTATATAAAGAACTCAGTCTTTTTTATTAAAAAAAATGTATATGTTAGTCTCTATAAAATGCCACGTAAGATTCTAATATATGAACCTTGTAGAAAAATTAAGCGCTCCAATTTTCAATCTGTTTCAACCGATGCGAAGGTCTTATTTTTTTGATCATTTTATCCTAAAGAGTCATAATGAATTTTTATCTCTAAAGCTCTCATAATCAAGTATCTGCTTTATAGGGTCCCAAATAGGCCCTTACATTATATTTTCCGTTCAAATTTCTAATTTCCATTATCTATTGGACTAAGTAGGTAAAGGTACGGTAGTTGAGGGGATGAAATCATCAAATTGATAGTTTAGGGATTAAGTAGAAAAAATATGCATAGTTTAGGGGATAAAAATAAAAATAAAAACTCTAAATAGTATAGTACTTCTATTCGAAAAATCAAAAAAAATGTTAAAATGTTAAAAAAAAATACACAAACCTATAAAGTATTTTTATCTCAAAAATACATCTCAAAATCAACAGCCAAAGAAAGGCTTTATGAGTATTATTTTAGATTATAATACTCCACGAAACTTGGACTAATTATTGTGACTAATAGCCGCGTCATCTATATTGGCTAATAACCGTATCGTTTGGCATCGCTTACCTGCTTACTTGTACTCCCGGAATAATGAGTTACCGCTTTAATCACATAATGTGCGTGCAACAGTTCAAAGACTCGAACGAAAGTTGAAACATGAGCGTTAAAGCATGAGAATATTCAAATTACTTATTCGCCAGAGATTTGAGACACCATAACTTGGCAAGAAAAACAGAGCCTCCACTAACTCTTGCACCACTTTCGCCGAATGCGTCGAACAAGTTAGGGTGTATTGGACAAATTTAATTTTTTTCTGAAGATAGAGGGTACATTACTCGATATTTAGTGTTAGTGAATTTTTGTTTAGTTTTTTTTCTTAAATTTTGAAATTAATTAGTCTTCTCGATGAGAGTAATTGAAAAGAAAAAAATGTGGACCAAAGTTGAGAGAATTCAAATATCCTACTAAAGAAAAGTGACAAACTATCTTTACACATAAAGAACCAATGTTATGTGTATCTTTACACGTTATGATGCTTTGTGCCTTGTTTGGATTCAAACTTGAGAAAAAAAAAATTTCAACTCAAAAAACACTTATTACCCTTTACTTTCAACCATTACTCTCATTTCTTTATTCACTCATTGCCCTATCACCAATTATTAATCTCATTTTTCTTTCTATCTCTCTCCACTCATTACCGTTATCTCCATTCTCTTTCTATCTCTCTCAATTTATTACCTCTATCACCAATTATTACCATAATTTCTCTCTCTACTAATTACCCTATAAACCCACACACACAAAAAAAACTCAAATTTCAATCTGATCTAAGGCTCGATTTTTCCAAAAGTCCAGCTCTCCTGCTTTCATATCGTCGTCCAAAAATACTTTTGGACGGTTTTGATTAAAATCAAACTATTACCGGTCGAATACATTTTTTACCAATTAAAGTGTAAAAACATATCCCAACCCTCAAACACCGAGACGAACGATAAAATTGAGCGAATGATAAAACAAAGCGATCAGGGCAGTCGGACTGGTTTTTATATATTTTTAGTTGTAAAGAACTTGACATTGACAAAACCACTTTTGTACTCATGTACTGGTATTAAATTACATTGGGAAACAAGAACAACTGTTTATTTATTTTTGACAAGAAGAACAACTGTTGGACAAAAGGAAACGAGCAACTGTTGGTCAATTAAAAGTAGAAAATTGATATTCACACTCTTAAAATTATTGATGGCGCTCTATTTATAACGTGAAATTACTAGCAACTTCATAAATAAAATGGAATATCTTCAGTAATTTTGAGAGCTCAAATATCAATTAAAGTAGTCTAATAGGACTATAACCTGTGTGGTATCGATCAAAAATTTTGATTAGCAAAAGGAATCCACTTTCTCCTGTTAGAAAGTGCCGGCCACCTCGGTTTCACACAACCTAGGCCAAACGAA
The DNA here is from genome assembly GCA_014282245.1 of Rhododendron simsii. NCBI lineage: Eukaryota > Viridiplantae > Streptophyta > Magnoliopsida > Ericales > Ericaceae > Rhododendron > Rhododendron simsii. The sequence goes on along the minus strand of CM024959.1, from coordinate 12,121,479 downwards.
CACTTCTTTTACTTTAACCTACGCAAGTCATGCTCTTACCTTTTCTTTTCAGAAAGGAGATACGGGTACAGTACAAAAACAGAAAGAATACGGCAGACAAAGTTCTATACTCGAGAATGATCCAAACTGTTCATCTTTATGAGACCTGTAACAAATCCAAAGAGTAATCTATACGTGCAAAACCTTTTGCCATGACAATTGTTTGGATAGGGAAAGTTGATCCTCTCCGGTTCATGAAAATATTGGACTAAAGCTGTCTAGTTAGCTTGTTTGTAGGCCCTTTTCGAGTCCATTTGATGATCCACATTAATGACGTTTTAAAACTCCGACATAACATCAATCACGCCAAAAGTTACGTTGATTAATACCGGTTGATATAATTTCAGAATATATTTTGTCTTGAGATATATGCGTTAAATGGTCCCAATTCAGTTGTAGTCTTGTTATATTCTCAAAAAAAAATAAAGGTGTGTTGAAATCATATTAAACCATATCTAATTAACTTAAATTTTGATGTGATTAATGTATTTCTCGACAAACTATAAAATTACAAACACTTTGAATCATCAAAATATACCCAAGAAACAAGCCAACTGGAGTGGACGGTCCAGTTCATTTTCATGGACTGCAGCTGGAGAAACTGAACTCCTTTTTCTAGAGGATGGGATGATGTCCTAACCAACTGCTTAACAAAGAAGAAAACTGTCAGCCAACTCCATAGCAACGAAGGATTCCACTGTACGGTTTGCCACTTTATGGGTTTTGGAAAGTTGCCTGTAGGCCATTCATGTTTATTTATTTATACAAAAATGCTCGAGTAAGTAGTTCTTATTACTCTTGAGCACTCTCGTTGTATTCGGTTCGAGTTATTATAAAAGTTTCGTTTGCCAAGCCAAAAAAAAAAAAAAATTGCTACGAACACAAACCAATTTTGCATTCCCTTTCACAAAGTGATGGTGGAACCATCCAAATAATTTATGGGTCCCACCAATCCTTGTGAGAGAGGATTTAAGAAATGATGTAAACTTAGATAGCTTTGCTCTTATTTATATGGTGTAATTATTAAGGCTATGTTCGGTTTGGGTTCATAGGTCCAATCCTTTTTCTCTACGCACGATTTTTAATAAAATAAAATCTCAATTATTACGCTTATTTGCCCATCTATTCTTCTCCACTCCTTTTACATTTTCTTTACTGATTCATGCTCTTACTTTTTCTTTCTACACAGAGAAAGTGACTGCTTTTATACAGGGGAAAGAAATTTTGGTATAGAAGGTCAAATTTTCTTCTTTTTTTTTTTTTTTTTTTACAGTGTCATGCAATTTGTGTTTTTGCCTCTTTTTTCCCGCTTTCTCTGGTGATTTTTTGTGTTGAGGAAATGACCACACTTTTTTAGCATTGGAGTGACAGCATGAATTTATCAAAATATATTGAAGAGGCCATGGTTTCAAATAATCACCCATATATCAAATGCTTATCAAAATGCAGAATACAATCAGTCTTGTGAATGGAGCCAATAATTAAGAGAACAAAATCGGACTTGACAACAAAGACAAAGAATATATACACCAAAGAAACGAGCCAACTGGAATGGACGGTCTAATCCATTTTCATGGACTGCAGCAGGAGAAACTGAACTCCTTTCACCGTTTCTCTACTTTTACTTTGTTGTGAGGATGGATGATGTCATCATGATGATGTCATAACGAGTTTTTTAACTTTCTTTTGATCCGCCATAACGAGTTCCTTGTCAAAGAGGAAAACTGTCAACCAACTCCTTAGCAACGAAGGATTCCGCCGTACGGTTGTCGCTTTTTGGGTTTTGGAAAGTTGCATGTAGCCCCTTTATGTTTATTTATTTATACAAAAATGCTAAGAACACAAACCAATTTTACATTCTCTTTCACAAAGTGATTGTGGGACCATCCAAATAATGTTCACTATGTTCGGTTCCCGGTTAATTTGCAAATCCCAGTTTTGGATCCTTTTTCAAACCTGCTTTGACCAGCCTTTTTCTCCTTTGGACCCACTCCAAAAAGAATAGGGCTTTGATTTCCTACATTGCAAATTTGATACAATTGCTTCCCTCTCTCTCTCTCTCTCTCTCTCTCTCTCTCTCCGGTTTAATCATCTCTCCATTTTTGCACTTCCTTTTTTTTTGGTGTTTCGTGCACTTCAAGAGGAAATAATTTTTTTCGAGTGAAAAGAGCCAAGTTCTGATAAGATTAAATGGTAAGTTCAAAATCAGGATTAATAATTAAACCCATCTAAGATAAATTGGTGCTTCACCGTTGCAATCATACCACAAATTGACATGTTTGTAGCAAACCATTCATTTACTTATCTCCAGTTAGTTGAGCCCAAAATGTGGCGGATTACTCCAAACTCTACGTCTAATTAATTAAAGTTTCAAACTATAAATAAAATAGTACACAATACTCCGTTGAGGACATACGAACATATTCATAAAAAATAACTCAGAAGCACACAAGGATATCAAAGTACCATTATTATTATAATGGCTACCGAAAAAACCATAGCGAGAATAAGGCCAAGTCCACACCAATCTCTAGTCGGGTGGGTGTAATCTGTTGAGGATCCACTCGGATCAGCTGCCAACGGGAGAAGAGAAGGTGGCGCCGTGTCCTCAACTTGTCTGGTGAAAGTCACCCAAGCATTGTAGGCCTCATCCCATGAGGTGTATTTTTTATGCACAGCGCCTGGAAACCTGTTAACCTGCTCACTACAAGCTGGCCAGTCATTATAGATACCTGGGTTCCGACCCACGAACACAACATAGAATTTTTGGCCTCCCATACTTATTGTGTAAAACTGCATAAAAGAGGGAGTCCAATCGCATTTTAGGTAAAATACAAAAGTAGGAACACATAATCGTATTGGAAAAAGCCAAACAACACCGAACAAAACCAAATATCATTCCAGGAGGTTCACATGGCTGAATAATACAGACCCCAATTCACAAATTGCACTTAAGAGTTAAATGTACGAAACCCATAAGTCCACTGACAGCAAGAATACCAAAACCAACAATTAACTTCTACTAATCCAAGGACAATCGGAATGCAAAACAACACTTACAATTAGTCTAGTACTACAACCCATGAACAAAAAGCTAAATTAAGTGGCCAATTAAGCAACCGAACTAGAACAATGCAATAAAACTCAATATGCATCCCACATTTCAACCGCCAATTGGTCTCGTTTATGCGCCATCAATTCCAAACCCACACGAGATGTGTTCAAAGGCTCTACTTCACCCACATCATCGTCTACCTCTTCATTAGTTTCTCCTTCCCATTCGATATCTTCATTGTAACCGTCAAAATATTCATCTCTCCCATGATGCATTAAAATAAAGTTGTGGATAACACAACAAGCCGTAACAATTGTTGGTTGACGGGCGTTGTCATAATTAGGCATACCCTTTAATATTGGAAACCTCTTTTTCAAAACCCCAAAGCATCTCTCAATTACATTTCTCAAGGACGAGTGCTTGTAGTTGAATAGTTCGTACGGTGAGCGGAAAATTGTATTCGCCCCATCCCATTGGTCCCTGTGATATCGTTGTCCTCGGTATGGAGCAAGATAACCCGGCATATTGGTGTATCCAGAATCAACCAAATAGTACTTATCTAAATCAGAAATTACTCCAGTCAGTATAATGTGTTTCCTACTAAAATAGTTCCAAAAGCAAATAGGAGAAAAATCTTCTTCAAATTTGAACTTACTAAGTGGTGGATGTGGGAAGTGAAAGTCCGGATTTGATACTGCCGCAAAGAAAACACGTCCATCGTGGGCGCTACCCTCCCAACCTGGGTACACAAATGTGAACTTCATGTCGAAGGAACACACAGCCATTACATTCTGTGTTTTCGTGGATTTTCTGCCGCGAAATGCTAATTCTCTAGAAGTCGGTACCCAAGCATCTATGTGTGTTCCATCTATCGTGCCAACACAATCCTATGGAGATTTTGAAAAAAAGGCATTAGTGTAAGTATATATTTTTTCGTTGTGCTGTGTAAGGTATTGTATGTAATACATGCTTACTTGGAACCATGGATAGTATCTTCCATCATGGAGAATTTCAGGAGGCGTTTCTTGAAGATTTGGTGGTCGAATAATAAAGGGAGCAAGATTGCAAAGAGCACGACGCATGATGTTGAAATGTGTGCTTATAGTATCCAAAGAACGCTGGAAGCGGTCAGCAACAGCTCTATCCCGTGCATTTTGTCCGCAAATGTACAAGAATATAGCCAAAGACTCCTCCACTGAGAGGTTCTTATGATCCCAGTTAAGTAGTCCTCGTCGAACTAGCTCAACCCCCAACGCTCTGAACGTATGTTTGTCGACACGTAAAATATCCTTTATGTTTTGTGGATTCGAGTTCAAAAGAAACGTGGTATATTGTTGTCCTGATAAAGGACATGTTCTTTGTGGAATTTTTTGTTTGCCATCTCGTTCCATCATACTAAGTGTTTCGAGTTCCAACAAGTCATCATCATCACTAAAATCGTCCTCCAGTTGGTAAGGCGGATTTCCACTTGATGACATGGTGATTTGCTATATGTTGCCTTAACTAGTAAAATTACACATGATTAAACAATCAGAAAAGATCCACGAACCAAATGCACCAAAGTTCCAAACAAAACAATAGAAGAACTTTTTGCATAAAAACCCAAGTAAACGAGTAAGGATACAAATGCAATGCATAAAGGATGCAGAAAAGTTTCTGTTGGCTAGGAATATCAAGGATGCAGAATCGTTTAAGACACATAAGAGAAATGTCCATTGACTTTGGAAATATCTAAAACTGCCGTCGTGGGATTTTGACAATAGGTGTCAAAACAAATCAACGCTTTGGCATTTGTACAAGTGTACCATGTTTCAGAGTATTTTGGGTGCAAACATGGGAAGTCACAGTCCGCTACTGTTCAATTACGGTTTCAGAGGAATGTTTCGTCCGTTTCGATGGGAACTAAACGAAATGTTCTTCCCAATCTAGACTATGTTTAATATTCTTGTCATCCTTCAATTATGATCATCTGCAAACTGATTGCCATAGGCAATGTTTGATAGGGTATTTGTCATCCTTCCAATTGGTTTTTGGAATAAGTTTTTTTGGGTCAGTCGATGCTAAATATGTTATTGGAACGGAATGTACATAGTTCCGATGATGTGATCCTAAATGAATGTAATCATGCATTTCTGGGGGCATCAAGTAAAAAACCATCATCAAACACAGTGAGTGTTTGGAAAAATGGAGACAAAGGTGCCAGTAAAATCAAGTAAGAAAAACAGAGACAGAGATTTCTCAAGTGGGAAAATAGCATAAGGTTCCTAAAAAACAGTCAAGTACATGGAAATTAGAAGTCACAACACAATTGTTCGTCAAGTGGGAAAGTTGACATAAGATTCGAAGGGAGGGAAGGAGCTGTATGAGAGAATTCATGGAGAAATTGGTGAGATCGTGGAAGGCGAGAGTGAATGAGAATAAAGAAAATGTTAAATATTGAGGGTAAAAATGTCAGATGCCCATAAGTGTCGTGGCACTGAAAGAAGGCCTCCCTGGCATATCACCTCCTATGTGGAATACACAGTTTATGTTTGCAGAAGTTGGAAATACTTAGAAGTCCCGACAATAATGTTCTAATTGACATTCTATCAGTTAATTTCCCTTACTACTGCAATATACTGAAGTTTGCTGCAATTTTTTTTTTTTTGACATGCCTCACTGCAGAACCTTATCTGTTCGAAGAACATGGTGATAGATAGAAGCATTCAGACAGCATACATTCAGGCCATCAGATCAAATAAAAAAACAATCAATGATCAGGAAACAATTGGAACTGCAAGCTTAAACATATTTTATAAGCATGCCTAGCACATCAAAGCTCACCGACATCAAGCACAAGGCTTTTTACATACTAAACAGAGAACTGACATTGGCTTCCTTGCTCAATCTACCACATTTGCATACTAAAACATATTCCAGAAACAAAAAATGTACCCACAGTAAAACAAATCATTAGCTTGCCAAACTTCATAAATACTTGGATACCAAAAACTTCGACTTCCAAGAAATTCCAATCATTCTTCGGCGACACTGACCAATTCATACTCGACAAGAGACAGGTTGTTATCCAAACACAGGCAGAACTACTGGAATTTAAAAAAAAAAACTTAGGACTCTCTAGCTAAACAACCCATCATGTCCCGGATCCGAAGCGGCTGATCCAACCCAACCTGCCTTCCGGAGTCAGCTTTATAAAGCCTTCCCTATATTTTACTCCCTCAAGAAGCCTGTCATATGCGTTATAGAAGGCAGTGTCACTAACAAAGGGCTTCAATGGGTTCATTGCTTCTAGACAAGCCTCAATAGTGTAATTTTTTGCCTCAAGACATTGTTGTGTCAAGGTCTCAAAATACTCTCCCTTTTTTTGGTTTGCGTAAGCCACTTTATCATACGCCTCTTTTTGCTCATATCGCATTGACTTACTGCTCGGTCCACCACTTCCATCTGACATTCGCTTTCTTCCATCAGAGAATGTGCTATCATTGAACTTTATGGCCTTTCCTTGATTCCTCAATTCTTGCTCCTGCTCCAACGAAGGGGCCCCTAGGGAGCTGGGTTGGCCAAAGATGCATGTGGCCAGTGAGCCATCCACAAGCTCGTGCAAAAGGTCATAATGGTCAAGCCCTTTACCAATAAATTTTTCGGCATCCTTATGTGCCTACAAGGAATACGAAAATTGGAAATTAGCGTTCTAAACGGTGGAATGGTGCTGGTATAAGTCAAACCATGGTTGTCTAATGTGTATATACCTGCAAATAGGTTACCCACACGTCCGCCGATGCAGTGACTGTTTGACTAACCGGGTCCCAACCCATCCCACTTCGCTCGGTCAGGTGTTTGAATAGCTTATAGTCTTTTTTCAAACGGTCAAATTTCTGTTGGATCTTAATAGTTGTGTAGTCATTCTTATTGGTCCTCTTCTTTAACTCGTGTAGGATTGCCGTCCATTGTAGGGAATTAAACGCGCGACGTTTGTTTGAGTTTGTTCCATGGTCTGTCCTCGCCTCGTCTAGCATAATTTGGAGGAAAATTTCGGTGTTCTCATAACTCCAGTTGTCAGCATCGAGTTTTTTACGACTCGAAGTCGACATAGGCTACCATGTGGGAAACAATGAACTCATGTTACACTTTACTACAGTGAGATGAAATACGCAAGTTCATGTCATGCCTAATGAAATCAACATTACTAAGGAGTAAGAAGAGTACCACTTGGACACTGTTCTCGCCGGTGAATGAGTTTGTTGTGGGCGTAGGAGAAGAAGTCTCACGTCTTTTCCTCTTTGAACTTGGAGTTGAGGGTTCACGTCTTTTCCTCTTTGAAGTTGGAGTTGAGGGTTCAAATTTCAGTGATAGTGGGTTGCCTACCAACAACAAACAAGATCAAACAAATTACCCCCAAATAGTTGAAAGATATTACAGAATTGTGAACCCAAAAAAACTAACAGCTAGAAAGGATTGGAAGGTGTTTGAAGTCGTAAAAAAAAAAAACAGCTGCACAAAAAATCCATGCTGAGAAGACAAATCTCATTTTCCTTCATTTTAGCCCAAACAAGGCAAAACAACAAATCGATGCTGGGGACTAATCTACTCTTCCTTCATTGTCGATAGGAATCCCCATGTCTTTTCTCACAAACAAGGCAAAACAACAAATGTATTCATACAGACTTGGACAGATTCAGACCACACATAACCCAACAAAAAATCAAACTCAAAATCCAGGACACATGAACAAAATCAAAGCGTATATTAGGAAAAATCGAACTCAGAACCCAAGAACAAAATTGAACCATACCTCTACTTCTTCGAACGCCGGTAGATCGGAGAAGCCATCTACCGCACCGAATGCCGTCTGTGCTTGGGCCTTCCGTTCTGTTGGAGTAGGAGGAAAGCAAAGAGGGAGATGAATTCGGCACTGGACGGCCCTTACCCATCTTTATACACCAAAGGTCTTGTAATGAACAGGAATCAGTCAAATACCAGTTGTATCTCGAAGAACACGGCTAGAGAGAGACAGAGAGATATAGAGCGATAGAGGGATAGGGCAAATCTGATTCCAGAGATGGGGAATCGTTCGCCTCTTGACCGAGACAGAGAGAAAGCAGGAAAAAGAGAGAGAAAGAGAGGGGAGTAAAGGGAACTCAGGAATCTCTGCTGTAGCTCTGCAAAAGGAGGAAGATGAAGATAACAGGGAGGGGGGGCAGGTTAACGTTAATGAGGGAGGGGAGTAAATGAGGGTTGTTGTGGGAGGCAGGGGGGGCAGGTTAACGTGAATCAGGGAGGAGTAAATGAGGGTTGCGAGTGCAGGGGATAATTTCCCCAAACTGGGTTCTGAACAGGAGTTTCAGTTTTGGAAAAGTTAAAAACTGGGGACCGAACAAAGCCGTTGTGGGTTCCATCAACTCTTGTGAGAGAAGATCTAAGAAATGATGTAAACTTGAATAGCATTGCTCTTATTTATATAGTGTAATTCCTAACGCTGTGTTTGATTTCAATCCTTTTTCTCTGCACATAGTTTTTAATATGTTTTTTTTTCCTCAATTATTACTCGTATTTTTTCATCTATCCCTCTTCGTTCATTATGCATTGCCGGGCTTCAGGTGAAGATATCTCTCTTTGTCATAGGCTATTATAAGGATCGATTAGATACAGGATGAGTTTTGGGAGTATATATTATTTTTGGAGGGGATAAGATAGTAAGAGGTATTATTTATGGAGGCGGATAAAATGTAATTGGTTTGGATGAGGTATTAAGGGGGGATAAAATAGTTTAGTTTGGACGATGGATAAAATGGTGGGATAACATTATTTTGTAGTTGAAAATACTAAGAACATGCATAGTGCTTGAGTGATGCTTAGCTAGGGTCTCGCTATTAAATCATTTATTGCCTAACTTCAATCTTTGTTCATGCAATCCCACTAGTTCTAGAACTAGAAGAGTTCTGATTTTTGTTTGGTTTGGTTTTTAGTTTTTCAAGTGTCATCGATTTTAAAGACCATAATAGTCGTGATGGGATTGTTGGGTCGTAGTTCAGGGTAGTTAATAAATATTTTTTTTGAATGGCGGTGGTTAGTTAAAGTTGATGGAAGATTGTACGGATAAATGCCTTTAGACATGGACACCCCAACGGTGTTTGTATCACCGCACAAGGACACCCAACGGTATCCATATTTCAGAGGAAACTTCGGATTACTACAGCCTGATGAATCTGACACTGTGAACGCCTCCTCTACTATTATTCCAGAGACTTCCAATGATTCCAATCCTTCTTTCTTCCCTTCGTGCCTTCTCTCCTTTCTATTCAAACAAGAGAACCATACCTGCGACTGAAAACTCTCGTTTTTGGCAACAGGCGTGAATGCGTTGAGCGCGGGCGTGCCAAAACTTAGAGCGCCTAACTTTTGATGAAGATTCCCATGAATCTTGACTTCTACTATAACTTGTAAGCAATTGCGTGTGACCCAAAAGTTAAAGATCACAATGAGGTTCGTGGTTTGCCACATGGTTATGGACTTAAAATTTTCTAGTCGTGTAGGAAATGAAACGTAAAAACGTGAACTTTATTACTCAGGGATAATAAAGTTTGATACAAGAAAAGTAAAATTCAAACTACTTAAAGAAGTTACTTCGAATGGGGGTGAATACTAGGTATTCGATAGTCTACTTTGCTGAAAGTAAGAAAGTTTTTGAAGCGTTGAGCTTTGATTGGTGTTGGACCCTTTTTTGGGTCTTATGAACTTGTATTTATAGGCACAGCAGCAAGCTAATTCAGGCCTGAATCCGAATTCTGCTTGCTCCATACGCTGCCAAGTATCCCATGATGCTCCACTTTTCATGATGTATGGTAGTGGGCGGTTATTTGTAGTTGAATGATCATGGGGTGATGTGGCAATAACTACCCATTATCTCCCTCTCTACGCTAGCTTGACACATGACCAATTGACTTGGTCACAAGCTGATTCAGGCTTGAATCCGAATTCAGCTTTGCACCACAAGCTGCCAAGTGTCCCATGACTCTCCCACGTTTGTGCATGCAGAATCATGGGTGGTTTTCTAGTAGTTGATAAGTCATGTCTGACGTGGCAGCAACTTCCCACTATCTCCCTCTTTTCATGCATTTGACACATGCCAATTGAACTTTGGAGGGAAATAACCGCCAGCAAGCAATCGAATCCTTTAATCCGTGGGTTGTACCTCGTGGACCAAATCTGTTCCTTTCTTCATGGGCCCAACCGTGGGCTAGCTTCCCAAAAGATCTTGGGCTACATTCTTCACATGGGCTGCATGTTTATGGGGCCTAAATGGAAAACACACATGGCCCAAGATTTACCCAATCAATTATATAGTCTCGGCCCAATTTAATCAAAGAATTAATTAAATGGCCATTCACGACTTGCTCGATCCGCGGTGCCAAAAATGGACATAAACAGTGACATATTTCTTATGAGGAATCCTTTATTGAACTTGCTTTCAAAAGCCTTTGTTGAAAATGCAATGCAGTCTAAGTGAGTTTACTCACCCTTACCCGGCCACTAATAAGCTAGATGACATCCTACTGAAAATTCCCGTCTTTCATGCATGTGTATGAGTGAGAAAAGAGGGGAGATTGATAGGTGCTGAAAAGCACCCATTTAATCTTTCTAATTTATGCCTTGTTAAGTCCATTTATATTGTTACTTGGAGAATAGTAATGCGTTTCTTGTGATTGTAGATATTTGGAGGCTTGATATATTAATGGACTTTAATCAGTTCGGTTAGTGCGATGTTGGCTCACAAGCTTGCGGGTTACTACATGGTGTCAAAAAGAAAGTTGATCGAGTACATCAAGTGGCGTGCTGTATTAATTCAAAGGGTCCGTCAAAATTATCATGTGGAATTCAAGTGTAGAAGCACCCAATAAAATTACCATGTGATAAGGCATTACTTAAGGGTCATCATTTAGCCCGAAGGCCCCGACCCGTCCAAAGCCCGCCCGGCCCGCCGGGCTTTTACCCGGCCCGAGCCCATAAAACGAGCAGGCTAGCCCGGCCCGTAGTTTGTAATGAGTGGGCTCGGGCCTATGAATTTTTACACGGCCCGCCCGTGAGCCCGCCCATGGTACCCGCCCAAAAGCCCGCCAATTAACCCAAAATCCCACAAAATCCTTTCTTTTTTCCCTTGATTTAGTTTTGCCCAAGGCAATTTAAGCCCCGGCTTTTGGCCCGCCGGCCTGCCAATTGGACTAGCCCGTGGGCCGGGTTTGGGCTTCAATTTATGGTAGGTAGCCCGGCCCGCCAAAAAGAAAAAGGCCAGGCCGGGCGGGTTTGGGCAGTGACTTGGCGGGCTGGGCTGGCCCAGCCCGGCCCCATGATGACCCTTAGAATTACTGATTAGTCCAAGGATTCAGAGAATACGGTTGTCTTGGCGGCGGGCCCCAATTAATATATTTCACACGGCAGCAACTCTATAAAAGGGGGAACAAGGGTTTTTGTTAAAAGAAAGGGAATTATTAATTTCCAGGACAAAACCGGCTGTTTCTCCGAGAGAACAAGACTTCGAAGCCCATGGCCGGCTAACTTCATTCTCTAGGGGAAGATGAAGCCCCATGCAGAGTAATTTTGTATTTGCATAGATTAGGATTTTTATTCAAATCGAATTATGTGTTCAAGAACTCCTTCCTTCTATGATATCAATGGAATGGTTTTAATTCTTTTTATCGGTTGATTATTTGCTTCCTAGATTTTCAATTACTGTTCACATAATAGTTTTCATTATTCTCAATCTGGGTGACTGAGATGGGTTATACTCATGAGACAGACCATGCCGTTAGGCGGCTAGATCGCACTAGTGAGACGGTTCGTGCCGTGGGATAGTCCATGTCGGTTGGCGGATTGTAGAGATTTACTTGGCCACTATCGATAGGGATTGTGATTTGCGATTCGAGTGTTAACACAGTCTATGCGATACGCAATTATGCAGTTGGGGTGGATTCTAAACCCTAAACTTTTCCTCGTCAGTTTTCAAACCTCGTATTTAATTCCTTTAGTTTCTTTTAGTACTCAAAATAATCAAACCAATCAACTCTTCTTTTTGTTCCAAATTAATCTAAAAATTGATCAAATCTATAGTAATTTCGCCATACCGTCCCTGAGGATCAATACTTGAACTTGGCCACTATTCTTCTAAATAAGGGTTAATTCTTAGTTTTTATAAATATATTTTTGACACGGTACGACGCTGTCAGAGATATATGTGTTTGTATTTTTTTCAAACATTAATACAATCTTATGTGTGTTGAGTGAATTCCAATCTCTATTTCCCATCAGTTCTTGATCTGTATATCGAGGTCAGGAAGTTAATCAATAAATTGATCATTGTCTGACTTTTGAGCCAGATTCCTGGGCTCTCTCATTTTTTCTCTTAGTTAAAAGGATTTTCAGAAAACTTGTAGATCATATGTTTCATGATGCGGTGCTTGACTATGTTTTTTGTGTTCCTTTTATGGTGGCAAGTCTTATTAAGAACCATTATTGTGAGGAATTTGTTACGAAATGCTCAATTTCTGGTTTCTGATACGAAGTTTCCTTCGCTGCTTATTGAATATTTAGACCTTGGTTAATTAGTCGGTTCCAACTTCCAAGGTGACTACTGCTAGCGGAGACCGTTGTAAAAGAGAAAAATGTTGTTTCCATGTGATTGGAAAAGCAAGGTTGCATGTGAAATTCGTCCCAGCAAATTAAACTTTTTATCAATTTTGGAGAGTTGCAGAGAAACTAATTTTGAATCTGCACAAGTCTGGATGGAAATAAGAATCAGAGGAATTGCATTCTCCATTAATTTATTTACGTGTGGTTGATAGGTTGCCAATTATTTTAAATACTTGGTTACTTGATCAGTTATCGGCCTTATTATCCAAACGAAAAGAAAAGAAGGATCAGTTATCAGCCTTCTTGTTGCCTTGGGTTCAAAGATTAGCTCCAAAAAATAATCTGACACAGAGATGTACCCTCTGTGTGTTGGAGGGAACCATCCTTAGACTTTGTTTTTTTTTTTTTTTTTTGACTACTTTAAAAGGGTGGAGGAGGAGTTGACCAGGCGTAATTGTCTTCCCTTGGGCGTGACAATAAGGACTACAGCCACACAAAAGCCACAAAAGAGCTAGTGAAACATAGCCAGCCTTCGCAGAAGTCCAAAGTTCGAGAGGTTTAATTAGCATGACTACAATCTTGGACCAGCGATGGGCTGATGGCTTTCTTGGTTAGCATGTCTGGTATCCACAATGTGGTCACCAGATATGATCATCAAAGTATTACTAGTGGTCTTTAAAAATTTATTTTATGACATCTCAATTTTACTGCTGGGACTTTCCTAGATTGCTTGGGTGCATAAGACTTCTGCATGTCGATTAGTTGAAGTCTGAGACCTGAGGTTTATGTACATCCTTTAATTCTGAGTCACCTACTACGAGTATTTTCTATACTTTTTATTCATGTTTGTTTATGGTAAACTATGGTAAATGATAGTATGATGGTTGCAGCTTAGTCGCATAATCTTTCAAAATGTCTTGCGCTCTTGCTCTTAATTCTCGCACTACGCTTGCGCTCTCGCGAATTGTGGCGGTTTGGGATGTGTTTCTAAGATCCTGCTGCGCTCTCTCATAGTCTCATGTGCACGGCACTGGAACGCGAATTAGGTGGCTTTATTCCTTGATAATGGCATGAAATCTTTAAAACTCTTGTAATGCTTTTATCCTCTTTATAACATGATGTTTTCCTTTCCAAAACATTTGATCATCTCCGAGGAAAGCTATCTGTTATGGATTCAAAAAATGCTCTTGAAAATGATTACTTGTATCGAATGTATGCGATCGATTAATGGCATTGGCAGCTAACCACACCCTGACAGACAAAAACTGATTTGCTGTCTGCTAACCACGCCTATGTCAGAACCAAGACCCTTTATTTGGTAATGAAAGCTTTTACACTCGGGTGAATAAACACGAGTTTTAAGAATCCCAACTTGCCAAGCCAACTACTCGGGTTTTAAGAATCCATGAGCATGATGACCTTTCGTTTTCCGCAGCATTTTTGAAATTAAGCCCTATAAATGCATCCCACCATACATTTTCAAGAACCATCTCTCTCTCACTATCACTTTCTCTCAAAAAAAAAAAAATGGGTTCAAAAAATACGCATAGCAAGACAGGGTTGCAGCAGAAAGAAGGCAACGCAAAAGCCCCAATGGCTTTCGATGCACAGCCACTTGCATTAGTTGCTGAAGAAGAAACAACTGTTCTCGTTCCAGTCCACCCTCCGTTGATGTTTTCGTTGAACGAGCGGATCCGCCCTCTGCTCGACGCGGTCGATAAGCTCCGCCATCTAAAAGTGGCACAAGAAGGCATCCAGCTTCCGACCATTGTGGTGGTCGGTGACCAATCAGCTGGAAAATCGAGCGTTTTGGAATCGCTTGCTGGAATAAGTCTTCCCCGCGGCCAAGGCATTTGCACCAGAGTTCCCCTCATTATGAGGCTCCAACACCACCCACATACTCAACCAGAGCTCCATTTGGAGTACCATGGCAAGACTGTCCCCTCTGACGAAACCCACATCGCCGAAGCCATTGTTTCGGCTACTGATGAGATTGCCGGTAATGGGAAGGGGATATCAAACACCCCATTGACTTTGGTTGTGAAAAAGAGAGGCGTTCCGGATCTTACAATGGTGGATCTCCCTGGGATCACTAGGGTGCCTGTTCATGGCCAACCCGAGGATGTTTATGAGCAGATATCTGGAATCATTATGGAGTACATAAAACCAGAAGAGAGCATAATACTGAATGTTTTATCTGCTACTGTTGATTTCCCTACTTGCGAATCAATAAGGATGTCTCAGCGGGTGGACAAAACCGGTGAGAGGACTCTAGCTGTGGTTACTAAGTCTGATAAAGCTCCAGAAGGTTTGCTTGAGAAGGTCACTGCTGATGATGTGAACATTGGGCTTGGTTATGTTTGCGTGAGGAATCGAATTGGTGATGAGTCAAATGAGGAAGCCCGTGCGGAAGAAGCTGGACTATTCCAAACTCATCCTCTGCTATCCAAGATTGATGAGTCTATGGTTGGTGTACCAATTCTTGCTCAGAAGCTGGTCCAAATACAAGCAACAATTATTTCAAGATGCTTGCCAGATATTGTGCGGAAGATCAATGAGAAGCTGAACGCAAGCATTTCTGAGTTGAGCAAAATGCCCCAGAATCTATCTTCGGTTGCTGAAGCAATGACGGCGTTTATGAGGATTATTGGGTTGTCCAAAGAGTCTCTGAAGAAAATTCTCCTTAGAGGCGAATTCGATGAGTACGCAGATGAGAAACACATGCACTGCACTGCTCGGTTGGTTGAAATGCTGAACCAGTATTCTGATGAGCTTCAAAAGAGTGCAGAAGATAAATCAACAGACAACTTTCTACTGGAGGAGATTAGGGTGCTCAATGAAAGCAAAGGAATTGGGCTACCTAATTTCCTTCCCCGCACTGCCTTCCTCATGATCCTGCAGAAAAAAGTTAAGGAGATATCCAAAACACCGGTGGATTTCATAGCCAAAGTGTGGGACTACATCCTGCAAGTGGTTATATCTGTTTTCACTAATCATTGCGATAGTTACCCGCAACTCCAAGCCTCTACAATCAGAGCAGCCCGTAATCTCTTAGAAAAGATGAAGCAGAAGTCTTTTGATCACGTGATGGAGATAGTGGAGATGGAGAAGCTTGCTGATTACACATGCAGTCCAGAATACACGTCGGAATGGGGTAAGCTTATGGCTCAACAGAAAGTGTTCACGGAGGCCATGAATATTCACTCCAAGATCTCAAAGATATCGATCGAAGGTTTTGGGGTGATTGAAGTTGGCCATCTACGGGATTACCCGAGTGTTAGAGAGCAGGCGTTTGATATGAAAATGAGAATCACTGCATATTGGAAAGTTGTTCTGAAAAGGTTTGTCGATAGCATGGCCCTGCACTTGCTGCTTAGTGTTCAGAACCTGGTTAACCGTGACATGGAAATAGAAGTCGTCAATGAGTTTATGGGATCTCATGGTGGTGGCATTGAAAGGATTCTTGAAGAATCCCCTGCTGTTGCGAAGAAGCGCGAGAGGCTGAACAAAAGCATCATGTTGCTCAAGGACTCGAAGGATGTGGTGGCAGAGATTATGGATAGGATCACTGTCGAGGATTAAGCTGAATGTCGGTTTCTTTGCTTCAGAATCTTGTTGGTTTTATGTTTTTGGTCAGTTTGTTTTTGTTTCGCAATTGAGTAGTCCCGTTCAAGTTGGCTGGTTTGGTTATTTTGTTGGGTCCGTGCTTCCTAAGCTGGCTATTTTGTACTCCTATTTTCTACTGGAAAACTATTTTCCAGAGAGAAATTGGTCAAGTGCTTTGGAAAATATATCTATAACAATATCTATTTTCTGAAGTTTCACTATACTTTAGTTTGATTGAGCTCCCCTTCGTAGAAAAAACTTGAGAAATTCATCAGTAAGGTGAACTTGGACAAACACCAAACTACTTAAGCAAATTTATCGAATTAATTGTTGCAGTTAAAGAAATGAGCATTTATATATTGTACTAAATGCATGTTCTCCATTATAGTTGATGGGACTCATTTACAAGTGCTGGTCCAAAAATATTTATGTACAAAACAGCAGCGAAGTTAGCATGCTAATGTACCTACAATATCTCATATTAACGGTTGAATTGATATGATATTTAGTTTACCTCTATCTATTAAAACAAACTTAGAGAAGTCGCATATTGGTTATTAGAAAGACACATAAAAGAGGAAATGCTTCTTCATTGAAATACTTTTGTGGATGATATAATGATGAATGTAATTAAAGTGTACGTGGTGTTGCATATTCACAAGTGGAGCCTTACTTTTTTAAGTTTTTGTTCAAACAGATAGTACACATATATGTTTTTCTAAATGTGTTCCCCCAACCTCTCATTTTCCAATTTTTTAAATTTTGCGTGTTGGAGTTTCAGTGTCGTGTCACTTGTCCATGTCGTTGCTAGATAAGAGGCTCTCTATATATATTGTGTTGAGAAGCTCGTTTGCCTATACCATATGTCATGCGACTAATGGCATGTATTTGATTCATGGTAGATGCATATAGCTTCACTGTACTGCTTTATCTGGGCTGACTTCAACTTGTTTTTCGTTAATATTTGTTCTTTATAGAAGAATAAAGGGTAAATTTTTTGACCCTTTTGTAGTTTTCAAACCTTGTGCTTCACTTGCATTCAAGAAAATCCATTTAATTAAGCATATTGTGATATTTTGACTCCTGATTATTGTTGCCCTGGAGACAATTAGGATACACTTCAAACAAGTTAATGAGCAAAGTTACCATCTGCTGAACCAATGCATTACTCTCACGCTGTGACTCTGTCTGTATCACCACACAAGGACACCCCAACGGGAACCATAATTCAGAGAAACTTCGGATTACTGCAGCCCAATGAATCTGGCACAGTGAATGCTCCTCGACTATGATTCCAGACTTCTAAAGATTCCAATCCTTCTTTCTTTCCTTCGTGCCTTCTTTCTGTCTTATTTGAACATGAGAATCATACCTAAGACATATTTCTTACGAGGAATCCTTTATTGAACTTGCTTTCAACAGCCTTTGTTGAAAATGCTATGTAGTCTACATATGTTAAATCACCCTAATTACCCAGCCACTAATAAGCTAGATGACACCCTACTGAAAATTTTCTGTCTTTCATTAATGCTGATAGGACATCTGTTGGAGTTAAACTTAATTATGAAGCAGGGTATTTGTGTTGAACATCTATTTTGCTTTGAATAGACAAACACGAGTACTATCCGTAACTAGCCTGCTCCTTTTCCAGATGAGATTGATGGAACAGGAGACATTGTTCCTTTTCTGGAGGTGGGCTCTCTCATCTTTGCTCCTAGTTGGAAGGATTTGCAGAAAACTTGTAGATCATAAGTTTCACAATGCGGTGTTTAGCCATCACGTTTACTATCTGTTCAACGCAAAATTAATTGACGCAAATGAAATGAGGGTCGGGCTTGACGTTGTTTTTTGTGTCACTGCGGTGATTCCTTTGTCAGTGTATCTTTATTTTTTCATCTCCGGCATGTTCCATGACCTTGGATATGGTGTCTATAGATGGATCTAGGGGCGAGCAACATCTTTACTCGGTGGGGGTACTAAAAGTTTATCTTTGTTTAATCCTCTTATTATGTCCTTCTTCCATTTTTTCATCTTAATTCTTAACCATAGTATGAGAAAGGCTCTCGTCGGGTTTGTGCTCCGGCGCGATAGGACGGTTTACCTCCAAATGTATTAGGTCGGAACCATGTTCCATCTTACTGGGAGTTGTGATTTTCAATTACTTACTGTTTTAGCACTATATCTGCCCTCACTTTCAAAATAGGACTATCATTTTTAATTACTTTCAAAAGTGGAATCTTTATGACGTGGACTAAAGTGGGATTATTTTAAAAATTATTTATTGTTCGTGGGACACCGCCACATGGTGCCCTGTAGTTGATCTCCTCAACCACAAAATTATGCGGAATCTGAGATTAAGTGTATGGACCCAATTGTAATGTGTGGTGGGAAGAGGCTTAAGGCACCACCATGTGATGCTCAAAGCATAATGAACAATCTCTCGGACTATTTGCCCACCTAATGCCCCCGTGTAAGGAGGATCATACGATACGTCGATACCACCCGATGAGCAAAAAATGATGACAAATGGAAGCTCCGCGGATGCCGGATAGCATATGTTATTAGTTCTGAATTGTGCGTAATTTACTAGAATTATTATCATTTTTAATTACTTACGATGAATTATTAATTTTGCAAGAAAAAGATGATAATTGAAATACTTTGACAGTTAGAATTCCACGAAGTTTCGTTTTGTGGGATCCAGAGTGCTCCCCACACACGTGCGGTAAAAACGTGTTGTAAGATTGTGCAGTATGACTAGACTTTCTGATCGATTTGTGGCAACTTCCATAAGTCAAACAAAAAGTCAAGTCTTACCGCACAATTCTTAACTCACAATCCTACTACACATTTCTACCGCATGCGTGTGGAGCCTACTCCGGGTCCCACAAAAATATAGAAAATAATCCATAATTTTTAAAATAACTCTTTATGGAGCCCTGTAAAAAATCAGCTCCAACCGATATCAGTAAGTATTTTTTCTGGAATCGTAGGGGTGAAACTCCTCAGTTTCGCTTTCACCCCTACGAATCTAAAAAAAATACTCACCGATATCCGTTGGAGTAGGATTTTCACAGGGCCCCATAAAAATAATTTTAAAATTTATAAATATATTTTTATATTTTTTTGAATATTTTTTGACACCTGGGGTGGGCTCCACACGAGTGCGATAGAAATGTACCGTAAGCGTAGACTGACTGAAATCAATAATGACTCTCCAAAGATGTGCACGGATATCGTTTATGGCAACTCCAAGTTGTGTTGCCAAGATTTACTAGGATTTTGAGCTGACGAAATATATTAGTAATAGAAAAAGGATTCTGTCCCCTAAAAGGCAACTATATAAAACAGAGTTAAGAGACCAATACGTACGGTCTTGGAGATGATCTCGGCCGCGACTTGGAGTCCCACGGTCCACAAGTAGAGTCAGAGCAAAGGTAAAACTTGTAAGCTTATTATTCTCATGGATTCTAGTGTAATGATCAATTTGCTTTTAGTTATGTCCGGCTAGATATTTTAGACTAGGGTTGAGGATGAAACCTCGTAACTTTTATTGATTAATATTGTTATGTTTACGATTTTTTTTTTACGTTCGTTCAAAATTTATTGTTCTTGACTCAATTTTTAATTTGGTTGAAACTCGGATATAGATTCAATCGAAATGATTTTTTTTTTTTCAAGATTTGATATCACCCTATCAACCGAATTACTTGGTTTATCAAAGTTTATGCTTAAATACAGGTTATCTACTGTGATTTGTTTTAGGCGGATATAGTTAATGATTTTGGCTTAAACCTTGAAGCAGAGGAATAACATATTTTCGATATAAATAAAAAGGGCTTAATGATGCATTATCCGTGGTGGTTGAGATTAGCCTCTGAGAAACCAAGCTAAAGTTGAGTTGGTTTGCTCATGTGTTTCTCCAGTGGTGGCCAGTGTTCGAGCCCCAAGAGGAGCAAGTTTTGGATTCAATGGATTCAAGGCTATGGATAGCCTCTGAAACCCACTAACATATTAACGCCTCGCTAACCCTCCGCTGATGTATAAACTATGGAAAAAAAAGGAAAAAAAATGATTAGCCTCTAAATCATTGTGTAGAAGTTATAGGAAAAATCGTTGCATAAGATTAGTTGATAAATGGGTTTGGATTCCAAAACCCTAGTTGTTTTTCTCAACTGTAATCTCCATTACTATTGCCCTCATGATACTTTCATTGTTTATTTTTTTCATTAATTTATTTAATTGCTAATTTAAAAATCAATTTGTTAACTAGGTTAGGGTTTAATCAGTTTGAGTTTCTTTAGTTTTTCTATAAAAAATCGCAAGTCCCTTTGAATTCGACCTCGCACTTAACTATATTTCAATACAATTCGTGCGCTTGCATGTGATTACTTTAAAATTTCACACTACCACCAGATAGGCAGATACCATAGGATATATATTTGGATTTAGTCTGTCCTCATTCAATGATAAAAATGATTCTCCACTCTTTATTCCATTCAGATTAAACGGAGTGTAATTAATCCCATACCACCTACAATTTCATCCGGATAAAAAAAAAATCCATAAAATTTCTCCCCTTTTCAATCATTACAAAAACATAAAATATCATCCCTTTTCAATCATTCCAAGAAATAATCTGACACACAGACGTGCCCTCTGTGTGTTGGAGGGAACCATCCTTGGTCTTTGGTTTTGTTTTTTTGACTACTTTAAAATGGTAGAGGAGGAGTTGACCAGGCGTACCACCTTTCTCTCAGCGTGACAATACACACTATGGGTTTTGGAAGGGACCAAAATACCATAGCAACAACAGCCACACAAAGAGCTAGGGAACACAGCCAGCCTTCGCATACAGAAGGCCAAAGTTCAAGAGGTCGTTAGCACGACTATAATCTTGGGCCTCTTGTCTAAAGCCATGAACCACTAGGGTACCAACCTTGGTGGTTTAGCCTTCTGTTATTGGGGTTTATTTCACCCAAAGATTGGGCCAAGAGTGTATCTATAGCGATGGGCCGATGGTTTTCTTGGTTAGCATGTCTGGTATCCACAATGTGGTCACCATATGTGATCAACAAAGTATTATTACTAGTAGTCTTAAAATCTATTTTATGACATCTCAATTTTACCGTAGGGACTTTCCTGGCTTGCTTGGGCGCATAAGACTTCTGCATGTCGATTAGTTGAAGTCTGAGACCCGAGGTTTATGGACATCCTTTAATTCTGAGTCACCTTTTCTATCCTTTTTATTCATGTTTATGGTAAAACTATGGTAAATGATAGCATGATGATTGCAGCTTTCTCGCTCTTAATCCTAGCGCTCTTAGTCATCGCTGTGGCGAATTGTGGTGTGTGTTTCTAAGATCCTCTCACCCTCCCGGGGGCACAAAGTATGTGACTTTGGTTCCCAGCGCTCAGTTACTGTTTCAGTTGTAGTAGTATTTTAGTTACGCTTATGTATTGATAATGGCATGAAACCTTTAAAGCTTTTGTAATGCTTTTATCCTCTTTGTAACCTGACGTTTTCCTTTTTACCGGAAAATTTTCTGAAACATTTGATCATCTCCGAGGAAAGCTATCTGTAATGGCTTCAAAAAATGCTCTTTAAAATGATCACTGATTTGCTGTCTGCTCAACTTTCTTATATCAGGACGAAGACCCTTTCGACTAATTTAAAGAGCTACTGGTTTTAAGAATCCCAAGATATCTATCCCTCAATCACTCTCGCTCGAGTAAAAAAAAAAATGGTCGGTTCACAAAATAAGCGAATCAAGACAGGGTCGCAGCAGAAGCAGAAAGAAGCAAAAGCCGTGCCAGTCCACCCTCCGTTGATGTTTTTGTTCAATGAGCGAATCCGCCCTCTGCTCGATGCGGTCGATAAGCTCCGCCATCTAAAAGTGGCACAAGAAGGCATCCAGCTTCCGACCATTGTGGTGGTCGGTGACCAATCAGCTGGAAAATCGAGCGTCTTGGAATCGCTTGCCGGAATAAGTCTTCCCCGTGGCCAAGGCATTTGCACCAGAGTTCCCCTCATTATGAGGCTCCAACACCACCCACATGCTCAGCCAGAGCTCCATTTGGAGTACCATGGCAAGACTATCCCCACCGACGAAACCCACATCGCCGAAGCCATTGTTTCGGCTACTGATGAGATTGCAGGAAATGGGAAGGGGATATCAAACACCCCATTGACTTTGGTTGTGAAAAAGAGAGGTGTTCCGGATCTTACAATGGTGGATCTCCCTGGGATCACTAGAGTACCTGTTCATGGCCAACCCGAAGATATTTATGAGCAGATATCTGGGATTATTATGGAGTACATAAAACCAGAAGAGAGCATAATACTGAATGTTTTATCTGCTACTGTTGATTTCCCTACTTGCGAATCGATAAGGATGTCTCAGCAGGTGGACAAAACTGGTGAGAGGACTCTAGCTGTGGTTACTAAGTCTGATAAAGCTCCGGAAGGTTTGCTTGAGAAGGTCACTGCTGATGATGTGAAAATTGGGCTTGGCTACATTTGTGTGAGGAATCGGATTGGCAATGAGTCATATGAGGAAGCCCGTGTGGAAGAAGCTGGACTATTCCAAACTCATCCTTTGCTATCCAAGATTGATGAGTCTATGGTTGGTGTACCAGTTCTTGCTCAGAAGCTGGTCCAAATACAAGCAACAATTATTTCAAGATGCTTGCCAGATATCGTGCGGAAGATCAATGAGAAGCTGAACGCAAGCATTTCTGAGTTGAACAAAATGCCCCAGAATCTATCTTGTGTTGCTGAAGCAATGACGACAGTTATGAGGATTATTGGGTTGTCTAAAGAGTCTCTGAAGAAAATTCTCCAGAGAGGCGAATTCGATGAGTACCCAGATGAGAAACACATGCACAGCACTGCTCGGTTGGTTGAAATGCTGAACCAGTATTCCGATGAGCTTCAAAAGAGTGCGGAAAATAAATCGACGAGCAACTTTCTGCTGGAGGAGATTAGGGTGCTCAATGAAACTAAAGGAATTGGGCTACCTAATTTCGTTCCCCGAACTGCCTTCGTCATGATCCTGCAGAAAAAAGTTAAGGAGATATCCAAAACACCAGTGGATTTCATAGCAAAAGTGTGGGACTACATCCTGTCAGTGGTTATTTCTGTTTTCACGAATCATTGCGATAGTTACCCAATCCTCCAAGCCTCTACAATCAGAGCAGCCCGTAATCTCATAGAAAAGATGAAGCAGAAGTCTTTTGATCACGTGATGGAGATAGTGGAGATGGAGAAGCTTGCTGATTATACTTGTAGTCCGGAATATATGTCAGAATGGGGTAAGCTTATGGCTCAACAGGAAGTGTTCATGAAGATCATGAATGATACCACAATGTCCTCAAGGATATTGATTGAAGGTTTTGGGTGGATTGAAGTTGGCCATCTTCGAGGTTACCCGAGTGTTAGAGAGCAGGCGTTTGATATGAAAATGAGAATCACTGCGTACTGGAAAGTTGTTCTGAAAAGGCTTGTCGATAACATGGCTCTACACTTGCTGCTTAGTGTTCAGAACCTGGTTAACCGCGACATGGAAATAGAAGTCGTCAATGATTTTATGGGACCGCATGGTGGTGGCATTCAAAAAATTCTTGATGAATCCCCTGCTGTTGCAAAGAAGCGCGAGAGGCTGAGCAAAAGCATCAAGTTGCTCAAGGACTCGAAAGACGTGGTGGCTGAGATTATGGATAGGATCACTGTCGAGGATTAAGCTGAATGTCTGTTTCTTTGCTTCAGAATCATGTTTGGTTCTCTGTTTTCGGTCAGTTTGTTTGTGTCTCGCAATTGAGTAGAGTCCCGTTTAAGTTAGTTGGTTTGGTTATTTTGTTGTGTTCCTGCTTCCTAAGCTGGCTATTTTTTATTTTCTACTGGAAAACTATTTTCCAGAGAGAAATTGGTCAAGTGCTTTGGGATTTATATCTATATCAATATCTATTTTCTGAAGTTTCACTATACTTTAGTTTGATTGAGCTCCCCTTCGTAGAAACAAACTTGAGAAATTCTTTGGCAAGGTGAACTTGGACAAACACCGAAACTACTTTGGCTTAACTTTCAAGTTCAAGCACTAACACTTTGATTTGATGGAGCAATGTGTTGATCTTCTAGCACACAAATTCTGGAAGATTTGAATGGTGGGCTTCTTTACGGTTCCTTTGACTTGAATGATTTTGGTAAAAGAGAGAGAGAGAGAGAGAGAGAGAGAGAGAGAGAGAGAGAGAGAGAGAGAGAGAGAGAGAGAGAGGAGTCTCGGTAGGTGAAAAAATGATTTGATGAAAAATACTAAATTATATAAAAAGTGTATATTGTTTGGTTGATTTCTTTTTCTTTCTCACCAAATCTCAAATGAGATTTAATTTTTGTTTGTTGTCATATTCATTATCACCATCCAAAAGGCGCGTCTAAATTTTTTGAATACTCGCACCCTATTTCTCACTATCCAAAGGGCAACCAATTGCATAAAAAGAAGGAATGCACAAAAGGATAGAAATTAAGTCCTCGCCAAAGTGTGACAATCATGAGAATTCCGCGAACATAAAGGAGAGACGGAATCCCCCCGTGACCCAAAACGCTAAAGCTCTAAGTAAAGCCAACTTGAATCTCTGATTAGCCATTTGGACATCAATCAAAAGTCCTATTCTTTTCGCACCAAATACTCCACATAACGCATATTGGGGACACTGTCCACGCCTTCGTAAGTGCTGCTAGTTACTTGACCTGACTATTAATTCTAACGAACGCTGCTAAAATTTTGGGGTTAACTTGCATTCAAGCAAACCCTTTTCGACAATGTTTTCTGATATTTGATAGTTAGTACTCCACTTAGAGACCATCGAAGAATACACGGGAACAATTACACATTTAGAAGAGGTAGCATTAGGCTCAACCAAGGCATTGTTGTCAGCATTCTTCGCTCATCGGCCATCGCACAATGACACCCTGTTACTTTGGAATCAGAAGAAACTTCAGACGACTGTAGCAGATTAATCTGATTCCGGCAAGTGCGAACACTCATCTAGCATAAATCCAGACCTCGAAAGATTCCCCCCTCCTTCCTTTCTTGCATTCCTCCCTTCCCTATTTTTCATTTTTTGGAACTTTGAACATCTTCCACAACTGTGCAGGACATGAAGGTCTGGGAATGAACATGGATTTATCGGTTAATGAACATGGATTTATCGGTTTATGAACCCAGATTTCCTTAACATCTACATTGATTTGAATGCATTGAAAGTGCGTATATATCTAATAATTAGTGACTAGCCTGCTCTTTTTCCAGATGAAAGTTACAAAATTGTAGACATTGTGCCTTCTCTGGAGGTGGGTGCTGTCATCTTTGCTCTAACAGAACTCAATGATCATATATTTCGTGATACATTTATGTAGCCGTTTGCACAATCTAGTCGAAGAAAGCGTTAAAAAGGGAGTTTGGCTTTTACTTCATTTTCTCTTTTTAACCTTTTTGGTATCCAGTCTCGTCAATAACTAGTATCACTTTGAGAGCTTTCAACAAAATGATTAATGTTCCTGTATCGGAGTGATCTACATTATTGGTTTCTGATACTATGTTCACTTTGCTGCTTGTTGAATTAGAACTTGGTAAATCAGTTCCAAGGTGACTACAGTTAGCAGAGATCGGCTCTATGTGGAAAAAATATTTCCCCGTATGATTGGCTATGCAAAACAAGGTTGCAGCAAATATATCAATTTAGGAGAATTGTTTTGAATCTTTTCCATAGCTTTAAACTAATTTCAGTACCGCACAAACTCAGATGAAAGTGATCCGTTCCCAAAAAAAAACAAAAAAAAAAAAGTCGGTACTGCACAAACTCAGGTTCATGTCCAAGGATTTTCTTTTCTAAGTAAAATTCATCACTTAAATGTCCTAGGCAACATATCTGGAGACAACAGATGTCGTGGGATCCGCTTCTTGTGATATAGGTGTGTTCAAATCCCAAGACGTGTGTTCGAATCCCGTAGTGGTGCATGTATCTTCCTCACAAAACTTGAATGACGCTCATAATGTCATATGCTCTCGAAAGCTTTCTGTAGCACAGGTAAATTCCTTGCTTACCAGTTAATTCATCAGTCCCATTGCAGCACAATTCAACTTGTTACCACATTATCTATGTCAATCCAGCTACAGCCAACTTCTTTCTTCACACTTTTCTGCCCTCAGGTGCAGCGGTAGAAGGTTGCCCCAATTTGACCTTGTGGTCACGGGTTCAGTCGCGAAGCTTGCGGGATAAGGCTAAGTACATCCGACCCTTCCCCAAACCTGCAGGCTTGGAAGTCTCGTGCAGTGAGTAACCCTTCTTTCTTTCTTTTTTTTACCCAACCCGTCCACATGTCACAAGAACCACACACGGCCTTCCATTTTCATGCACTACATTTCTCAAACAAAAGAATCTTAAGCCACAACTTGAATCACCCCAACAGCTAGACGGATAAAAGATGAAGATTTGCTTTACCTATTGCCAATGACATGAAATGGTCAATCTTCCAAGAACTAGGAGTACAGAAGGTTTTTTTTTTTTTTGATAAATTAGGAGTACAGAAGTTGCTGAGCAAAAAAAAAATACTCAGAACAGTTTAGTTACTCTCCCCAAGCACAGCCCTCCATTTAATAAAAGGTGTTTAGTGCTTTCCTTGGTAAATTGGACAGAATGCAAACGAATTGTCGTTTGAAATGATGCTCAACAGAAAGGAAACAAATCGAACTAAGCATAAGCACACTGAAGCTGCAGCAATCGAAATAATCCCAAAAGGCTTCCATGATAATATTCATTATACGCTGGGATCACCTACAGTCAAAGACAAACGACACTAACCAAAAAACATGAAACACGACTACCCAACAAGAAAACAAACTGTCCAACAACGTAAACCAAAAGACAGGGAACGAGACTCTGAAACAAAAAGAGAGTTTGAGCTTTAATCATCAACAGTGATCCTATCCATGATCTGGGCCACAACCTCCGTAGACTCCTTAAGCGTCTTGATACTCCTGTTCAGCCTCTCGCGCTTTCTCGCAGCAGATGGAGATTCTTCAAGCATCCTTTGTAACACACCAGGACCTCCCCCTTGAGATTCCATAAGCTCACTGACAATCTCTTCTTCCATGTCACGGTTAACCAAATTCTGAACACTGAGCAGCAAGTGAAGGGCCATGCTATCGACAAACCATTTCAGGACAACCTTCCAATAAGCAGTTATCCTCATTTTCATGTCAAACGCCTGCTCTCTAACATCTGAAAGACCCCGAAGATGCCCGACTTCAATCTCCCCAAATCCTTCAATCGTTATCTTTGTGGGCTTGGAATGATCATTCATGGCCTCCATGAACACATTCTGTTGAGCCATAAGCTTACCCCAGTCTGACATGTACTCTGGACTACAAGTGTAATCCGCAAGCATCTCCATCTCTACTGTCTCCATTACTCTATCAAAAGATTTACGTTTCATCTTTGCTACAAGATTATGGGTCGCTCTTCTCGTGGCTGATTGGAGTCGTGGGTAATTCTCACAATGGTCCATGAAAACAGTTTCAACCACAGTTTCAATGTAGCCCCAAACTTCTGCTATGAAATTGACCGGGGTTTTCGATATCTCCTTGACTTTTTTCTGGAGGACCACAAGGAAAGCAGTGCGAGGGGAGGAAGTTAGGGAGCCCAATTCCTTTAGTTTCATCTAGGACCCTAATCTCGTCCATGAGAAATTTCTCCGTCGACTTATTTTCTGCACTCTTTTGAAGCTCAATGGAGTACTCGTTCAGCATTTCAACCAACCGCGCTGTGCAATGCATATTTTTCACATCCGGGTATTCATCAAACTCGCCTCTCAAGAGGATTTTCCTCAGAGACTCTTTCGAAAACCCAATGATCCTCATAAACACCGTCATTGCTTCAGCAACTGTAGATAGATTTTGGGGCATTTTGTTCAACTCCGCAATCTTATAACTAAGCTTGTCATTGATCTTTTGCACAATATCTGGTAAGCATTTCGAGATAATCGTTGCCTGTATATGCACCAGCTTCTGGGCAAGAGCCGGTACCCCAACTATGGATTCATCAATCCTTGATAACAAAGGATGATTTTGAAACAGAGAGGCTTCTTCCATGCGGGCTTGCTCATAGGACTCGTCCCCAATCCGGTTCCTGACGCAAACATAACCGAGCCCTATGTTCACATCATCAGCGGTAACCTTCTCAAGCAAACCTTCTGGAGCTTTATCAGATTTAGTAACAACAGCAAGAGTCCTCTCACCGGTCTTGTCGACACGCTGGGACATCCTTATTGATTCACAAGTTGGGAAATCAACAGTAGCTGACAAAACATTCAATATTATACTCTCTTCTGGTTTTATATACTCCATAATAATTTCAGATATCTGCTCATATATATCCTCAGGTTGGCCATGAACAGGCACCCTAGTGATCCCAGGGAGATCCACCATAGTAAGATCTGGTACCCCTCTCTTTTTGACAACTAGAGTTAACGGGGAGTTCGATATCCCTTTCCCACTGCCAGCGATCTCATCTGTGGCTAAAACAATTGCTTCCGCGATATGGGTTTCGTTGGTTGGGACCATTTTGCCATGGTATTCCAAGTGGAGTTCCGGTTGAGGATTTTGGTGTTGTTGAAGCCTCATGATCAGAGGAACTCTTGTGCAAATTCCTTGGCCTCGGGGGAGACTTATACCAGCTAGGGACTCCAGCACGCTCGACTTTCCAGATGATTGGTCACCAACCACCACTATAGTTGGGAGCTGGATCCCTTCTTGTGCCACTTTGAGGTGGCGCAGCCTGTCGACTGCGTCGAGCAGAGGGCGGATACGCTCGTTGAAGGACAACATCAGCGGCGGGTGGACTGAAATGGGAAGGGGTGTTTCTTCTGGTTCTTCAACCACAAGTAACAGTGGCTGTTCATGGATAGGGGCTCTTGGATTACCATCTTTGTTAACCAAGTGGGCTTTCTGCTGCTGCTGCCCGGTCTTTCCATGTTTACCATGTGAACCCATTGTGAGAGAGAGAGAGAGAGAGAGATGGAAAATGGAAGTGGACTGTGGGATGTATTTATAAGGCTTGATTTCAAGAACTGATGTGGAAAACGAAGGGTTGAAGAAGACTGGAAGCCTACAGTTACTGTTAAGAAAATAGAGTCCCACATTGCTTGGGTGTGGAATGGGTGATCACTTAATAACATTTGGGACCTCTCCACTCATTGCCAATTGGTTTTGAGATGGATATAAAGTTTCTACATGGTATCAGAGCGGGGCCCGTTCCACCCCACATTTTAAAAAAACTTTACAATCCACACCCCACGATGACAGATCAGCAAAAAGGCTGCACGATGATAGGACCCAAAAGTGGCCACACGTGACAGACCTCAAACGCGGCTGCACGTGAGGGGGGATGTTAAGGAAATAGTCCCACATTGCTTGGAAGTGGAATGGGTGATCACTTAATAACATTGGGGACCTCTCCACTCATTGCCAATTGGTTTTGAGATGGATATAAAGTTTCTACATGTTAAGAAAATAGAGTCCCACATTGCTTGGGTGTGGAATGGGTGATCACTTAATAACATTTGGGACCTCTCCACTCATTGCCAATTGGTTTTGAGATGGATATAAAGTTTCTACATGGTATCAGAGCGGGGCCCGTTCCACCCCACATTTTATAAAATTCACAATCCACACCCCACGATGACAGACCAGCAAAAAGGATGCACGATGATAGGACCCAAAAGTGGCCACACGTGACAGACCTCAAAAGCGGCTGCACGTGAGGGGGGATGTTAAGAAAATAGAGTCCCACATTGCTTGGGTGTGGAATGGGTGATCACTTAATAACATTTGGGACCTCTCCACTCATTGCCAATTGGTTTTGAGATGGATATAAAGTTTCTACAGTTACGAAAATTAGACTAATTATTGACTACAGCCGCAGCATCATCTGGCATCGCTTACTTGGTTCTCTCGGCCAATGAGTTACCGCCTTAGTCACATAATGTGCATGCATGAGTGCAAGCGAAAGTTAAAGTGGGAGCACGATCATGAAAGCATCTTACGAAAATATTCTAAAACTACAAAAACTTGCGAGAGCGAGGAAGGAGAGCGGGAGCGGAGGATCCTACTGAAGGATTATGTGACTTAGTTACTGGGACACAGAATTGCGCGTGGGCCACATGTTGTCACTAACAATCCAACAAAAATTTGTGTCAGAGATCCCACCCGCAAAATTTGTCCCTATAAGTGATTAGTTTGGAGTACCATGTAGAAATGCCGAAAATTTGTTTCTTAGAGCATCCGCAATGGAGTTTGGTATATTTGTGTATTATATAATGTTTGTTAAAATTTGTATTAGGATAAAATTGGATCCCAGAGGCACCTACTAGCGGGACCGTTCTTAATATTCGTGATTCATCCGATTGTAAGCTTTGATTATGGAAAACCACTACCTCTTAAAGTTGAAATGTGGATACCTAAGGGTCTTAGACTTCTCGTATACTGATATTATATAGTACGTAGTTACATACACATAGGATAGATGGAAGGGCAACAAAATCAGTTTGTGCCTTTTGGGAGGCCTGTTTAGGTGCCATTAATGGAGTGAATCCATTCAATATCAGTTGCCACAGCATTTTATGAAGCCATTCAGAGAAATAAAGACTAGTATTCAACGTACATGAAAGACTACAATACACACCCCTTATTTGGGTGTGTATCATATGCACCCCTCAAAATGTTATGTATTATAGAAAAAATGTTACGAATCGTATTGTTAAAAAGTTACAAATCGTTTAAAGGTTACGAGATACACCAAAATGTTATGAATCATAATGAAAATATTACGAATCCTACTGCTGAAAGGTTATGAATTTTAGAACAAAAGTTACGAAATACACTAAAATGTTATGAATAAACTATAAAATAAGTGCATACAGCACACCCTTTTAAAGGGTGTGTATTGTAGACTTTCCCGTATGTGAAGGACTTATCTTCAAGTTCGCAAGTTCGGCTCTCTTCATCATTAGGAAAATACACCTCGGGACTAGAGAATTATTCGCCATTGAATTTAAAAAGCCTAAAATTAGTCGAGATGCGCAAAAACTAATCTGGACATCCGGTTATCAAAACGTATGGAGACTAACATGAGAATGCCCAGAATGCACGTCCCAGAAACCAAAAGAATTATAAGAAACTACACTTGGTTGAGGAATTTTTTTTCATCAAACACCGTCACTCGATGAATTCAAATCTCTTCAAGATGGGAAGTGACGAGGAAAGTAGAGACAAAACCGTTGGCGCCAAACCCAGATCATAGTAGCGAAGGCCGCTGGGCGCTGGCCATAGAGTGACAAATGATTTTCGTGCATGCTCAACAGGCGGAACAGATCGAGAGCATCCATTAGGCTTGGTATCGGAGTTGCGTGTTAGAGAGGGGCAAGGCCTAAAGTGATTCTGGCTCATGATTTGAATGTCATTTTCCTTGGTGAAATCTAGGCATCCTTCTAATCACTACAGTCATTTATTTTTTGTTTTGTTTTGTTTTTGTTTATAACTCACAGTGCCTAGACCCGCCGGGACACCTCGAATAATCTCTAGAAACCAATCCCTCCACAATATTTATTTTTAGTAGCTATATATAAGCTAACACATCATGCCCAATTTCTATTGCACGAGCTTACGGCAGCCATGCACCCAAAAACTAGGCCTTGTCAATCCTCTAGGGCCCAAATAACTAAATTTTCTCCCATGAACTATTTGTGTCAATGGATTAGTTCGGTATACTCTAAAGATGCCCTCGGTGCTCTATGGATGAAAGCAATTTTTTTTTTTAAACTACTTAACACGATGTTGAATTCTGTTATGGGATACGTATCCCGCCCATGTGGCGGACTGGCCCAATCCAACAAGGCTCTGATACGATCAGAAGAAGAAGACGATGATTCCTCTGAACCAAATAAGGGTCGATTGCGAAGACAAACCTGAACATAACAAGTTTAATCTTCTTTTCTTTTCAGCAGATTCTTTTGTAAAGTCTTGAAGGTTGACAGTTTTTTGTCGAGGCAAATTCTTTGATCTCTCCAAAGCTAAAAGGGTCAGGGAAATAAGGAAAATAATCGAACGTGTTAATCTGACTATT
The DNA here is from genome assembly GCA_014282245.1 of Rhododendron simsii. Classification (NCBI taxonomy): domain Eukaryota; kingdom Viridiplantae; phylum Streptophyta; class Magnoliopsida; order Ericales; family Ericaceae; genus Rhododendron; species Rhododendron simsii. The sequence continues at coordinate 12,088,976 of CM024959.1, read as the reverse complement.
CTAACAATACTCTCTCTCCTTGATAAAAACAAAAAAACAAAAAAGGGTCGGGGAATTAGAGACTGAGACGTGATACTATGCTCTTCACAGAGTCTTTAGGCCTGACATGTTTTACCAGGTCAAGTTCTTCCTCTTTGCAAAACCACAGGGCCAGGGCATTAGAGGCTGAGGCGCGACACATCCCGCACTTTCCACAAATCAATCAGGAACCAGTTTAACCCGCGGCTTTCTCCAATCCATTTTAGTTCCACAAACAAATTGTCATGAGATTCATGACTGACAAACACCTACTATGTTTAAGTGCCTGGAAATCACATTATATGCATCGTTGTTCATGATCTAGTCGACGGGCGGTTAACACTTCCAACTTGAAATGAAACTACAGGGTTGCGATTAGCACAATGGGAAGTGCAATGGTCATAGCCAGATTCTAGATGAATGTAAAGGAAGAGGATCGCCATGAAAATGAAATGGACCGTCCAGTGAGCCTACACATGCGTCATTTTCAGGCCCATTTTGATAATTCAAACTGTTCACGATTTAGAACTTGTCAATAACATCAACCACATTAAAAATGTGTTAAATGGGTTTTGATTGGCTGTTGTTATCTCACTATGTTCTAAAACAAATGTGTTCCGAAATCATATCAATCGATATCTGATCAACCTGATTTTTGGTGTGACTAATATTCTCGACAAGCTCTAGAATATGGACAGGTTGGATCATCAAAGTAGACCCGGAAACTTGCCAACAGGACGGTAAATGGACCGGAGAGGAGATGATTCCAAATGGAAAAGGTGTCTTTTGTTGGAGTTGGGGAGAATGGAAGATGCCACTGACCTTTTTAGAGCATATATGTGTTAAGGAAATAGAATCTCGGATTACTTAAGAGTGGCATGGATGATCACTTAATAATATTTGGAACCTCTCTACTCATTATCAATTGATTTTGAGATGGACCTAAAGTTTCTGCATGGTATCAGAGCGAGGCTCATTCCACCCCACATTTTAAAAAATTTACAATCCACATCCCACGATAACAGACCAGCAAAAAAAAGGTTGCGCGATGATAAGACCCAAAAGTAGTCACACGTGACAGACCACAAATGCGGCTACGTGTGAGGGGAGATGTTAAGGAAATAGAATCCAACATTGCTTAGGAGTAAAATGGGTGATCACTTAATAATATTTGAAACCTCTACACTCATTGCCAATTAATTTTGAAATGGACATAAAGTTTCTACAATATGTTCTTGTATGACAGGCCTAAACTCTTGATATTTGCCATGTTGATCAAGTTTTGTTGAGAAAACATGCGTGTACAACTAAACTACTAGATCTAATCTCTCAATTAGTGGATCCCACCGCAACCACCATTCCCAATTGCGATGAAATTTATGCAGATTGACCTGGAACTTGTTATTCTCTTGTGTCCAGGTCGGTGCACAGCAGCACAGTAAAAAGTGATGATTTAAGCCAACATGAAACCATTGCGCGGCACCCCAGATTGTTAAACTAGCAGGTAAGCTGCTTGCTATTGGAGTCCTGCGCCAAACCTCAGACTGTTATTCTGTTTGTGTCCAGGTCATTGGAGTGGAAGGGATTTGGCTGACAAAATGCTGAGAATTCTTGGATAGAGTGCGAAGAAAGAAAGATTAAAATGAGATGATGAATTATTCGGTCTAATCCATCATGCGATGATTAAAAAAATAAGCTGTCTGTGGGGGGCTGATTTCTTATTGCCCATCTTGACTCGTCTGAATCGAGAAATATGGCGTTGGTCTTCTGGTACCTGCAGAACCGGAGGGGGTTGTTCCTTCGGGAAGAAGCTATGACGAACAAGTCAGTAAGAGGAGCTAGAGGAAAGAAGTTTTAGTAAGAAATTTGTTTGGGTGAGAGAAGAGTGATGTTCAGAAAATCTGAACCTCTTTCTTAGAGGAGATCCTTGTCTATTTATAGGCAAGGACGGAGAGAGTGTAGAGCAGGCTGTCTTTGCCACCTACGTGCTCAGTCACGCTCGGATAACGTCACGAGTTAGAGACATTAATTGACTGCCGCCTGTTGGGGATTTGGGAGCCGTCCAGCCAGAGCTAGAGGGATCACATCAATCAGAGATGCCACTTCGCCTGTCAAAGAAGCTCTCCCACATATCCTTGGAAGCTTCTAGAAGGTTCTTGAATGGCGGTTTCCGAACGAAGCCTTCATGGCCAAAGAATCGGCCAACAACGGATGGAACAATTTACTGAGCGAGTAAAGTTATCCGAACGAAACGATTATACCATCCTTCGGCGAGGATACTGTAGCTCGGTCAGGTTCTCTGATTCCTTTTGTTCTTCGGAAAACACGTACAAGCGGTTTGTCAGAGCCCTTCTGGATACAGATGAACTGAGACAACAAAAATGACTTAAGAATAACAGAGCGTTCCTTGAGACCCATCCGAACCTTTTGAACCTTCGGATATTTCACTCCACTACACTGTCAGCTTCGTACTTGGAAACAATCAATTTCGTGCATGCTCGGATGGAACATAGCGTACCCATGTTGAGTGTTTGAGAGGGCTAAGGCCTGAAATGTTCGTACGCCAATAATCTTCCCATCGAAGAGGGCAGAGCCCCATTATCTCCTTCTTATTCCATCCCTACGTAAGTGGTTGAAGATTGAGATTCGAAAACAGCTATAAATGTGTTAGAATAGGTCTCAACTCATCTAACCCATTTATAAACCCAAACTCGCTTACTAAAAATTAGACCCAACTGGCCAATCCAACCCATTTATAAGTTGAGTTAGAATAGGTCTCAACTCATCTAATCCATTTAAATGACCCAATAGGTCATCAACATAACCCACTAAACAAAACAGCCCCTCTCTCGAAAACACTCATCATCCCTCCCCCGCCCCTTCCTACTGATTGCCTTTGCCATTACTGTGGCTGCTTGGGCTTATTATACTCTACATTGCTATTACTCTTCTTCCCTTTTTTTTATGATGATCTTTCAATTCCTGGATTTGTCCCCCCAAAATTAAAAAAAAAAAACTTAACAAAACGGAGACTCATCCCCACTCCTATGGGGGGGAATCGATAGGCGTTTGTACTGCGCCGTCCCCCCCCCCCCCCCCCCCTACATTGGCTCTGGTGGGAATCGATTCAGCCATTGTTGGCTCCAACATCGCTGTAGTTGGCTCCGGCGAGTTGTGGTAGCTCAGATTTTGGTGGGTTTTCCTAATACTCTGTTTGAGATTAGATTTCGGTGGATTTTCCCTATACTCTATTTGAGGTTGGATTTTAGTGGGTTTGATTTGTGGTTTTCGATTTGAGATTTGATTTGGATTTTCAATTGGTAGACCTGATTCATTTTTTATTTCAATTTGAGGTGTGATTTGTAGTTTATTAGGTCGGGTTTGTGGTGTTGATCAGTTTGTAATGGGTTATGTGATTTGGATTTTCAATGGGTTTTGAGATTTGTGATGTTTTCCAGTTCACTAGTTCGATGGGCTTTCTAATGGGTTTTGTGTTTGATTTTCGATTCAGAGAGAGGGAGAGAGAGAGAGAGAGAGAGAGAGAGAGAGAGAATGGAGATGTTTTAAGGTATAACTCAATAGGGTATCTTAGTCATTTCCTCCGTCTAGTTAATGGAGTTGGCATTTTTTTTCGTTTTCGTAATTGAGGGGGTTTAGATGGACAATTTTAAATGTAAGGGGATCTTGGTGGGAGAAAGTGATAGTTTAGGGCCCCAAAACTATGAACTGGTAAGTCCAAAAATCCTTAAAATTTCAACAGAATCTTCATTCGGTTATGTAATTTTAGTATACGGGGGTAATTTGGTCATTTTGGTATCTAGGTATATTGTGATAATTTTAGTATGCAATGGCAATATGGTCATTTCAGTGTATATGGTTATTTTTGTCATTTTTGAATTTTAATTGTGTTAATGGGCGGGGCATGTTTAATTTCAAATAAATGGGTTGAGTTGGGTATGGATAATTGGGCTCCCAACTAATTGGGTCTAAATAGGTCAATGACCCATTAAAGACCCAGCCCACTTATAAATTGCCCAATTTAGTCCAAATCCGCCCATTTGGCACCCTTGTCATGGTACAACTGAAACAACAACAAAACAAAAACACACACAAAAAAAAAAAACAAAACAAAACAAAACAAAACAAAAAGAACAAAGAGAAAGGCTTTTGGAACAAGTACCATTTCGTTTTTCTTTTTTCAAAAAGGAGGATATATTTTTGTCACAAGTAGAATTGGGGGGACCCCTTAGCATTTAAGAAACTCTGCAATGAGTTAGTGATGAAGGGAAACGGGGGGACCTCCCTCTTTTGGATTAGGTTAGGTACTTAGGTCTGGCTACTATTGGGTACAACTTAAAGCTTCAGTAGCATCTAGCTAGGATGGCCCGTACGCCAGTAAAGCTAGCTCACAAATGTGTAGTGGACACCATTGATGATTTCTTTGATTATGAACACAAGGGTACTAAAATTTATGAGCAATTTCCCGACGCGGGTTTTTGTGTCCTCAAGGCAATGAGATCTGAGCTTCGGCTGCAATGGATTGTGAATTCGTAATTGGATATAAGAGGTCTTGTAAGTATTTGCTGAATTGGCTTGATCTCATGATAGAAAATTGTTCGGTATTACAAAGGGAATTTCGAGTAATTCTATAAAAAGCTTTGTAATCACTCTCGATGCTTAAGACTACAGCTTTGCCCGTGCTTGAAGACACATCCGTATATTAAGCGCGCGACCATCCGTATGTTAAGGCTAAATGAACTAGCAGGCAGGAGGTGACGTGCAACATTCGAGGCATATTTGAGATCAAGTTATAGCACACTTCGAGTCCACAATCTCCTGAACCTCAAACTCTTTGAGTGGGTGGGAGTGACATACTACGTACCACTAGGCTACCTCAGCAAGGACACATCGAAGAGCGGATGAGCTAGGATACCTTAAAATTATATAAGTTGCCCACCCCAGAAAACCCCCCCCCCCCCCCATTGAACAACACCCTTCTAACCATAACTTTTTGGGAAGAAGATGTTATTTGTTAGTAATATTTTAGATTTTTGTAATACCATTTTGCTTTTTAAAATAAACAGGGACGCACAAAATTGCATGCATTTGTACTATAAATAGCAATATCTTCGTTGTAGAATAACTTGAATTAACTAATAAGTTGATCGTAAAACTTTATTATAATTTTGTGGTATTATTTTAAAACTTTGCGTTGGGGTATTGACATTCGGTTCTGCTAACAAGTGCCCTCGGGGCACAAGTTAAGACTTAGTTTGGATGACCGAAATCTTCAATAGGAATAAGAATATGATTATTAGGAATTTCAATCCTAGGAATACAATCCCAAAGTAATTTCATTTCAATGTTTGGATTAATTCAGTAATCTTATGCAGGAATCAATTTGTTTGAAAATTTATCAAAGTCAATATTTCCTTTATTTATTGATTAAGCCAGAAATCTAAGATTCCCATGGGGTAGGGAATGGATCAAATTCTCACTCAATCTGGTAATATGATTCCTAGTCGGATGTGTCATCAAGAATCACAATGGAATCATGGAAGTATGGTGTCACATTCACATTCCTCCTCAAGATCCTCCTGCCATCCAAACTGTTACATTAAATATGGAATAATCTCCAACATTAAGATTTCATCATTATAAATGTCATTTTCTAAAAAGAAAGTCAACAACAATATAAATACAAATACTTACTCCACTATTTTAGCATGTAATTAAATATCTTACCATAATGATATATCTGGTATTTTTTAGATATTCAATTAAATTGTGCTAACAAAATATAAATTATAGTTTTGCTTTAGCCCAATACCATGGCACGACATGCACTAACTGAGGCGTTCACAATTCAGTTTTTTGCGAAATCCTATAAGAGAAAATAAGTTGCTCTTACAAATCCAGAACAAGGCCGGTGATCACATGAGTAAGAAAAAATCAAAAGAAATGAAACGAAAAGAAAAAAGAAAGAAAGTAGAGAAAACGTAGGCATTGAAATGTCGGCAATAGATTGAAGACAGAGAGAAGGGAAAACAAAGAAAATGAAACTAAATTGAAGACATAAAAAATGCAATAACAATTAGGGAGGAAAAAAGACATAAAAGGAAATATTTGCCCTTAATTTTTTGAAAAGGTTCAAAAATGGAAAACGGCAAAAGGGGCAGATTTTCTTTTAGAATATGACATTTAATGCTGAGAAATATTTCGTATATATTACACATTAACTTGTGCCCCGGAGGCACTGGTTAGCATTTGCCTAGCAACTCCTATTAATTAAAGGCATAAGCAGAAAAGGAAGTAAACTCAACAATTCCAAAAAAAAAAAAAAAACCTTTGATGATACGCCATGTAAAGTACTCCTAGAAGCAAGGAGATAGATCCACCGGGAAAAAAAAATTGGAAAAGAAAAATTTAGACCCTCTAATTATTCGTGAACAAAAAATCTCCTCACTTTTCACCTCCCATTACAAAAATAAAACACCCACATAATAAATTTCGAAACAACCATCTCTTAAGTAAATGTATGAATTATAGTGTGGTACGTAGCTTTCTCTCCGGTAAACTTCACCGGCGTCCCTGGAGGTTTTACTTAATGACAAATACCCCATTCACGTGTGAGAACATGACAATAAATCTTATGTGAATTTAATGTTCATTTCAACAACACTCAACCATAACTCTTTGATCAAACATGTGATAAAATTAGATAAGAAAGAGTTATATTGACAAATTCACCCTTTCATAATAATTTTTAAATAAGTAAAGCTTTCAGTTCTCTATTTTTTGACGCAAAAATAATAATTTTCTTTCTTTCTGACCAAAACGATGCTTTCGATTAGTGATTAAAGTCATTTTTTACTTAAAGTAAGTAAAAGTTTATAATTTTTATTACTGTACATTTTATTATAAAAAAAAGTGTATCTTTAGATATAACTCAATTTTGGCTCATTTTATTATGCCTTTGAATAGATAATTATCAATTTAGTATCGGTGAAACGCACAAGGAAATCACACGAGATTCATTGCAATTTTTAATATGTAAAGGGGGTGCCCGTCAATAGAAAAAACCTCAGTGGTGTTGGCAAAATTAATTTTCCCTTTTTTCCTGAAAACGGTGAAAACTGACAAGGGGATAGAGAGAGGAATTTTCTTGTGTAAAAAGGGGAAAAAAAATAGCGAAGACTGGTAGAAACTAGAGAGAGAGAGAGAGAGAGAGAGAGAGAGGAATTGCTGCATATGAACGTTAGCTGAGCCACAAACGGAGGGATAGACAACCAACCAACCTAGAGAGAGAGAGAGAGAGAGACCCAACAAAAAAGGAAAGGTTAAGAGCAATAGCATAGCATATATATATGAGCGAGAGGAATAAATTAAAAGGGAGAGAAAGAATAAGGAGAAATGGTAGGGGAAATTCAGAAGAGGGTGGTTCTTGAAGATATAGTAATAATAGGAGGATTGATATTGGTGCAATTTGTATATGCAGGGAACTCAGTTTTGCTGAGTTATCTCATGTCTTTGGGCCTTTATCCTCTCACTATCGTCATCTTCGCTGCCCTTTCCACCTTCCTTGTTCTCTCTCCTCTCTCCTTCTGTTTTGAAAGGTATCTCTCTCTCTCTCTCTCTCTCTCTCTCTCTCTCTCTCTCTCTCTCAATTTCTTGGGATCTATGGGGGATGATGGTAGTATTTGTTCGTAACGTTGCAGGAGTAATTGGCCGAAGAAATTGAGTCCCAAATTGTTGGTTCAGCTGGTTTTAATTGCTATTGGAGGGTAAGCAAAATTTAATTTGGTTCATTTCATCATTTCCAGATTTCAATTTGCATTCGTACTTGGAAAAGAGATTGGGGAAAACTAATATTTTTGTTCTTTAGACCCATCAACATTCGCAAATTCATGCAAACGCCAGAAAACATTGACGATATATATACATAGTTCTAATGAAAAAAGTTGTTAATTAATTGAGATTTATATGGTGTTTCTTAAAATGGTCAGTTGAGCTTTTAGTTTTTGTTTTTTTTTTTTTTTTCCAGGTATTTGTGATAATTAACCTGTTCGTTGCCTTCTTTTCTGATTTTAAATACGGAAAAAAAAAAGTTAAGAATATAAAATTGTATGCTCTTCGAGCTACCTTAATAATCATAAGATAAAATTGTATGGTCCGATTCTTGCTCACAACTCTTGTGGCCACCTTACTCCTACGCGTAAGTGTGTGAAATGTCTATGAAAGGGGCTGTAGAAATTAGTCTGAAATGCGCGCATGCTGGCCCACAATACCCATCCCAAAAAAAAAAGAGGAGAGCAAAATGAGTTGAGAGCCAAGTTTTAGCCAACTACTTTCTCAAACGCGATTGAAATGTTTGGTTTAGAAACCCGCCTAACGTGAGCTGCACGTGCTCATCAATGTATCTCCAAAGCTTCAATCTGGACACCCGAGGTTGTCGCTCGGTCAATACTTGTGACTTAGAAGTTTTCTTTCTCCGCGACGAATTTTTGCGTTTGAAAATTTTTAGGCACTATCCACGGGGATGAGGTTAATTAGACGCAAAACTTTACTCTAATTTTAATTGGATGTGCGCAAATTGATGATCTGAATATCTTGAGCAACTCTGTTCAAAAAATATCTTGAGTAACTATTTGATAAAAAAAGAATATCTTGAGTAACAGTACGACTCCAGTGTTGAATTGTCTTTTGTTTGGAGTTATTGGCCCACGCCACACCAAAGTCGAATCACATGCATTCCCACCACACGTTTTTGTCAATGTCGAGTACTTTTACAGTATAGATAACATTAGTGAAATGAGAAAAACTTATCTGCGATGAAGAAGTTATTCACAATTTCGCGTGATCTCGGCCGTCCGTTTCGGATTTAGACCATCCAGATTAAAATGAAATTTTTTCGGAGAAGAGTTAAACTTTTCTCCGGAATAGTTTTATCAACATCCGAACCGTCCAAAAGTGCGATTGACTATGTAAACAACTATTCATGGATCTGCCGCTAAATAAAATTTCTCCAGTGAAATTACTCAAGTAAACTGTATCCATGCGGGGGACGTTGAAATCTAGATTTTATCCGACAGCGCCCAGGTTCAAATCCCCAAAACACTGTATTAGGACTTAGCATAAACGTACTCCTAATATTACCTACACGAATGGGATCTAAGCTTCAGTCATAGGTACGGCGTGGTCCTCTAAAGATAGTGGTGAAGAGTGACGATGCAATAGCTCCTTAACGGAGGTGACGGAGTACCGTTCATGCACTTCCATTTTTCTATATAAAAGAAAGGGAAAGTCTACAATACACACCCCTTAAAAAGTTAAAAGGGTGTACCATATGCACCTATTTTATGATTCATTCATAACATTTTAGTATGTTTCGTAACTTTTATTCTAGAATTCATAACTTTTCAGCAGTACGATTCGTAACATTTCATTATGATTCATAACATTTTGGTGTATCTCGTAACTTTTATACGATTCGTAACTTTTTAGCAATACGATTCGTAACATTTTCTCTATAATTCATAACATTTTGGGGGTGCATATAATACACACCCAAATAAGAAGTGTGTATTGTAGTCTTTCCCTAAAAGAAAAAGCATATCAATTTGTTGACTTCATTAATGGTTTTTAGTATATATAGATAGATTCAAAGTTTACATTTCTTTCAATTACTGGTAATTCAATACGGGAAAAGGACACTGAGGCTACAATTGGTGTTTGGTTTTTCAGAGTGACACTATTCCAATCTTTGTATTTGAAGGGGATTAAGCTAACCTCACCAGCCATGGCCACTGCTATGCCAAATCTTGCTCCGGGACTCATCTTTGTCATTGCCACAGCTTTTAGGTACGTAGCAGTTTATCTTTCCACTCCCTTTGGCTTTCAACCAAAAAATGCAGTGCAAATAGAGTGGCAGTCAAGTGGTTGGCTCCATGTACTCCCACGCACGCATTGACAGTGGTTCAGACCTCATTTGGTTCAAACCTCATTTAATACAAACAATGCTGACTTTCGCCGAGAAAAAATATAAAGACACAAAAATGCAGTAAAAGTGAAATAAACGCATATAGAGAAAGATAATTGAGTATATATAATACTAGGTTGGGAAATGCATTAAAATATAAGGTGTCTCTCATCATACATAAGGAGAATGCTATTATTTTTCTCTAATTTCCACACAACATCTTTCATCTAATTAAAAGCACGCGCAATTACACACCAATTCAAACACACCACCCAATAGTGTGGAGCTCATAAATGTATTTTGACAATCTAAGCTACTCATTTTTTAGCTCTCGGAGTTAAATCATTCATGCAAAAACTGAGATTGATCAGATATCAATAAGTATCCAATTCCATTCAATAAATGAAAGGTTGAGAATTGTATAGATCAGTTCATTTGATTCAAGACTATTGTGGAATTTTTAGATTGCTACTAATGGCAATAAATGAAAGTTTGAGAATTGTATAAACCAGTTCATTTGATTCAAGACTAATGTGGAATTTTTAGATTGCTACTAGCGGCCGATCAACCTGATTTTTTCATACAAAATGGACAATTTGGATTGGTATTATACTCACGCTATTAGGTGTGGTGTGTTTGAGAGGTGTGTATACGTAAATTCTTCATCAAAGTGATGTGATTGTGCTATTTTGATGCAGGTTAGAGAAAGTGAAACTGAGTTGCATGTACAGCCGAGTTAAGATTGTAGGGACATTGATGTGTGTCACTGGAGCTGTTACCATGAGCATCATGCAGAGTGCCATGCACGACGACCCGACGGCCAAAGATAGCCAATTACTATTGTCTCCACCCGCGACTGGTAACGTGTTCGACATACAGAAGATCATTGGTTGCTTGTATCTCATGGCTGCGGTCTTAGCTTTATCAAGCAACATAGTCTTACAGGTATATAAACTTAAAAGTTCAAGAAATTACACCAGTAATTGCACCCCTGCACTTCTCGATTATCAATTTTGCCCCTAAATTTCCATGTAGAATCGGATCTTCTCCGGTCCATTGAATCTCTCCAATTTTTTCTTACCTTTTCTCTTTGTTGTACGGAGCATCTTTATTCCTTTGCATGATACTAATTGTGGAATTTTACAGGCTGTAACTTTAAGTGATTTTCCGGCGCCAATTTCCTTGTGTGCCATAACATCACTAATAGGAGCGGTAATAACTTCGATGGTAGAGTTGATTCAAGACCACCATTTCGATATTGGATGGCCGATAGTCGGTGTTCGAGACATCATTGGCTTTTCACTATTGGTAACACGTCTTTTTTCTCCCTCTTCCATTAATGTGATTCGATCTGATGGAGTTGTAAGATCTTGTTTTGGTCGATCAATAGTCATTTGTTTTTCTGGTTTTTGTATGCACAGGGAGGAATAGTTAGTGGGGGGTGTTTTAGCTTCAATGGATGGGCAATGAAAAAGAGAGGACCTGTGCTTGTGGCTATGTTTAGTCCTGTTGCAACTGTCGTCTCTGTCATCCTATCTTTCCTCACCACAGGAGAGTACATCACTCTTGGAAGGTAGGAGTGCTAAATTTTCACTTTAGATGCCACTGATCGATCGGTACTAAATAAGTTGTGTTTGGGTCGTGAATTTGTAACTTCGGCTACTTTTTTGCACATTACAACTTGACAATAGGTTGACATGTAATTTTCTTTCAAATTCTTATGACTTGCTCCCTCAATGCAGTGTTTTCGGTATGGTCCTCATGTTCACCGGCCTCTACTTCTTTCTTTGGGCTAAGCGGAAAGAAGATTTCACCGTCAGAGTCGGAGATGGAGATAAAAATGGGGATGGCTCGGAAAGTGAGTGCGACATGGAAAAGCATCTCTTGTCCTAATTTTTCTTGAAATTAATTTGATTAGTAAGCTTGGTAAATACATGTTTCATCGCCAAATTCATGCCTACTAATTAAAGGCCAAATAGGCGCGGTTGAACTTTCAAATAGTAGTAACAACGGTAGTTTGTACTATTCATATGTTATATCAAATTGATTTCTCGACGGTATAAATTCGAACAGAGGCAATTAAACACTGTAAATCCGTGTTTATAGTATCGTAACATGCTTAATTAGTTGTAGTAAAAATACCCTCTAATGCCAACTGTTTTTGCAGTAATGTGATGGTACTCTTCATGTGGAGCTATTTATTGAGTTATGGCTTTGGATACTTGGTTGAATTTCCATGATGTACAGAGTTTATACGGAAAGGAAGAAAAATGAGGAGGTTTAGCAGTTTAGATCAGTTTTAGGTAATCGAATTGTTAGTCAATAATTTATACACAGCTGGACAATGCCGACACAAAATTGAATCAAACGTAAAGAAAAATTTAAATGTTACTCGAGTTTCACAAATGCTAAGATGATTCAGGCATTCTTTGATTCTCTCAAGTTATTGAAGAAAAATATTTAACGAAAGAGTCCCTCCTCTAGATAAATTTTTGGACAAAGCTATGATTGGAGCATACCACAACTACCAAGAAATTCATGGTATATACGAGCAACCTACACTTATTGGAAGGCTTTCGGTGTGTGTTGGTGATTCGTAGTTGTGGCTGTGTATTTGGTTGGTTTTTGTGCTTTCCTGCCCGCCGTGGCTGCGAGGATTCGGCGTGGGGCCGTATCTTACTGGTGTTTTGCTTCTCGCAGCTAGAGCCCACCGTGTCAACAGATGTTTGCCTTGGAGTAGCGTCCTATGTTTTGTGGTTGCGAACCTGTGTATCAGGTCGACGGGTCTTGACCACGCCAGCGTGGCTCCTTGGGATGGCGTATCTGTGCTCCAGATTCATATGTGTTTTCTAGGGTTTGAGGTGGGTGTCCTTGCAGGATTCTCTATTGCCTCTGTGTCTAGGATTTGGTAGTTTTAGTTCATTTCTTTATCTTTTGGTGATTTCTGTAGTATCTTATGACTTTGATATATGGTACTGACCATTTAAAAATAAAATAAAATGAAAGGTTTTTAGGTCTTGTGGGTAGAATTAGAGCAAGTTTACCAGTCAAAAGCTAAAAAAACTCTTGAACAGTACATATTTTTTATTTTACCTACTCACATTTTTTTAACACTACGCTAATACAATCTATTTTACCTATTATTTATTAAAGAGAGAGTGAGTGAGAGAGTCAGAGAGAGAGAGTGAGAGGAAACAATAAAAAAGTAGATTGCTTATGAATAGTTGTGAGCTATTTTAGCTCAGACCTGTAGATGGAGGCAAATTGCCTCCCCCTTTAGCTACTCTACTGTTTAGGTACATTTTCCCTTTTTATGAGGTAAAATGGCTATAAAGCTACTTTGAAGTAGCTGGTAAACTTGCTCTTAGCTCCAATCTTGTTGATTGCACAGGCCACACACACAAGTTGCCCCCCATTGAGCTAGACTTGTGAATTGTGATTATTGGGGCTCAAGTTAATAGTCTCGGTTCTAGCAGGCTTAGGCTCCGTTTTAAGATTCTTATTTTTAAAGTATTTATTTTTTATTTTACGAGACAGATTATTCTCTTACAATGTATCACATTTAATTCAAAAAATAAGTATTTATTTGAAAAAATCTATTTCCCTTAGCGGAACAGGGCCTTAGACAATCCATGTTGCCGGACCAAGACTTCATAGAGGAGATAAATAAGCCCGCGTGATAATGGTAAAAGATTGCTTAAATCAAAATTTATGAGATTTCCTTTATTCGACTTCTATAGTTGAATGGTACTTTAGATTGCTAAAATCTCAATCAATAACAACTCAATCAATTAAAGTAGAGATGTTGGTCAAGATTGCAAGAATCCAATGAGCATTTTGATGGGTATAATGTCTGACTTTTTACAAATTAAAAGTCTAAATTGTTTTTTGCCCAATGCATCTCCCATTGAGACGGAGTCATGATTTTTTTTAAGGAGGTGTTTTTGGTAGGCAATAATTTAAGTATGACTTCTTATTGCTAGTCCATGTTAAAGTACTCCTCGCAACAAGGATTTACATTGGGGGGAGAAAAAAAAAAAAGCAGAGTTACAAAAGGCTTGAAATTTCCAAATACAAATAATAAAAAAGTAGAGGTGTTAAAAATAAAAAAGGCAAGGATTTAAAAGCAATCAACCCTCTTTGAATGGAATCAACTTAAAAGGGGAAAATATTGAAAGGTAATCAACTAAAATGGAAATTGTTTTACTTTTCCTAGTAGTAGGCGTATGCATTAATGTAGGTTTATATGTTGTTTTTTTTTTTTGCCATTTGTTAATCCTAACCTACTCTACAAAGGGAACTTGGACAGTTATATGAAGTCTTCGACTGGTTAGCCGCTACTATCGTGTATGGACGTCCAATAGGAGGAATTCTAATTTTTTTGATAACCGTTATGAGCTTCCCCAAGAACGGCAAAGAACTAGATGGAGGGAAGGCCGAACTCATGGCTCACAAACAATTGCGGAATATTCCCAGAAGACTTGGAGAGGAGGATGAGTGCTTACAAGAATCTAACACTGTTTATGTGCATGAGAGTATAATGGAGATATCAACTGGACTTCACTCTTAGAGCATCCGCATTGTAATAAGCAAATGATTGCGAATAAGCAAACTTAACAACAATACTAAAAAAATACTCCACATTGTAATAAGCAAGGTTACAAGTCTTTTAGCAAATAATCAAATTTTACTCATTCCATAATCAAACTTAACAACTTTTATCAATAATCAAAACTCAATAACCAAACTCAATAACTAAACTCAAAACTCAATAATTCAAAAATACCTCACATTGGAATCGTCTCATCGAGACGAATAATTTGGTGTGGTCGGGTGCGTGATTAGAACTCGTTTGCGATTGGACATATGGACATTGTGTATTATGGGGGTTTGTTTTGTTCGGGATGTAAAAATAACCAATGTGAAGGTAGAGGTTGTTAAGTTTGATTATGAACTAAATGAATAATCAAATGCTGACGTGGCACATTTTGGTTATTGGTTTTGATTATTCCCATTACGGATGCTCTTATATGTCACTCTTATGTGTAAGGAAATATTCTTTTGTTAAGGAAGAAATGATCGGACGACTATAATCTATTGAAAATCTGATCGGATAGTTGCAGAAGATAGTAGATTTATATGCCTAGATGTTTTATAAAGGAAACTGATTTTCGTGCTTCACTTTTTACTGATAGCGCTCCACTTTTAACGTGAAATTACTAGTAACTTCATGAACAAAATGGAGTGCCATCAATAAAAAGTGAAGCACGAATATCAAAATCCTTTGTAATATAAATAGATGAATGATGAATAAATAAACCTGCAGTCTTCACGTTAGACATCGGAAAAAGTAATTATTAAAAATTATTGGGTACTCTTGTTCAGCATCACTAGCGGTGTCTAGAATTCCTCAACAATTACTCAAAATAGCCACAGTAATATTCAAAAGTCCACGTAACTCCAAGGGTTGGCCAGGTCTTGGCCTAAACTTTCAAATGGTCTCGGCTTAAAATTTAGGTGTATGTTCCATTCTAAAGTTTTGGTTTGATTCTTCTAGCTAACAATTCTTGAGGCCACCTCACCCCATACGCAAACGTATGAAATGGTTGTGAGGAGGATTATAAGAATTAATTCGAAATGCGCGCAAATTGATTCAGGACCCCTACATTATCACAAAAAAAAAAAGTCCACACATCACCGGAATAGATCTGACCCCATTAATACCGAATAATTACTCGAAACAGTTTTATATTCAAAAGCCCGCACATCACAAAAATAGATCTACCCCATAACTCCTTAATTTAATTTAATAGGGTAAGATTTTTTGGGTGGTGGATTGGGAGATGCTGCAAAGTGGAGATGCTTGGCAGCAGTGCCGAGCAGTCGATCCGGTCATTTATTTCGAAAATTGACGGCTTGGATGTTGATCAAACAATAGACGATTTAAATTTGTATGCGCTAAAATTTAATCTAAGCCGTTGTTCCGGAATGAACGACCGGATGCCGCTCGACACTCCACTTGACAGCCGGTGCTTGGTAGCATCCCCGGGAGTAGTCTTGTTGTACTCTTCTCAAAATCGTATTGACAAAAACTTTAGGGTTGTTCGGCCTAATAAGTCAAATGGCTTATTTTTTTGGCTCTATTCAAATTTTTGTCGCATTTGTTATTTTTTCGTTAATTTTTTTTGTGAATTATTGCTTTTTTATGACTGGAGGAATTTAAAAAGTAAAAAATTGCTATTGAAACCTAAATTTTTTGAATAAAAATAGAAATAAATCAAAATTTTCATCTTTATTTTAAAAATTTGGGTTTTGTTTATAATTTTGTATTTTTAGATTCATCTCATTGAAGCAATAATGTAAAAAAATTGATGAAAAATTAATAAATCCGAAAAAAAATTTATTACTACCAAAAAGCCGTAAAAAGAGTGCACAACACAAAGCCGTAAATCAGAACGAAAAAACAAAACCGAAAAAACGCAGTAAATAGCAACAAAAATAAAAACCACTTGGCGGGGGTTGTTCAGAGTTGACACCTCCTCCTCCTCTCTCTCTCTCTTTCCTGTTTCTCTCTCTGGTGCGAAATTTTCTTCTCTCTCCTCGATTCGATTCGTAAATTGCTGCTTCGATCGGGTGAGTTACTCTGTTTTTTTTTTGGTTGTATGCATGATTAATGAATATATCGCGCTGGCGTCGTTTTGAAGCCTAAATTGGCAGATTTTAGCTTTCGTTTGTGTAATTTACGCTTTTGGAGAGTCGGTGAAACCCTAGATCTCGCTCGTTTCTGTTTTGGATCTAGGGTTTTTAAACGTTACGAGCTCGTAACTTTAGGTGTCGTGGCGAATTAGTTAGGATCGATAGGGTAAGGGTTAGGAGTTTAGGTCGATGGCTTCGGCTCCTCCATTTCATGTGGAGGATCAGACGGATGAGGATTTCTTTGACAAATTAGTTGATGACGACGACGATGGCGAGTTTAAGCCTGCTGCGCCGGCTGAAAACGGGAGTGATTCTGATGAGGCGAAAACATTTGCGAATTTAAGTATTGGTGAAGAAAAGGGGGAAGCGGTCTGCGGAGATCTTAACGGCGCGTCGTCGGATGGGAATGTTGAGGAGAGTAGGAGGTCACTGCCTCTGTCCGATTCGTTTGTTTTCGATAGTGGGGTTGAACCTGATGGTGTGGTTTTGGGAACGAATACAGTGGGTTCTCTTGCTTCGTCCGATTCGTTTGTGTTTGATAGTGTGATTGAATCCAATGACATGGATATAGGGACAGAGGAGGTGATTTCAGATTCGGCGATTAGAAAGAGTAATGAATCTGCCGGTTCGGGTGTTAAGGAGGTGCAATGGGCTGCGTTTAATGCAGATTCTGGAGAGCATGCTAGTAATGGGTTTGGATCGTGTTCAGATTTTTTCAGTGAATTGGGAGATGGTGCCGTTGATCCGCTTGGGAAGGTAGAGGATAATTTTGGTACTCAATCAAAGATCGTTTCTAGCAATGAAGAAGTTAAAACTATGCACGGTGACGAAAAATACAGTTATGCTCAATATCAAGAGAATGTAAAAGCTTATGAGGCAGGAATCGGACAAAGTGGAGATGAGCTGGGTATAAATGGGAGTCAATATTTGGAGAATCAAGGTTACGGGGCAGGTATTGGACAAGCTGCAGATGGGCAGGATCTAAATAGTAGTCAATCTTTGGAGGATCTTTATCCAGGGTGGAAGTATGACCCGAATAGTGGGCAATGGTACCAAGTCGATGGTTATGATGCTGCCAATAATATACAAGGGAGCTTCAACACCAAGAGTTCCGAAAATTGGGCTGTTTCTGAAGGAAATTCTCAGGCTTCTTACTTGCAGCATACAGCTCAGTCTGCAATTGGCACTGTAACCGAAATTGGCACAAAAGAGAATATAGCTAACTGGAATCAGTTGTCCCACGGGAATGTCACGACTGAGAGTGTCACTTATTGGGATCAGGCTTCACAAGAGACTGGTGGTGCTGAGAGTGTGTCTAGTTGGAATCAGGTTTCACAAGGGAATAATGGGTACCCAGCACATATGGTTTTTGACCCTCAATACCCTGATTGGTATTATGATACAATTGCCCAGGAGTGGCAATCACTGGAGACCTATATCTCGTCTGTTCAATCAACAAGTCAAGCTCTGGGTCTGCCAAATCAAAATGGTTTTGCATCAACTGGAACATTTTCTCATGAAAATGACCAAAAGAGTTATGTTGACTACGGGCAAGTGAATGCATCATCTGGAACATTTTCCCATGAAAATGAACAAAAGAGTTATGTTGACTATGGGCAAGTGAACAATCATCAGTCTCAAGGGTTTGGTGCTCAAAGCCAGGAGTCCAACTGGACTGGTTCATCAGGCAATTACAATCAGCCAGGTTTGAATATTTGGCAACAACCTGCGAATGTTGGCAAGAGTGAGGCTCCTGTGAATTTTAGTGGAAAGCAGCAGTGGGAGGGTGATCACAGTTCAAATTACTCAACGAGCAACCATGCCAGTCAACAGAATGCCTATGAATTGAGGGGTACAGTCCCATCTTATGATAATAAAGCAAATCAGAGTAGTACTCATGGTTTTGTTCCTAGTTGGAACTTCAGCCAGCAGCTTAATCAGACGAGCATGCAGCAGTATGAACAAATGCACGTGTCGAAAGATTACAGTGGCAATCAAAGCATAATTAGTGACTCACAGCAACAGTTTCAGACCGGCCATCAACTTTCTTTCGATCCTAATGGGGGAAGGTCATCTGCAGGCCGTCCTCCGCATGCATTGGTTACTTTCGGGTTTGGTGGGAAACTCATCGTGATGAAAGATAGTTCTCTCAGTGCTTCATCCTATGGGAGCCAGGTTAGCTCATGAACTCTTATAGCTTAATTTACCAAGTACATCATAGGTTACCTCTTTGGTTAAGAATTAAAATGTTGTTTTTGTTTTACATGAAGGGTCCTCTAGGAGGCTCAATATCTGTCCTCAATGTGATGGAGGTTGTCACAGAGAAAACTGACTCATCAAGTGGAGAAGGTGCTCTAGAATATTTCAATATACTGAGCAGACAGTCCTTTCCTGGCCCCTTGGTTGGTGGGAATGTTGGTAGTAAAGAGCTGAACAAGTGGATTGATGAGAGGATTGCGATTTGCAAGTCTCCTGAGGTGGACTACAGAAAAGGCGAAATTTTGCAGTTGCTTCTGTCGTTGCTCAAGATATCTTATCAGTATTATGGAAAGCTTCGATCTCCGTTTGGCTCTGACACGTCCAAGGTAAATTGCCTTCGTTGTTTTAAACATGGTTTCCCTTTCTCTTATGAGAATTAGTTGCAATTAGTAGGTTCTTACAATCCGTTGTTAATGTCAAGTTTTCCCAAATGATTTGCATATTGCCCAAGTTCAGATCAAACTGACTCAGACAAATTTCTAGCAGGATGCATCTGATATTTGACTCATCGTATATTGTTGTACTAATACATCCCTATCCTCATTATCTTTTCAGAGTAGCTCTGGCGGCATACATGGGCTGTTGGGAAAAAGTACTTTCCCTACTGTTGATGCTTAAAACACATTTTGTAATGAAACATATTATATTGACTTGTCTACTGCTTAAAGGCTCTTTAATCATGAATTGTGATGCTTTGTATTTTACCCTGTCTCCCAAATCCCTCTTTCTTTCCCTCTGTAGTTTTCCTTTGCTTTGCCAATTCAAGGCATCTGCTTCTCTTTTCTTTTATCCTGAGTCCTTGACTAAGCCCCCTATTCTGTTCTTATGGGGAAGTTGTTTTCTGAGGAGTTATAGATGGAAGATGAACTCCATGTCCCTGTACCCATAGGGAATTTGCCTTGGGTAAAGTTGTTGTTCCACTTTGAAACGTGTTCGTAGCGGAACAGAGTGTGATGATGAGGGGCTTAGGTGGTCAATTTTGATTCTTTTGTGTTTCTTCTTCTTTTTCGGTCTTTCTCATTTTATCTTTTTCCTACTTTTTGTATTTTAATTTGGATCGGTTAAGTATCAGTGAAGATCTGGTGATGGACTGGGTGTTATCTTAATGGACCAAAGGGGCTTAAGCTCCATATTGCGCCTCGGTCCACCTTCAAAGGTTCAGGGTGCGTACTATACTTGGGAAACTGCAGCTTGCAGGGGCATCCATGGATTGACTGAAATTTATATTTGTTTTTCCCTAGCATTGGTCATCGACCCATCAACAACTGCTTAAGGATTTATATAAAGATGTATTTAGCATTCTTTTGGCTTTTGGTATTCTTAATAGGAAAGTGATGTTCCAGAAGCAGCAGTTGCTAGACTTTTTACTTCCGCCAAGAGGAATGGTGAGCAATTCTGTGACTATGGTGCTCTTGCCCACTGCTTGCAGAAATTGCCATCTGAAGGACAGATGCAGGTATTCCCTGACTCTCTCTGTACGCGTTTACTCTTATTTTGCAATACCTTTCTAGCGATAGTAATTCACGCAATTATAGGCAACTGCTGCTGAGGTCCAAACTCTTCTGGTTTCTGGTAGAAAAAAAGAGGCTTTACATTGTGCAACCGAGGGTAAGTTATGGGGGCCTGCACTTGTTCTTGCTGCACAACTTGGCGACCAGGTTCGTCACTGTTTTCTTTGTCCATTTTCATGCTTTCCCTCTAGCTTGGCCATTAGTTGTATCTTGTCTGATATGTGAAGCAATTTCGTGTGTGTGTTTGTGGGCTTTTCCAATGCAGTTTTACGTTGACACGGTGAAGCAAATGGCGGTTTGCCAGCTTGTATCTGGCTCACCCTTGCGGACCTTATGCCTGCTAATTGCTGGTCAACCAGCAGACGTGTTCTCTGCAGACACCACATCTAATAGCAGCATTTATGGTGCTGTAAATATGTCTCTGCAGCCTTTACAGGTATTACGTATCTGAAATTTTGTGTTTTGTTTAGAGGATAATGTGAAAGTTCTGCAAATATATACATCAGCCCTCATTGATAGTGTCTGAGCCTCGAAATCTGAAGCTAGCTCTGAAATGTATCTTGTCCCGATCATATTACTAGCATTTCTTGAACCATCTCTGTCCTTGTCCTTTTTATATGATTTGGTTTACCTTTTTTTCACGTGGGTGTATCTTTGGCTTCCGTAGTTCAAGCTTCTTTTTCTCCGTCTTTTTCCTGTTAGCTTCAGGGTGGCGCTACTGGTATGCTGGACAATTGGGAAGAGAATTTGGCAGTAATAACTGCTAATAGAACAAAGGATGATGAACTTGTGCTTATTCATCTTGGAGATTGCTTGTGGAAAGATAGAAGTGAAGTATGTTCCACATATCATCTCTTGCAAGATTTAAGTGAATTCATATTCCTTCTCTAGATGTGGTTTTTGATAGCTATTGTGGCTTATTCTTTCATGAAAATTATGTTTCAGATTATTGCAGCACACATTTGCTACTTAGTTGCTGAAGCGACTTTTGAGCCATATTCAGACAGTGCAAGATTGTGTCTTATTGGAGCAGATCACTTGAAGTTCCCTCGAACATATGCTAGTCCAGATGCTATTCAGGTGCTGTTCAGCTGCCATTGTCCCCTTAGGTGTTAAATATTTCCTGGGAAGGTGGAGAAATGTCGATAACATTTTTCTCCTTTTCATACCTGTATCTAGTCTTTATTTTGGCAGCTAGTTGTAGTATTTTAAACTTCTGGTTTTTTGTCACCCACTTATTTTTGGAAATAGGAGTAAATAATTTGGGGGTTTGCTGGGTATTATTATGTTCTCCTTCTGGAAGCATGTATTGTTTTAGAAAATCATCTACTTGTAGGTTTGGCGAATTATGTGATTCTTCTTATACCTTTCTCTGCTATTACCTGTTTATCTTCTGAGGTTTATTTCCACATAATTAGATTCTGTCCAATCAGAATGTCCAACTTCTGGCAATGGCATATAACAAATGACATTCATTTAGTTGGAATGAGGGGTTGAGTCAATTGGTAGTTGGTATGCACGGTAGTGTTGAGTCAAGTTGAAGTTGGTATCAATTGTCCTATTCTACAGTTAAACTGTAATTGACAATCTGTGTGCGTTTTATGAAATCTGGTTGCCTATGTTTAACTTGTGGTTCTTAGACAAGTGCAGAGAAGTAGTTTAGTGATTGTTGGAATCAATCTTATGTTTTTACCAAAGCTTGAATTTGAGGTTAGAGCATTTTCAGCATTGCTAATGGGCTGATTTGTTCTGCAGTACTACTTAGCTTTGTCTACCCGTTTCTGTTTCTTTCTTGTTGTGAAATTATACTACATCTTAATGTTAAATCAAAGTTAAGCTGTATTCCCATTTCCCATGCTGCAACTTCTGGAGATTGAGAAATTGTCAGTGAGATCTATGACTTTTAGAAATGATACAGTAGCATTCTACTAATCCTCTTTACAACTTACAAAGCAAGTGCTACAAGATTAAGGCCATGCATTTGTGGTTTTTTTTATATTTATTTATTATGCCATTAGTTGAAAACAATAGAATCTTTTTGCTTATACTTGAATAGATCAAGTATGGGTTTAGCCGAACTTAATTCAGGATGTTCTTTGGGTTCCCTAGCCCATTTTAACTAGATTGTCGGGAATGCAAGCTCAGGTTGAGTAAATTCAGATCTTGAGCCTTATCTAGGCCGGTCATAGTTTGTTCTTTACACCTCTCTCTCTCTCTCTCTCTCTCTGTGTGTGTGTGTGTAAGACAAAGTTCATGGTGAATTGGAAGGACATCTCACTGAATCTGGATTACCGGGTGTTTGGACAGAGGACAGAGTTATATGAATATTCAAAGCTGCTTGGTAATGCTCAGTTTGTCCTGCTGCCATTTCAACCCTATAAGCTTATATACGCACATATGCTGGCTGAAGTGGGAAGGGTATCGGAGTCATTGAAGTATGTATACAGAACCTTTCATGTCCACTAACTCATTCTATTAAGCTTCTGATCCCTTAGCACCATGAATTTGTTAATGCAGGTACTGTCAAGCGGTATTGAAATCTCTAAAAACTGGTCGATTGCCCGAAGTGGACATGTGGAGAAAACTAGTCTCATCACTTGAGGAAAGGATACGGACTCACCAACAGGTGCCTTCCTATTCTTTCACTTGTATTGTATCAATGGAGGAATCTCTTTTTATTCCTAAAGATGGACATCTCCCTTGCAGGGTGGATACTCCACGAACTCTGCTCCAGCAAAATTAGTGGGGAAATTGCTCAACCTTTTTGATAATACTGCTCATCGTGTTGTTGGGGGTCTACCGCCGCCTGTACCATCGACGTCACAGGGTGGTGCACAGGCTAATGAACATTACCAGACCATGGGACCTAGAGTATCAACTAGTCAATCAACCATGGCTATGTCATCACTAATGCCTCCAGAATCAATGGAACCCGTCAGTGAATGGACCGCTGGTGGCACTAGAATGACAATGCATAACAGAAGTGTTTCAGAGCCAGATTTTGGTAGAACCCCTAGACAGGTTTGTGATGCTAGGCTCTATCATCTTTGAAAAATAGATTGATGGGTATTCGTTCTTGTTGTCTTGGTAACAACTAACAAGTAAATGAGGTGTTCCCACATTGTATAATCAGGTACATTCATCAACGGAAGCATCATCATCCAGTGCACAAGGCAAAGCATCTGCGTCCCGCTTTGGTCGTTTCAGTTTTGGTGCGCAGCTCTTGCAAAAGACCGTGGGGTTAGTCTTAAAGCCTCGTCAGGACCGACAGGTAGTGTCTTCTTTGGAGTACTTTCAATTTAAAAATTTATCTCTTGGTTTCCCTATTCACGTTTTTCTTCTCCTTGTGTTTCTTGTGAAGGCAAAGTTGGGTGAACAGAATAGATTTTACTACGATGAAAAGCTCAAGAGATGGGTAGAGGAAGGGGCTGAAGCCCCTGCCGAAGAAGCGGCCCTGCCTCCTCCACCAACAATTCCAGAATTTCATAATGGAATGTCAGATTCCAACTTTAGAAGTGCTTCAAAGGCCGACGGGCCTTCTAATAACGAAAACTTGGAATATAAAAGCACTAGTCCTTTGCAACATAGTTCAGGAATTCCACCCATTCCATCTGCTTCAAACCAATTTTCAGCTCGTGGACGAACGGGTGTCCGATCGAGGTAACTCATTATATTCTCTCTTTTTTATCGGTGCTTCGGAATATATGATACTCTCTTTCTACCTATGCTGTTGCAATTAAAATGTTGGTGTTATTGTTCTTGTTGGGGAAGCTGTGCATTGGATAGGCTGAAAAGGGACTCTCAATCACAAAGTCTCTTTCTACCTGTTTTGTTGCACGTAAATGTTGGTGTTTCCTGTTTTCTAAACATGGGTCCATGCCACTCTAGAAAAGAGTGGATGGATCTAGATCCAGCTATCTGGTTATGTACTGCAGGAGATTGTACCTTTTTAATATGTTCACTGGCTTGATTACTGGAGCTACTGGTGATAGAGCTCTTACAAGAAGGAATTAATTTTCCTCTCCTAAGGTTGTGCTTCCCCCTGGGTTCTAGGTGTATTGAAATCAATGCTGACCCCTGTGATTATCCCCTAAGAATCCTAGAAACAAAGTGGTCGTTTTTCGCTGGTCTGCTGCGAGTTCCATTCTGTTGAATGTTCAGACCATAAGATATGTGGCAGATTTCACATTGTAGGCACCTATGGATTATTGGACGATCTTTGTCAGCTGTATTCTTATGGTCTGCCACCTAAATTGGAAATGAGGGCAGCGCCTTTGAGACCTAGGGATATTAAGATAGTTTTAGTTGCTGAAGTAAATGGTATTTTCGTGCTTAAAAAGTTAATGGGTGAGAGGAGAGAATTACTTAAAATGGGAGAAGGCATAATAACACAACTGGCTGCATTTCCATTTTATCGGCTAGAGTAGACATGGGATTGGATTACAACTCCCATAGAATGTCATTTCCACCATTTAAATGTTAAATACAGTCACCGACTCACCTATCCATTGGGCTACTAATTCTACAAAACATCAGACATACAGTACCTAGGTAGATGTGGTATCACTAATCCCCTCACCATTTGTGCCGTAAGATTATTCACCCAGTGGGATAACATATCCCGTTGGCCGTCACCCAATTGCTTTGGGGATCTGCAAGCTGACCCTTCCATATTGGTAACTTATTTTCTGGTTCCTTTCTGTAACCACATTTAGTTAAACATTTTTGCATGTGATATTTTTGCAGGTATGTTGACACCTTCAACAAAGGTGGTGGGAACCCAACAAATTTGTTCCAATCACCTTCAGTTCCATCTGTTAGACCTGCTAGTGGCGCCAATCCAAAATTTTTTGTTCCCTCACCTGTATCCTCAAGTGAACAGACATTAGATACTACAGATAATGTGCAAGAAACCACAGCAACCAATGAAAGTTCCTCAATACCCGCTGCAAATAACTCATTCCACTCTCCTCCTACATCGACGACTATGCAACGGTTTCCAAGCATGGACAACATCTTAAACAACAGGACAGTTACAAACGGTAGTGTCTCTCTTTCATCTCATTCACGACGAACAGCTTCATGGAGCGGAGGGTTAAACCATGGTTACATTCCTCCGCAGAAGACTGAGGTGAAACCTCTTGGGGAGGTATTAGGTATGCAACCCTCGGCATATGTACCCAGTGAACCTTCTTTGGCGAACTTGCCGAGGAATGGTGGCAGTTTTGGGGATGATCTTCATGAAGTAGAGCTTTGAGCCTCGGACAAGTAAATTGTCAAGTTTTTGAATGATCCTTATCATGCCCTTCGTCTCCCAGTGCAAAATGTTGGTAGCCGCAGTATCGAGGTGGATTGACCGAGATAATTTTTTTTCTTTTCCCCTTTATCTTCCACCCCAGTTGTATGTTAATTTTGGTATACTGTTGAGCCTACTTAAATATTTACTTTTAGGGTTAGGTTTGTTTGTTCTTCAGGAGTCGAACACCATGTGATGCTTAAGGAGCTGGTGTTCTTAGTATAAAGCGATGGAAGCGTGCAAAGGCTCTGATGTACAGTTCATTTTTTCATTTATTCCAGAATGAAAATGTCCATTGAAGAAGATAGGAGAAATGTGATGCGAAATTCGCGGAAGGAGAAAGATATAGTGTATTAACTAGGAAAATAAGATTGCCTTGCCTCTTTGTTGCATTCCAAGGCCCGGAGAGGTTCAAATTAAGAAAGGGCAGGCAAGAGGTTAAAGTCAGTTTTTGTTGAATCCAATTCTTTGGCTTTTGTGAATGCAAACAGTTAGATAAAATTCTTGTTGTAACTTTATTTAGGACGCTTCATCCTTCTACACCTGCAAGCTTTTATTTTCATATTATGAACCTTCAGCCTATTAGCCGTGCATGTTGTTTCCTTATAACCGTGGATTTAGACCAGCTTATACATTCATCGACTAATTTTGGAGCTCTGCGGTCAACGGCAGCATGATTTTGGTGGCCCAAAGTGTTGTTTTGCTGGCAATGAAAGGTGACCATTTTGGATGAGATTAAACTGAAGGGATGTTTGCTTAAGCTTTTTGTTAAGCTTTTCTTCCTTTCTTTTCTTGATCTGGGTTTCTTCGTTTCCTGCTAGGTACAGTGCTACTCCTATTTTGGTTCTGCCGTGTGGGGCAAAGGCATTCTAATAAATTGGTCGTCTGAAAACCAATTCTATGCCGATGCTTTTGCCTTCTGCTCCTGCTTTAGCATGTATAATTGATCTTTAAAAAAATCATTTCGATATGGAGAATCATTTGGAAAGGCATTAAGATCTTCTAATTATTCACCATCATCGTCAATGTAAACATCCGACGCGCCCACACGTGAATGATTGAGCTAGGAGGACTACGAGGTTGTGCTCTAGGAGTGACATTCCTGCAAACAGCGCGCATACATATCATCCGACCGGTTAACCCACTTTCTATACTAATTGCATTTTTTGCTTTTGTTTTTTGAACAGCACCTAATTGCAATTCACACCCTTCTTGGATGGAAATCACGGCCGGCTGAAGGCATACGTCGAGGGTACGGCAACATTGAATGTCCAATTTTTATCTAATTTTGAAGGATTTTAATCTTTTCTGCTCTTTTTTTATTTTATTATACCTACACAGAAAAATTAGTTTAATAGATTACTTAGTTTATTCATTGAAAGTTATATGGTTTATAAGCTTAATTATGAGAATTTAATCAAACAATTTTACGTTGAAAATGCGAGGAAGATAATATTAAAATAACAACTCTTGTATACCGTAGAATACTAATTATTACATTTTGTGCATTTTCAGATAATATCAAAATAACAACTCTTGTATACAAGAGAATACTAATTATTACGTTTTGTTGTATACTGTATATTTGAATACTTAATGGCTTTTTAAATCTTTCTTTATATTTTTATCTTTCAATTGATAAATTATTGAGACCCCATCTTGTTAAGGTTCTTATTTTTTAAATACTTATTTTTCATTTTACGAGATAAATTATTTTCTCATAATACATCACATTTACACTTATTTCCTTTAGTGGAGGTCAAGTAGGTCTGCCGAATATGGGGTAGTTTTCTAAATGTGCTGAAAGTATTATTAAAAGTACAAAGGAAAAAACAATAATAAATTTCAGTAATAATTTTAGCATTTGATTAAACTACCCTTCACTCCTCGTTGTGCCCCAAAAGTCTAGAGAAAGAAGAAACATCCAAGCCCTAATTTCCAAAAACCAGGGCAGACCATCATTCTCTCTTGCAGAAGGAAGAAGAAGAAGAATGGATCTCTCCTCTCTCCCAGAAGACCAGCGCCAACAGCTCCAAAAAATCCAACAACTCTTCCAGGAACACCAACAACAGCAACAACAACAACAACAGGCCTCATCCCAAGCCTACGATCCGACTCAGGCGGTTCAACCCTACGATCAGTCTTACTACGCTTACTACCAGCAGTACCATGACCCAAATCAATCCCAACCCTATCCCCAACAACAAGATCAACCGCAGCAGCAAAATCAGTATTACGATTATTACCAACCCAATTACTCCAATGCGTATCAACAGCAACCACCGCCAAATCAGCAACAACCACCGCACGCGTATCCCGATTCGGCCTCTGCCGAGTCGAACCCGCCACAGGCCGGCGAGTCCGGCGCCGCAGCGGCCCCGCCGGCAGCTGTGCCCGTGCAGGGGCAGCAGGATGCGCGTTATTCTCCGGCGGTTGGGGACCAGAAGAGTCTAGGGTTTGCGGTGCCGGTGGGGTTGAATCCGGCTGCGGCCGCGGCGGTGGCGGCGCTGTCGCAGCTGACGCAGTTCGCGGGGACTATGGAGGCGGCGGAGAAGGCGATGGCGTTGGTGAGGGGTGGGGGGTTTGGGCCGACGATGGGCCATGATTCTGGGCTGGGGCATTTTATGGGTCCAGGGCCGATGCATCATGGACCGGGGCCGTTTCATATGCCGCCGGTATGTTACCTTTGTTTTTAATCAGAGTAATCAATTGTCCCCATTGGTGTATTTGGTTCTGCTTGTTGGCTCAAATACAATCCTTTTGGTTGTTTTGCTCTAGTTAGGTGTAGGGCTGCAAACGATTCGCGGCGCCATTCGTGAGCAGCTCGGGGCTCGGCTCGTTAGTACGAGCTTGAGTAGTAAACGGGCCGAGCTTGAGTTAGTTGTAAGTAGGCTCGTTTACAGAAGCTCGGCCCATTTGCTGAGGCTCATCTCATTTATAGAAGCTCGTTTAGTTAACGGACCGAGCTCTAACACCTTGATAGTGAACGAGCTGAGCTCAAGCTAGGCTAGTTTTAAACGAGCCAAGTTTGAACACTTCAAAACTCGGTTCGGTTAGGCTCGGCTCGTTTGCAGCCCTAGTGGTATATGACTGTTCAATATTTTTCTGGAGCTCATTTATAGCTTATTGTAGTTTGGATTTGTTACTTCATATGTGTTATTCATTGTTTTCTTATAACTGATCTGCAGGATATTCGTTCAGTCAATGTTCATGCTTGTCTACTATTTATAGAATGATTTTTGGTTTTGTACTGTTTTTGTTCTCTCTGTTGGAATATTAAGCTTGTAGGTGGAGGCTTCCTCTTATTGAATAACCATTGGTTAATATCGGGAAAAATTAGCAGTTCCAGAATTTCATAATAACCTACTGGATCTTTTTGACTCCTACCTAGTTGAAATATGTGAAGATTAATCATGGAATCCCTTTCAAAATCTATGTCTTGAGGACTGCTTAACTTGGAAAAGTTTTGTTACTTTGAAGAGAATTTGCCCTTAGCTTCAAAGAGTATGCACTCTTAGGTTTGGAAAACTGGAATCTCTCAAACAGGCGTGATTAGAGGGGATAACATCATCAAAGGAGAAGAAAGTAAGTGGACATATGCATATCGTAGTTATTCTAGATTAGGGGAAATTGGAAATGCTAGGTGATAGCACAAAGTTTTATCAAGCCTCGAAGTTAATGGTTGTAGCCTATAATAGTAGCGTGTTGCACAAGTCAGGAAGAAGGTCTATTAGAGCATGAACATCCCAATTTGTATCCTCTGTAAATGCGCACGTGCTTTC
This sequence comes from Rhododendron simsii, assembly GCA_014282245.1. Lineage (NCBI taxonomy): Eukaryota > Viridiplantae > Streptophyta > Magnoliopsida > Ericales > Ericaceae > Rhododendron > Rhododendron simsii. The sequence goes on along the minus strand of CM024959.1, from coordinate 12,059,435 downwards.
CTTCTAGTGATGCAGCTAATGTAGAAACCTTTGTCGTTGATGTAATATGGCTTTTCAAGGGAAAACATGAGTCTCCATAGAATTAGAATTGCAACTGTTCTCCTAAAGGGCATACTTAATTTGTGTTACTGATGTGGAAGAGATTTCCTTATTTTTCCGGTCTTATTGGTATGGCAGCTCTTGTGAAGATTGAAAGCATGATAATGCCAATTAATAACTTCAGTTTCAGTTGGGATTTAGATAGCTTGTAGTGAACATAAGCTAATAGATTTCTGTAGCTTTTATTTGGGCGAGGTGCAGTCCAGATTAAGCATTGCATGAGAATGGCCTTCCTAGTTATAAGAATAGACATCATTGTTTCTTAGACAATATTGTAATACAATACCAGGAGGTCCAGGACATAAACTGAATACTCCATATTAGGACACACACACACACACATATATATATATATATATATATATATATAGGGGACGGTTCAATGGACACTCTAAAAAGACACCTAAAAAAACGCCCTAAATCTTAATCTCACAGTTCCCGATCAAATTTTTATGATCCGAACCGTTCAATGCGTGCAGAATGTGATTATAAGTATACCCACGAGAAATTAGCAAAAAAAATGACCGGAAAAGGCTTGATTTGAGCCGTTTTTATTTGACCCGTTCAATAAAAAACTGTTCGAAACTGTTTGGATCAAGCCCTTCCAGGTCATTTTTTTTGCTGATTTCTCGCGAGTACCCTTAAAATCACGTTCTAATCACATTGAGCGGCTCGGATCATCAAAATTTGATCGGAACTATGAGGTGTTTTTTTAGGGTGTCCACTGAACCGCCCCGATATATATATATATATATATATATATAATTTGCACAAAATTTCAATAATGAATAACTTTTGAATCAAGCTTATAGTGCAAATGTGCAACGAAAACAATTACGTGATTGGCATCTTCTTGTAATTTTTATGTGGCTAATAGTTGATCTCTCTCTCTCTCTCTCTCTCTCTCTCTCTCTCTCTCTCTCTCTGATGTCAGTACGAGCATTGTTGGCCAAAGCGATAACGTTTTAAGAGTCTCTCTCTCTCTCTTGTGCATGTTAGCATGCCCTGATGTCATTACGAGCATTGTTGGCCAAAGCGATAACGTTTAACTCTCTCTCTCTCTCTCTCTCTCTCTCTCTCTCTCGTGCATGCCCTGATGTCAGTACGAGCATTGTTGGCCAAAGCGATAATGTTTAAGTACGAATAGGCTCTCTGTTTCTTGATATTGTATGGGTCATTCTATTCATTGCGATTGAACTAGGTCTGCTTTTGTGGCTGAAAGCTTCTGATAATTGGCTTGTCTTAGGATTCTTCTTTGTATTTGCTACAGAGGGAATACTTACCTGTTTGTTGCCAGTGACATTGAATTTTAGCTCCTAAGTCATATTTTAGAACTATTTACTATTATTTTTACTATATGTACCCGGCATATGTCAATTAAAAAGATCTTGAACTGGATGTGGATTTTTCGGGTATCTCCATGTGCTCCATCCTTGTAAGTTGTATGTACTTGAATTGCAAACTACTCTTTTCTATGTAGTGACCAGAGTAGCAGGATTGTTCTAAAATGGGTGTGCTCCCTAGACGGGAGCTCGAATTGGCGCTCCCAAGATGGGAGCTTGATGAGTGTTCGCTCCTAACTAAGATGGGAGCTCATCGAGCCCTTAAGGTAGTTATTCTCTTACTTTTAAGGGAGTTATGCCATTGTGAAAATAAGAATATGAGAACCATATTAGCCAAGAAGTTTTGCAAATAGAGAATATATAACGTCCAATAATTACACTTTAAGATTGGGAAAATTTTCAGTAATGGTTAAGTATTTAAAGATATTATATATTCATATTTTTGTATAATCTATATACGCTCTTTAGATGCTCCCAACCTTAGGAGCTTCTAGGTGCCTCTGCACCCCCACACTCGCTCCCACTTCCGCTCCCACCCTCGCTTCGTGCTACTAAGGTAGCAACAAACTTATATCATGCTGTTAGTCTGCTGTTGGTTTTATTGATTGTGGTACACCTCTACATTTAGAATTTTGTTGTGTTGTGTTTTGTTTGTGTTCGTAACATTTTCTTACATATGAATCAACTTTTGTCTGGTCCTTTAATGGCTTTATGAAATGCATTTGTAGTTAAAGTGATAATATATGTTAGACATAATGCTATAGAAAAACATACTACGCTAACTTTGTCTTGCAAACTTGAGTAGTTTTTCCGATCACGTCATCACAGTGAGCCCCGTTTCAGGTACTTCAATTTTATTTCTGTGTGCCACATATGAAATGGGAGGAACAGGATTTGCCAGATTCTTAGTCTGTACAGTTTTTACTGAGTTACCTAACTATGGATATAATCACTTGGAACCTTTTAGATTGGCCATTTTACCCATAGTGATCACTCAGTGTATGCTCAGAGACATTTCTAAAAGAGTCAGGCAGGCAATGTGGCAAAAGTGATCACTCACATTCCATTGAGTCAATGAGAATCCTTAACTACCTCTTGCCCTTCCTTTGAAATGAAGAGATACTGCTTTTAATTTTAAGTTAGATTTTGAATGAGCTATTGGTGTTCCTCCCATTCCAGATGTGCTCTTTGATCAAGTGATGAATCTCTTTCACGTCTTCTGTGCGTTTATAGCTTTATTGACTCATGTCGAGTGGGTGATAGACATCATTTGATCCAAACGGACTTCATCACTCCCTATTATTGGGGCCACTTCGATTCTAATTTGTTCCTTTTAACTGTGTGGGTGGCTTGCTGTTAGGGAAGTTATTCAGAAAATTCTCAGGGCATCAGTTTGACTTCCCTTGAAGCCAAACTAATGGTCCTTGCTCACAAGCAGCCTTCCTTTGTTTATTTCGCGGTTATTAAGGGAGTATCATTTAGCTTTTGATTGAAACGGAATATTGTGTTCTCTTTTGGAATTGGGTGACTGTTCAGGTTTTTATTAGAGAGTTGTTGAGGAGTGCAAGATCTAGTTCCTACGTGTTGCCATCGTCTGGAGCAAGTTTGATGCTTTGAGGATGTGAAGAAACATGGTTCGTTTTTTCATTCTTTCAGTAGTCAATTCTTTTGTTTTCCACCAGAAGCGAATAAACTAATGGTGAAAGAGAAAAAACTATCCATAGGATGGTGAAGCTCTTTGACCTTGAGGAAAGGAAGTATCCGTGCCAAAACATCAGATACTAGAATGCCTATTGCGACAAGTTTTCAAATTTCCACCCCACTAAAACCTCCTTTTGAAAACGCAAATCAACATTCTTGTTTACCACGATCCCTGCTTCTCAGCACCTATCTGATGTTTTATTGTGGTATGGCCCACTTATATGTTGTGGTGGGCTTGTGTAAATCCTCATTGGTTAATGGAAGCTGACTTTAGACTTCCAACTTTTTAGGCCTCGGATTTAGGAGTACCTCAAGCCAAACGAAATAACGTGACCTCAATGAAACAAGCAAAGAAAACAGAACAAGTCTTTGTTCTGTACCAAGCTTGAGTTCATTGAGTTTCTGAAAAAGGATGTTGGATTGAGCCTAACACTTGACCGTGGGATCGGTTGACTTCAGGCCAGGTCATGACTGATGTTTGCGCTACCTGAGATTCTGTTGTGACGGATTGATAAATTCCATTAGGGCACAGAGCTGCTAAATTTTTCCACTTGCCAAGTAGGAGAATTTGAATCAAGTGCATGTCTTAACCATTCAGCACAGCATCCTGATTTTGGGTTGGATTCTCTATGGTCCTGGAGTCATGGCGAAAAATAGGTATGGCATTTCAGTTCCTTGTATGTTTGTTTTAAGTTGTTTATAATGGGATGCATTGGAAACCTCGTAGGCCCCGTTTGATTCACGGATAAGAGAGCAGGATTGGAGTCCATATTACGGGGACAAATTATTCCTATGTTTGAGCAAGCAAAAGTGATCTAGGATTACTGATCCGAATGGCCCTTTCATCCTGCATGTGTGGGATACTGGGATTATTTTGTCCCAGGAAGGGATGAGGCAACTTATCAACGGATAGTTTGTGTCCCAAATGACTAAAATGCCCTCCATCCTATTTAGCATATCCGTGAGCCAAACATGGCCTTAAGTTGTCAAAATGAATTGGTTGGTGTGTTTTAAACGCTTATCAATCGATTTTTATGGTTCTTGGGTAGACTTCGTAAAATTTGTCCCATAAGCTGTGTTCTTTTTATGAGTGAATCTGTAAAATTTGTGCTTTTCAGGTACTCCTGACATTTGTAATTATGTAGCTTGTTTCTGAAGTGAAGTACAACTTTTTGTTTAAGGTTGTCTTCGCTTCAATTGTGATTTTGATGAAAAACATTTTGAGATTTTTTGGCAGGCTGGTCAGTCTTTGTACCGGGGTGGTGGTAAAAGGGGCGGGCCATTCAGGGGTGGAAACTTTGGGAATCGTCCACCCAGATCAAGAGGACGTGGTCGGGGTAGAGGCGGCCCCAGGCGCTTTCCACCAAACGATGCATCATCATCTTCACGCCCAAAACCTTCTGCTGTTGAGGAGGCAGAACTGAATGAAGAAGAGGCAGTAACAGAACCTACAGCTGATAATCGTGAGGAAACTGAAGCACAGAAACCAGGAAACGGCGCTCCTATCAAGCGACCTCCACAGGCCGCGTGGTGCGAACTGTGTCGAGTCGATTGCACCAGCTTGGAAATTCTTGAGCAGCACAAGAATGGGAAAAAACATAAAAAGAACTTGCAAAGAATGGGAGAGTTGCAAAATGCTATCAAACCTGTCACCGAAATACAGAACGAGCAGAAATCTGTTGCTGAGTCCAATCCTGAAATTGTACAGGAAGGTGAAGACAACAAGAAGCCGATCCTCCCTGCAAATTTGATCACTGAAGCTCTTACTAATGAAAACAAAGAGGGAATGGAAAGACAAAATGATGTAGCTGAACAGAGGCGTGGAATGAAACGTACGATGAGAGGTGGGCGTGGTGGGAAGCGGCTGAGGACTGATGGGCCTAGACGGCCCATGGAACCGCCTAAACAACCCAAAGTGGTGATTCCCTTAATTTGCGACTTGTGTAATGTGAAGTGTGATACGCAGGAGGTTTTTGACCGGCACTTGGCGGGTAAAAAGCACATTTCGAAGCTTAAGCGGTTCGAAGGTCATCAAGCTATGTATGGGCCTGTGGGGCTTCAGGCTCTTTATCCTCCCAACCCACTTTCACAGACTTTGCTCCACCCGCAAGGCCCTCAACAAGCTTTTTATGGGACTCAGGGCGCATACCCTCCTCCTCCAGGGCCTTGTGTGCCTCCTCCACAAGGTCAACACCTAGCACAGAATCCGAGCCATCAAGTACCGGCGTCCAGTTCTTACTATGATGGCCAGATGGCTACATCTGTAAATCAGCAGCAGCCAGCTTCATTCGGAACAGAAAGCAATCAAAGTGGTGCTTCGGGATCTGAAGCCACCGGATTGGCTCAGCAGGTTATTCAGTGACACAAGAAGCTGATAAGTAGGAGTATGGAGCTAATTTTATTCAAGCAGCTTTGCTGGGACTTGAAAAGCAAACAGGGGTCTTGGCAAGTAAAGAGTATTTGGGACCTCAATATTTCGGAACTCTTGTTGAATTTTGTTTGCAATAAAAAGGGACCTTGTTTTTGTTTCTCTTTTACTCTTGCTTCCCCGAATTTTACTTTTAGACTGTCGATGTTGTGGATTTTTGTTTATTCGTCATTGAAATCTCAAATTTTACTATTGTAAATGTGTCTTATTCCTTGATCCTTCACAGAACCACAGTTGGATGGTTCTTTTGGAGTTTTGAGACTATTCCCTAATGTTTTGCAAGGTTCAAATCGTTAGGGGACTCTGTTTGTTACATGTTGAATAATAAGACTGCAGGATCTCCAATGCAGCTCTTTCGATACACCCGTCACATTTATTGCATACTTTTTGTCGTAGTATGTCACATTTATTGCATACTTTTCGTCGTAATATGAAAAATTATTGGGTGATCTTTGGACACCGTCACATGGTGGTCCAACACCTTTTATCTACAAACACATTTATACATTTATGTGGAATTCTTACTCTTATTAGCCACATTTCTATGGGATAAGTACGGAGTACATTGTTCACTCAGTTATTTTGTGTTTGGTTAGCATTTTAATTTAGTTTTAGTTTAGTTTTTCAATCATTACCCTATTTCTCCAATTATTACTTTCTCATCTCGCTCCAATCATTACTTATCTCTTCAATCATTACCCTATTTCTCTCTCCACCCACAACCAAAATTAAACTAAACTAAACTAAAAAGTCAACCAAACGTCCATTTTAAAGAAGAGATTAAATTTTCACCGGCGGTGGAAGATCCCACTTTTCTACTGCCACCTTTTCGGTCATACCGTGTACTTCTTGTTGATCTAAACTGTTCATCTTGTAGACTCCACATAGTAGTATATCCATGCAAAAAATAAACTTGATCGGACATTGATAGGAGTATCAAAAATTGAATTTTGATTTGTAAAATGGATAGTTTATCTTTATTATTATTGAGAGAAATCAAATCGTCCATTTTATAAACCAAAATTCAAATCTTGATATATATATCGACTTCCGATCAAGCTAATTTTTTGTATGACAATACTATATTGCATGTCTTAAAATAAGAACAGTTCAGATCACAATAATAAACATTCGGTGAGGTCAATAATAAGTGGTGGTGAAAAAATGAAATTTTACACCAGCGGTTGATAGAATTTATTAAGAATGCAACTTTTGATGTAACCACTTAAAAGCTTTCTCCTTTTTAAACTTTTTCTTGACTTGTTGCTGTAGTTCAAAAGAGGGGCAAATAGCTAAATTCTGCATATTTTGGCTAAGTTAATTTTGCACAATGGAATGATACCTTGGGCCTCTAATATTGGAAAGTGAACATACAAATTGGGAGAGAGTACTTGTTTGGACTCCAAAAAAATTTAGAGATGCAGTGGGCTCCTACAAAGTTATAACTCAAGGATGGGCGGAGGAAAGCCTGTTTCGGTGTTATGAGGATTGTGTGTGTCTCCGAGGCACATTACGTTGGAACTCCACATCAACTGCGGTGGAGTTTGACGTGCGGTAGTTAACACAAATTATACCCAGAGGAGGACATTTGATGTTGAACCCAACCGTATTGAGTTGTAACTACGAAGGTTTTTCTTGCACAAAGCTAATTCTTCACTAATAAAACTGCCACCAAAAAGCACAGATTCACCATAGAAAATTAACAACTCGAGCTAAGAAACAAATCCATTTACTAAAAATGTCAAATCAAAGGAGTTTCTCTATGCAATGGATCTCAAAGAGGAAATATCACCCCATTACATAGCCAAATATACGATCCGAGAGGGATAGGCGCTCCGTATCTCTCTCTCTCTCTCTCTCTCTCTCTCTGCCCAAAGAATGTCAACGATAGCATGGAAACAGGCAGGAGGGGAAGCCCCCGTACAACAAATTAGTTTCCTTCTCATTCTCCCCCAGCATGCATATAAACAAAGCAGCTTTAAGAACCCCGATATTTTCTTCAACGAATTTCCTTTTTTACCTAGCACAACTTGTTTAACCCAGGAGTCGGTGCAGATTCAACCATCCTCGGCAAGAAATTTTCCTTTTCAAGTGAAACTTGAAGGCATGAAGTTACTTTGACCAATGAAACCCAAACAACTGGTGCACAGCAAAACGCATACCCGAACACAGCTAGAGCTCTGACAACGCCATTCGGGTACCAAGGGCATGCCATGACTAAAAGTACCCCAAAAATCCCAAGCCACGGCACTAAAACGGGGAGAATCGGGAGAAGAAAGGCATTAACTGCTATGGAGGATAGAGCAAAACTACCTAGCAAGTAAAGGGTCCAGCCGAGTAGGGGGTGAACGGTGTGAGGAATGAGGAAGAAGGGGATTATGTAGGCAGCAAGAATGGACCATATAGCTAAAATTTTAAGACCTGTTAGGATGAAGGAGATATTCTTGTCTGCACGCCGATAGCATAGTTTGGACAGGCTAGGTCGAGCTACACGTGTCAGTGCAATGATTCCTAGGAAGAATATTGACTGGATCAACACAATGGGCATCTCGGCACCATACCTGTTCAATTATAAGCCATGAAATGGTAAGATAATGAATGAAAGAAATTATTGTATTGCAAACTAGTTTGATTACCAGTCAGAACAGTATTATAACAGTTTCTAAAATGAAGTACAACTGACAAACACTTGAAGAAGTGGCAGTTGTTTCGCTGACAAACAATCTTATTTTTTAGGGATTGATAATTTAAGCAAGCCATTGTGTTGCCCAATTAAAATGCCTTGAGAATACCAGAAAGCCACTGGCATTATCAAAGACACAAACAGAAACACAAAATCTTTGTGTAGTCTAAAAACCTCAGGCTTAGCAACTTTAACAATATGCAGAATCTCTGGGAGCTAACAGAGGTGAAACTTGAAAATATGTGCAGAATACATAATGGGTACTGTTGAGCTAGCAGAGTGAAATATAACCTTTACCAAAATTTTCTTGCCATTGGAGACTAAAAATTTAATTGTTTACCCTCTTAATTGGTGAGGAAAGTAACATGGTCATCCAGAGAATAATTACTGCACGTTATGCTACAGAGGATAGATGCATGGCTATAGCCTCTAAAACAATCGAATAGCTTTTGAATTTACCCAAGAGTTTGACGACGTTGTTCATGCCATTGGATACCTAGTGGCAGGACAGGCCATGACCACCAATACCATGGTTTCAACCATGCCGCCCCTGGAAAAGTAATCACGCTGTTTGGCCCACATGGCACACTCCACCTGAGTTTAAGATCTGAAAATAAACCACGAAAAAAATTAGGTTCGAACGTTAAATGTATGTACTCGGATTCCTACACAAGTTAAAAAGGTAGAAAATCTGGAATATCAAAGAAAATTGTGACACTCACAGTAATAGGAGGCATCCATTTGATACCCCAAAGGAAGTCTGTATGCTCCTTCAAGGGTGGAGCCATTTTGGGGTGGATGAAACATTGGCTGATCAAGCAAGTCCGGAAAGTAGCTTCCGATAAAACCCTGGTCTGCACCATCTGGATTCTTTCTACCAGTCTCCAACTCATGAAGCATGTCCTTGAAAACCTTCATTGATGGCTGCATTTACATTACCAAATGGATACAAATCAAAATCCCATTCCAATAAATCATGTGGACCTTTTTCTGAAAATAATTCCAGCAGAAAACTCAGCTAGTACAAGAAACGTGGTGAGAAATTAACAAGCTTATTGGTAAAGCCAAGACGGCTAGATTGAACTGTGCTCTAAATCCCTTTCATAAAGAAGCTAAAACTAGGCCAGATATACAGTTCGACGCGATGTCTACCGAGGGTCGTTTGCACATTCTCTAATTAAGGCTTTACTTCTGGACCATTTTCTGGAGGGATTGGCAACAGGGAAAGTCAAAGGGAAACCGAAGATATGAATTAGCTGCTTCCCCAACCCATTATTTTCTTTTTCTTTTTTCATTTGATTTCCCTCCATAGACCCTTCCACCAATCCATGATGCAAACACAGCCTAAAAACTTTTGATAAGAAAAGCCATGAGAATGTAATAGGGTTCCAACTTCCACACATATCCATTCAACCCCTATCAGAGCAGTACAATAGTAGAATATGATCTAGAAGCTCATGTACAAAGGTTGTGCTGAGTCCCTCTCATTCGTTCAGAAAATTACTTTTGGGGAAAATGAGAGTATATCTTTACCTCTAAAACAAAGAGACCAGTATGGAAGATGCAGGGGTTGATGAAAACAGCACAGAACTGGCCACATTGGAACAGCTCGTCTGTTTTTCGGAGGAAGAGGTTGTCGGCATCAAGCATAACCACCCTCTCGTATTCCACTAGGCTCCATGCATAGAGTTTGTTCATCGTTAACTTGAATCTCTTGTCGAAATTTTGTTGGTTCTTGTATGGATTGTCCAAATTCTCCACTCTCACCACCCTAGCCCCATCTTCATTTTCCCTGAACAACATAGTGGAAATTCTGAGTCCATTTTGAAGGGTTTGACATCTTTTTCTTTTCCTTTCTGTGCATTTCTCAGTATAGTAGATCAGCCAAAATAAATCACACATAAACCAAAACTTATACATGATCAGGAATGTTAAATTTCAACATCAAATTAAGTATGGACATGGTATTAATGCCCGAGAACCGTAGCGTCAGTATCATAAGGGAACAGAGAGGCAGTAAAATAACTTTTGCCATTTTGGAAGAGTGGTGACAAAAGAAGGGAAGCAAACTTTCCCATCAACCTTCCACTAGCTGGGGTCATTGGTCATGTCTGTATAGAAGCTCCTACAAAGAGTCATGTGGGGTCATTGTCATCTTACATTAGGTTCATAGTAAGATGTTCATAGTAAGACCAATAAAGCTTTATTCAATACAGTCGGAGCTGGGGGACAATGTGAAATGAAATTTTCTCCAGTTCTCTTAGTTCAGTTCCATACTGCAGCCAGTTCAAACACGGCTTAAGCTAAAAAGAGCATAGAGCTTTTCCGGCTACAGCTTAACAGTCGCTACTAACCACTTTCAAGTCAGAAGCTACGCTCAATTGTTTGACAAAGCATCTGCTTTCTGCCTATGGGTCAAAACACGTTAAAAATACTTCCAAAACATTGGTTGACTTCCACCTTGTACCATAAGTTCACAAATTTCACCTGCAATAAACGTCCACAACTCCACATCAATTAATTGGATGCGAGCGGCTTTTGAGAGTTTTGACCTTTTTCTATGGTGGGATGACTGGTCTATTTTTTTTCTTGTCAATGATGGCGGAGCCGGCCCTTTCGCTAAGCAGTGAGAAGTCCGGGCCACCATCTCATTTTAAGAAGAGAACCCTCGTTTCGCTGGAAGAAAGCACTCATATGCTAAGTCGCATAATTTACGTGCGTACGCGTAAGCGAGATTGCAAGCATAAAAGCATCTTTGAAACACATACCAATCTACTTAAATCTGTGAGAACGAGGATAGAAAGCGCGGGTGTAGTACGAGGATTGGGAGCAAAGCCCATCACATTTTGAAGGATTACATGACTAAGCTCATATATACTAAGGTCTGTCCAAACAGAACTTAACCATCGTGTGAGGGGCCCAACAGCACTGGACCATGATACCCATGGACACTTCCACAAAAGTGGATAGACTCAACCCATACTTTTCTCAAAAGACAATAAGTGCCAAAGTGGAGTTCTACATAGATCCCACATCCATTAAAGATGTAAATAAAGAAGTACACCATGAGCATATACCAAAATCCAAAGTCACTAATCTTCCGTTCAAAGACATGTTCCACTCATATTTCTCAGTCTCTTTCACCAACCCACCATCTAAATCCTTTGATTTTGAGCTTGCCGTTGATTTGGGTAAGACTTCAATTCACGCTTCTTTTGTCAATCAATCACTTTACAAAGTGTACATAATACAAGTTACATCTCCCAGACATATGATATAAGTTCCTTGGATCATTTGAGGTCTTTAAAAAGCCTGATTCGTCATGATTAGATGAATTGAAAAAATCAACTAAAGACAAAAAGACATGAATAATAAGTAGTTGAGATGTTCCAAAAGAAATAAATAAATTTGAAACCCCACAAAAAGAAACAACCCAAAGAAATTTCAGTACTAAAATAGGAGTACAACACAGACTTATACAGACATCCAAGAAAAATTAAACTAAAAGCTAGTACTATTAATTTAACAAAAAAACTAAACGGCTAATTAACTCAGAACCAAAATCAGAGTTAAATCTCCATTGACTCAAACCCATATCAAATTGAATTTTTTACTCAAATTTTGAACTGAACCTTTTACTAAAAAAATTTACTAAAACGAAAATGAACCTTAAATTTACAACTGCGCCATCAATGAACCTTTTACTAAAACGAAAATGTTGGGATCTAGGAAAGTTTCCTAAAAATGTCCGAAAAAATGTAATTAATGATTAAGATTCACTCTTATGTGATGTGATATATAGGACCCAAATATAAAAGTAAATCTCAACCATTGATTTCTCTTCCCAGCACCTTTTTGGGAAAACTTTTCCAGTTGGGGTGCTTTATGAAGCTTTTACTCAAATTATTTTCCGGATTTGGATTTTAAAAAATTGAGTGAGGGCTGGAGATGCAATAACAAAAAGAAGGGAAAAAAAAAAAACTCCTGCTAAAGTGCGCAGGGTCTGAAAAAGCGCACTTTAGTGGCGAACAGAAACGAGTGCCGAAAGACACGGCGGCGATCGAGAGAGAGAGAGAGAGAGAGAGAGAGAGAGAGGCTAACATGGCGTGGACCCAGCGGAGAGGCACGTCGGCGGAGGCAATGACGACGAGATCGGCGTCGACGGCGAACCCGGCGAGAGATCTGAGCATGACGCGCGTGGCCACGTAGAACTCGTAGTCCCTCGGCGTCCCCATGTACATCATCGTCGCGTACGCGTTCCTGTGCCGACTCCCTCTAACCGCCGACGCTTCGCCCCCCGTAATAACCGAAGCCGAAAACACCACCGCCATCACCACCAAGATCGACAGAATCCCCAACTCCCTCGCCCCCATCTCTCTCTCTCTCTCCCCCCCAAAATCTCCTCTCTTTCTCTCTCTCTCCTTCAAAAAGACCTTCTTGCGATCAGATATGTGCCATTGTGGATTAATTTCTAGGATATAGAAACTGGTCCCGGTGAATCTGCCGGAGAACGGCGGGATTAACGGTCGCCGGGTAAGAAAACGGCAGGCGGGAATCCACCGGCCGACGTACAGGGGGACCAGGCTGGAAATAGTAGTTTAAAAGGAATAGGAAGATTGCGAGCAGATATGCTCGCTATATATATAGGGGTAGCGTGTGTATGGAGAGAGAGAGAGAGAGAGAGAGAGAGAGAGGAGAGCGCGTGATTTCTGAGTGTACAAAAGAGTACTATCAATAAATAAACCCGGGGTTTACTAAAATAATGCAGAGGGTAGAGACCAGAGGGACAGGATCTTCTCCGTCCCTTCCGTTTTGAATTCCTCGTTAATGTCAAAACAGTTTTTGTTAATATCAAAACTTCAATGTATAGAGCATACTGCATACGAGCCTCGTACATGGCAGGGCAGAAGGCTCCGTCCGGCTAAGTTTTTTTATTTTTTTAATATTTATTTTTTATTTTACGAGATAAGTTATTCACTCATTCTTTTATAATACATTATCTTTAATTAAAAGTACTTAGTGGAACCGCCTAACTCTTTTACGAATAAAAATATTAGCAATAAAAAAATTGAATTTATCATATACAGATAAATACACAATTGAACAATCTCTTGGTTTTGTTTAGGATAAAGTGCTCCAAAATCATATGAATCGACAAATTTCGTATCCTCCACAAGATCTAAAAGAAAATGAGCAGTAGTGATTGTTAACGTGCGCTCGAGAAAAGCTGAGGTCTCCAAAAGAATTGTTCCGTCTCTTTTAGGGCTCGATTTGGAGTATTAAGCTCCGTTCTTAATCTTTTATTTTGATATTTTTATTTCTTTTTTTTTACATCTTTTATTAATCATTCATGTCGACCAGAGGAATTTAAAATGTACCATTACAACCAAAAATTAAAAAAAAAAAAAAAAAACTCAAGACGAACAAATAGAAGAACGTTGGTATTTTTGTCTTTCATATCGTTTCATGTAAACTTTTTATGATTACGGTTTATATATAAGTACTTTTTTTTTAATTCCTCCAGCCGAAAGTAAAAAAAACAATCGCTTCTAATAGTAATAGATATTTATTGGGACGTTCAAAAAAAAAAAAAAGATATTTGTCTGTGTGGGTTGTCTTTTTCCTACTCATTGACCATAAAAAGTTCAAAATGAACATGACCGTATCTCCCAGAGGAAAATCGCTGCACCAATAAAACCGGGGAGGGAAACCGAAAAGTCAAAGGTTTTTTCCGGTGCATTCTTCTTCTTTCTTGTATGGAAAAGAACTGTTTATTTTCCTTTTCAAAGTAGTATAACTCGATCCGATTCTCAAAAGCTCAGAGAAATGGTTAGAAAAAGATAGACGAACGCGTCCACTGTGTGTGGACTGGTGGTAAAATAGCGAGGACGGCATTAAAGTAAGAAAAAAACCGAAAGAAGCCATAGATGGGCATGCGGGTTCATTTTGGGTCCCGGACGGATGATTCGAGCTGTTTAATAATTTAAAAAAAAAAAAAACAAGTGGGCTCGTGATAAATCAGGTCAATCGGATATGTATAGGTGTTTGATCAAATTTTTCATTTTTTCATGGATATGAAATCTGAGTGAAAAAAAAATGAAAGATTTGATCGAGCATTTACACATATCGAGTTGAGTTGATTTTTCACGGGACCCACTTGGTTTTTTTTTGAAATTATTGAACGACTCGAATTATCCGTGCGGGACTTGATATGGGCCCTGCGTGCTCGTCGGTAGCTATGGTTTGTTTCCATAGCAGGGCTCTTAAAGTAATCCTCGTCCTCCATGTACGTAACACGGCGATATTATTGCCGTGCGGCTTGCAAATACTACTAACTATGTAGCATTAAGCATTTGCGAACCTTGACTAATTGTTTAAAAATTGTTTTCACCGAGCACGAGCAACTGGCCTCCTTCACTTCTTTAAAGTGTGTCGTACAAAAGTCATGATTTATTCACGTAATGATTTATCATGTGACCAAAAAAGAAAATCGTCACAGTTTTATCGAATTAACGACGCGAGTAGCCTTTAATGAATGAACATGTTTAAAATTAGGTTGACTAGACATCGGCAAAGGATTGATCGAAATCATTTTTGTGTAAAGAGAATAATCTCATCTCGACAATTAATAGCTCTCGATCATTGATTGCCGAAATAAGATACGAGCCGTCATATGCACGATCCGACGACTCAGAAATTCACAGCACCAATTCAAAGTCCGCATACCCGGAAGTCAAGATTAGACTGGAAAGGATGGGGTCCAGCGTTACCCGAAGGCCGAAGCTACGCGGCTTGGCGACTTCTGTTGCATGGTATGGCTCTACCATGTCCGGGGATATCTGGACCGTGGCCCCGGCCAGTACTCAAAAAGTTGTTTGGAAAAAGAACAAATCAAACAAGGAATTGGGTCTGATCAATAAATTCAAATACTAACTGTAATGTATTATACTACTATTGGTCTGCAAATTTGTTGAATTAGCAATACATTTAATTTCCAAAACAGCCTTACAAGACTATTTCAGAGTAAAGTAAAGAGTAATACGTAACAAAATATATAAATGGTACGAGCAACAAAATAACTACTATGAGACATCACCCTCAATAACAAAAATTAAAATTATGCTTTGCACCACGACCGGAGGAATTACGAAACAATTATTCTCTCTGTCCCGAAATAATGGTCCATACTTTTCCCCGTTTACACTTTTAAAAATTGTTTATATTTCCATATAAAAAATATTATATGTTCAAAATATAAATAAATTCTTAGAAATCGTGAATAGTGAGACATAGACTAATATTTTGGGATGGAAGGGTAAAAGAAAACATAGACCTTAAAGCAACGAGAGGTTTTTTAGGTGTTTTAGTTATTCATAAAGCACTTTAATTAAAAGTTCCATAGTCTTCATTCATCATAATATGAAACAGATTAAATTCTTTACACCGTCGGTGTAACCATTTGTTTCATCTAAATTAATTATATTGTGTCACGTCGTCATGTTTTATTGATTAGGACCATTGTTTTAATTTGCATCTCTCACACGTACGGACAAGCAGCCCTCGTCGCGTGAGGGAGTGGATTTCTAGGTAGAAGCATGTCACTATCTTGCATTAACTTCGGATATCATATCTTGGAGGAAATTTCCAGTGAGGGATCCTGCACGGGTTTACCGCGCCGGACTCTCCTTTTCTGATTGAATTGTGACGATCCAAGCCGCTCATTATGTTCAGAACGTGATTTTAATGTTACTTGTAAGAAATCAGCTAAAAATTAATCGGGTAGGGCATGATCCGAGCAGTTTTTTACTGAACGATTCAATAAAAAACTGCTCGGATCAACCTCTTCCCGATCATTTTTTTTGCTAATTTCTCACGACGTACCCTTAAAATCACGTTCTGATCACTTTGATTAGCTCGGATCGTCGCAATTCAATCTGAAAAGAGAAGCCTCGCACGGTAAGCTGTTGCGGGATCCTTTATAGGATCCAGACTATCATATCTTGCATTAACTTCGGATATCATTAAGTTAGTGTGAATACACGTAATTGAAGAATTAGATATATAGAGAAATAAAGATAAGATAGATACTGTCAACAAGCTTTCTTGCACGCTGGAACGTAACGGATCAGAACAAAATAGTAATGAAACAAATTGTTACTGCCCCGTTCGGCTAAATAAATTAATTGACTTATTTTTTTTATTCAATTTTTTCATATTTTTTAATTTTTTGTCAATTTTTTAGAAATTATTGCATCGTCATGACGAGAATAATCTAAAAAGTAAAAAATTATGATCGAAATCCAATTTTTGTTGAATAAAGACGAAAAAATTGGCTTATTAACTTATTTTTGTTTTTATTCAAAAAAATTAGGTTTCAATCGTAATTTTTTACTTTTAGATTCCTCTTGTCATGACGATGCAATAATCTCTAAAAATTTGACGAAAAACTAACAAATATGAAAAAAAATTGAATAATGACAAAAAAAAATCCAATTGACTTATCTATCCTCATATTATTTCTTTTCGAAAATGATATATAGTGCCGGATAATGTTATGGTGTCCGTCTCCGTTATGTCTCTTGTGGGGTTTTATGTCATGTCTTTTTGTGGTTTTGGTTATGCCTCTAATAGAAAATATGCCATGTGTGGTTTTATTTATGCCCCTTAATTATGGTTCCATGTTATACAAACATACAGATCCACATATGGCATAACATGGAACCACACATGATATAACCAGTGGCGGAGGGAGCATGGGACGAGCGGGTCCAGCGGGGGCTCGCTCCCCCACTCATTTTTTATTATTATTTAAATTTAAGATTTTAAAATGTATATTTTATATTTTGTCTAGTTAATTGTGTTTCATAAATCTACTTTTAATCTTTCTATGACATGTCGAATATCATTTCATTCTCAATTTTTTGTTTCACATTTTTGAACATTGTCATTACACTGGCGAAATGAGATGTCTAATGTAAAAAATAGCAATCACTTACTAATTGGAACTCTCTAATGCATAATATCCAAAATTCAAAAATGCCTAAACCATGGGTTATGCGTTTTATATTTTAGTAGTTAATTACTAACAATGGGAGCAATATTGCTAAATATTGAATAGTGAATTGCTCTTAGACTTGATACTCTGAGACAATTCAAGCAATTCGATTGTTTTTATATTCTATATAGTTTACTATATTAATAAATATGTTAGGTTTTTTAATTCTTAGCACAAACATTTAAACGTTGCTTAATAACCAATTTTTTGGTTGAAATATATTTAAAAAATGCCCCCACTTACATAAATTTCTAGCTACGCCACTGGATATAACTGAAAACCACCAGAGGCATAACCGAAACCACAAAAAGGCGCGGCATGACATAAAAATCACAAGAGGCATAACGGATACACCGTAACTTCACCATTATGAGCATAACCAAAATCATTACAAGCATAACAAAACTCAAACAAGGCATAACCAATGAATATTCAAAAAACCAACCAATGGATAACCAAACCCAACCAAGGCATAACAAACAAGTTATGCCTTGTATGGTTTGTTATGCTTGTAATGAGTTTTGGTTATGCTGATAATAGTTTTGTTATGTCAAAAGTTACGGTGTTCCCAAAATGACCGGAGACACCGAAGTTATTCCCTAGCATTTGTGCAGAGTAGCTATCTATATACTTATCAAGGAATGACTTTAGTATCCCCGGTCATTTTAGGGCCCAAAACTCATTACAAACATAACAAAACCATAACAAGGCATAAGGCATAACTTATTCGTTATGCCTTAATTAGGTTTGGTTATGCCTTTATTGATTTTTTAGATATTCCTAGATTATGCCTTGTTTGGGTTTTGTTATACTTGTAATGGATTTTAGTTATGCTTATATTGGTAAAATTTTGTCAAAAAATACAGTGTCCCCAAAAAGACCTGGGACACTATCGCATCATTCTACTTATCGTTTTTGTGTACAAAGAAATTTGAATTTTTAACATAATCGTTCTCCACCGCTTGGAATTTCTCACTCAGATTAAATTGGACTTCAAGTCTCACATAGTCTCTTGATGGGGTGAGAGAGTGTTTTCGGTAGTGAAAATTTTGTAAATTTTTATTTGTGGCTGAAAAGTTGTTAAGAGTGAATAAATTGTTGAGAAATATCAAATTGTTTTCAATAATGAATAAGTTGTTGATGGGTTTGTGAGTAGAGTTACTGTAATAAAAAAAAGTTTTTGTTGGCAACTTTTTTGTTAGTGAAAACAAGATAGTAAAATGCTGAAACGTTTTTGTTAATGAAAACAAAATAATAAAATACATTAAATTTTTTTACTCCCTCCGTCCCTTTTTAGGAGGCGGGGGGGCTGCTCCCCCCCTTGCAGCTCCCCTTGCTGCTGCCCCCCCTTTTCCGGGCCCACTCCGGTCTCGCTCCGATGATCAGAAAAGTTCACTTTGTAGAGCTCGTCGAGTAGAACAACCATGTCAAAAATCAGCTTGATTGGATATCATTAAGTGCCTGATCGGAGCCCATATAACTCTCGGTCCATGGGTTACAATGGATTTGATCCAGTGTTTCGGATCCATTCTTTTTAAGATAAAAAGGTTCCGATCAATGACTTAATGATATCTAATCAAGCTGATTTTTGACATGGTTGTTCTACTCGACGAGCTCTACAAAGTGAACTTTTTCGATCATCGGAGCGAGACCGGAGTGGGCCCGAAAAGGGGGGGCAGCAGCAAGGGGAGCTGCAAGGGGGGGAGCAGCCCCCCCGCCTCCCCCTTTTTAAATGTCATACTTCGTAATTCCAACTTATTAAAAAGACATCATCATTATACCTTTCACATCAACTTTTTCCTCCACTTTCCCTACTTACCCATCATCATTATACTTTTACTCACTTACTTTTTAAAAAGGAATCTACTTTTAGGAGCAAAATAGACAATACATTAACTTTTACTCACTATCTTTACAAAATGGACACTTATTAAGGGACAGCCCAAAATGGAACACTGGACCTAAAAAAAGGGACGGAGGGAGTACAATTTTTGTTAGTGGACACCCCCTAAATATACACTAGCTTTGCGCTCGTAGCACACTATGAAACATTAGAGTATCCACAATGGCATAACCAAAAGTGATATTTTTAAAGTTAGAAATGTTTGTGCAAAATATGGCTCACAATGCTATAATCAAATTTAGCAACCTCCTTAGAAATAATCAAATTTTGAACTTTGGATAACAAAAACTAACAACCTTTTTCCAATAATCAAATTTAATAAATTTCATATTCTCAATCAAATACACACATCATTACAAAATAAATGTTCTCACTCGTCCATTTTCCCCTTATAAAAAAAAATAAACCCAACCCCCAACCTTTTTTAATCAAATTCCATATTTCCCCCCCCCCCCCCCCCCCCCCCCCCCCCCCCCCCCCCCCCCCCTCTCCTTTTCTTTTTTAACAATGTTTTCAAAAAAAAAATATTTTACTATTTTTTTAAAATTGTTTTTAAAAAACTGTTTTCCCCCAAAATTTGTTTTTTAAACTGTTTTTTAAAAAAAAATTATACAAAACAAATTGTTCTTTTTTTTGAAAAATTGTTTTGTATAAGAAAATATTTTTTCTCAAAATCTTTTCTTATATATTCAAAAATCGTAGTTACACAAAAGGTGTTTTTCTTAAAACTTTTTTTTTTTGAAGTTTTGAAAAAAGTTCAAAAATTATTTTATATTTTAAATAGTTTTTATTAGTCTCAAAATTATTTTAGTAAAAACTATTTCCACAATTTTTAGTTTTTCCGTAATTTAAAAAAGTGATGTGGCAACTCTTGGTTATTTAATTTTGATTATGCCATTGTGGATCTTTACATTGTTAACGTTAGCAATCTCTTAAATGGATAATCAAAAACTGATGTGACAACTTTTGATTATCTATTTTTTATTATAACATTGTGAATACCCTTAGCTTAGCCCCCAACCTAGCCTAGGTGTACTGGTTTCCCTTGCAAATTGATTACGATGATGAGGGCAATACTGCAAATGACAGATATGTAGAATATATCTGCCAGTTCCGTTTGTGGAAAAAAGAAAAGAAAATGATAATCCATTTAGAAAATATTCTTTTCCCCAATCGATAGATAGAAGAGATTATTTACTTCATATCCGAAGTACAAAGTACCAATTTGAGATATTACATCAATTGCGAAAGTTTACGAGCCAATCAAGCCGAACAATTTAACCAATTCATCATCGGGTATAAACAAAGAAAGAAACAAAAAAACCCGTCTAAAGGAAAAACATCCACACGTAAATAGAGAGATTCGAATTCCTAATCTTTTAATGAGATACAAGAGTCCTGTCCAAGCACCAACTGTGTAATGGAATAATTTTTACGGATCATGGCATCCCCTAGAGAATCTTGGTCCTGTTCTCTATGTGTGTGTTTTCTTGTCTTCTGGTTATTGACAGTGAGACCACATGGATTTAAAGAAACGAATTCCGATACGCAATAATCTGCCACTTGCCAACCATTATCCTTAATTTCTGTGCACTAATTACATACTTCCTCCGTTCCATAATTACATACTTCCTTCGTTCCAGTATGTTTGTCTAATTTTTAGAACTTAACTTTTTAAAGGAACATAATTATTTCACCTAAAAATATTTAACTTTCCAACATTTACCCTTTTAACTTTTTAAAAAGGGAGTTGATAATGCCAAAATCATTTTTGCTTTTGTCAAAACCATTTTTGTTTTTGCCAAAACTCATCCATTGCATGACTTAATTGTCTTTCACTATACCACTTACTTTACGAAAATGCTCCTTCAAAACCAGAGGATTATTTTTGTTTACGTCTCTTCTCAAATTACCTCTAGTTTTGCTCGTGAATTGCAATTTTGCTTGATGTTTAATTTTTGTTTCCTTCTCTTCTAAAATTAGCAATAGAATTTGCTCATGAATCCTTGCATTTTTGCTTGAATACATGGAATTGGAAAATGCATTGCATGTATGGGATTTTAAAGGGTATTTTCGTAAAGTAAGTGATGTAGTGGAAGACAATTAAGTTATGCAATGAATGAGTTTTGACAGGAACAAAAAAAGTTTTGACATTATCAATTCCTTAAAAAGTTACTGCTTAATTTGAAAGGGCGAAAAGGACATTTAGTTTATTAATAAGTCAAATGAACAAACATTTTGAAACATTAAAAAATCTAAAAGTGAATAAACAAATCGGAACGAAGGGAGTAGTATTTTAAGCATGTCAATCGTCTTGCAAGTTAGCTACGTACATATATACGTACCTCCTTTCTGGTTTTATATTCCTAATTACTAGTATTAGCTTCGTTTTCTTGATTAGATTTTTAGTTTCATGTTAGGGTATACGAAGATGCTTTCCTGATATGCGAGCCTCAATAATTGCCGAGCATATACTTGTTTACATATCGAATCAACAAATTTTAGACGTGTTTTAATGGAATTAATATCCATTTGAGCTGACTGTACTACGAGAAACGGATACTTTCATGCGTGTTGTTATGAAAACGAGTGTTGTTGAGGGGGTGAGTCACGCTCTAATTATTCCAAAGCAAAATATAAGAGTAATGGATTTTTAAGAAGAAATAAATCTCATTGCCGATTGGCGGAAACTCGGCTAAAGTTGAAATAACGTTCTGTTTGAATTGTTAAATAAATAAATAAATAAATTCGATCTTAAATCCCAAGCTTTGACAATCAAAGCTAACTCTAACAAGGTTTTAATATTATCATTATTTTAATCCGAAAGTCTAAGGTTTTATTGTTCTCCACCTATCATGAACATAAAGATTAATAATATAGACACTTGTCGATGACGATGACAGATATAATTGCTTCTTGAACGAGAGAATTGAGTGGGAAATAATGGTAAATATATCAATCAAGTTGCTTTCCACTTTATTATCTCCAAGTTCGGCAAAAGCTCTAGACCAGCTCTCGCTTTTCGGTTTTTTGTTCTTTCCCCTGCCTCAAAATTTTTTTTTAAAATTTTTATAGAAAGTTATTATCATTACGAGGTCTGTTTGCCAACAAATAGGAGTAGCTAGCTCTTTCTGGTTTATTTTTACGAGGTCCGTTTGTCTTTAGTCACGTGAAATTATTAAACTACTTTTGTATCTTGAATCACTTTTTTTCGGAGGAAGAACAATTTGATATTTTCATGTGAATAGAAGGAAAAAAAAAACAGGTTCTCTCTGCGCTTTCCCTTGCTCTTTCAGGAGTCATCATTACGAGGACGTGGTCGGCAAGAACTTTAAGCTCTTTTTGTTCGATACGGAAACGAATTCGGCAAACATGGAATGGTTTATTTATGGAGAATGTCTAGTTTATTGCCTTGAATTGCAATTTCTTATTTAAGGGTAAATTCCAAGTTTGGTATTTTACCGTATCATGAGTGATTACTTGGTGGTTTGGGGGTTGTGTTCGGATCGTGTCATATCGTGTTCGTGTTCGAATTCTCTCAACCTTAATTCGACATGTTTAGTTTTTCGTATTATGGTGTAGTGTCATATTCGTGTTCCGTGTCAGAAATTGCCGATCATAACTCGTTAACTTCGTGTCTGATTTGTGTTGTGCTATCACGTCTTTTTATAAATTCCCACTTAGCGTTGTGTCGTGTCATCTCGTATTCATGTTAGAATTCTCTCAATCCTAATTTAAGTACCAACGACCGGAGATGCTATGCTATCCCCTCTAGTCTAGAGGATACTGTACTCCCCTATAACATAATCATTTGAAGGTATAACATTAGTCCATCGAAGGCATAACATTTTATCACATAACAACATAACAATTTGCCACTTGATTTGCATAAAATTTTGAGAAATTTCTTTTATATCCCTTCGACTTTAACCAAAAATTCATTTTGATCCTTCACCTTTCAATGCGTGCAAAATTAAACTGCACGAAAAATAATTGGGTGACTGCCTGAAAGATAGCTGATGCTTGTCCAAGTCAAAATTGGCCACTATAATTTTGAAATTGCATTTAAAGATACTACTACTAGCTAATAATAATCATGTAAACACTTGTTATAATTGAAGGATTTGTTTGGTAACTAATTAAGCCAATTTAAATAAACAACTTAACCAAAAAAGTAGGGACTCAGGGGGGCTGCTCTCCCCCTTGGGGGAGCAGCGTGCTGCTGCCCCCGTTTTTCGGGCCCGTCCCGATCTCTCTCCGATGATCCGAATCGTTCACTTTGTAGAGCTCGTCGAGTAGAACGACTATGCAAAAAATCAGCTTAATTGGATATCATTAAGTGCCTGATCGGAGCCTATATAACTCTTAGTCCATTGGGAATAATGGATTTGATCCAGTGTTTCGGATCCATTCTTTTCAAAGTAAAAAGGCTCCGATCAGGCACTTAATGATATCCAATTAAGCTGATTTTTTGCATAGTCGTTCTACTCAATGAGCTCTACAAAGTGAACGATTCGGATCATCGGAGCGAGATCGGGACGGGCCCGAAAAACGGGGGCAGCAGCACGCTGCTCCCCCAAGGGGGAGAGCAGCCCCCCTAAGTCCAAAAAGTAGGGGCTACCAATCAAATCCTAAGTGTATATATATAATAATTACATACCTGTGACTGGAGATAGATGAAGCTGGATATTCATGTCTGCATCAAATTTCCAATGATACATAAAAATATACTACTATCATACAAAACCCATCAAATCACCACATCTCATAAAGTAATCCAACAGAAGACCTCTACAAATGGATCATACTAGAATAAATATTGGATCCAGATGCAATCCAACCAATCAATTTCAGTTGTTGACTTCTGTAAACAATGTACCTTCCCCAGTTTCAACTTACGGCTCAATTCAATCCCGAGTGATTGGCTTGGAGGTCGAGGTCTAAGACTTGAAATTTATTTTCTCGTAGGATCTCATTTCAAAATTTTCTTTGGTCCTACCAATTCTTAGGGGATCAGTTTATAAGGGATTTTGCCCCAGCTTTAACTGGGTCCCCTGCAAGTGGACACTAAAATTAGCTGAAATGTGCGTTAACTGGTTAGACACTTGAGTTATAAAAATTTAAAAAAAAACTTACTGTTCAATTTAAGGTGCGAGCAGGTGTGGATCTAACCCCCTTTGTTCTTTTTATTGTACCTCGTATGCATTTAACAAGTACTGTACATAATTTCTCAAAAAAAACAAACATACATAGTACAGTAATAACTTTTCTTGGGATTTTTCTTAGTGTTCTCATGACATGCAATTAAAAATACTTTCTTTATCCGAATGGGTTCTTTTCGGACAGCCATACCATCATTAGGATCAAAAAATAATGTACACGTGTAATAAATATTTTTACATTGTTCAAAAGATCACGATCAAATTTCTAGTTTACGTAAGCAAATTCGAAAAAATATTTATGTGAATTTGTTAATTCAAATGTGGGGAAAAAATGGAAGATGAATGGTATAGTTATGTTTTTTTTTTGAACCAGACTTGGAGATTTTGATCACTCAAAATCCGCCCAAAGGGCTTCAAACCCCAAACCGGAGCCCGTCGATGGGAATAAATCTATGATAATCGGATTATCCATGTGGTTTAGATAAGAATACACTGAGTACAAAAGAAACCAACCTACTGTATAGTTACGTTGGTATTCCAGTTACGAACTAAATAAATAGAATAATCACATCTAATACTCCCTCTGTCCCTTTTTAAGTGTCCTATTTCGTAATTCCAACTTATTAAAAAGACATCATCATTATACCTTTCACATTAACTTTTTCCTCCACTTTTCCTACTTACTCATCATCATTACACTTTTACTTACTAACTTTTTAAAATGGAATATATTTTTAGGGATAAAATAGACAATACACCAACTTTTACCCACTAACTTTACAAAATGGTCACTTATTAAGGGACAACCCAAAATAGAATACCGGACTATAAAAAAGGGGCGGAGAGAGTATATAATACACATGGAGTAAGTTAACAAAATAGACAAAATTGCCAAGTTTTACTACTAGAGTAGTACCTATGTTTGGATCGTGACTCGGTCTCTTGGTTGAAGTCAGACCGGGTTTAATTGTGAACTGGGGTAGTAGTAGTGGTAATAGTACTATACTACTATATAGCATACTTCGGTACGGCTCGTATATACGAGCAAGAGTACCGAGTCAATGACAATATTTAATTATTTGTTAATGCTAATGGCATTAGCATTAGCATTGGCATTGGCATGGTGGTGAACAAGACTTTTGGTTAATTAAGTTCTTTACTGGAGTAGTAGCTAACCAACTGAGTCTTCTTTCTTAGCAATAATAAAAAAATATCTTGAGTGGCGTGCGCTCTCTCTCTCTCTCTCTCTCTCTCTCTCTCGCCATCCATAGTAGGAGTGGAAAATAGGACCAGGCATCTTTAGTTAGGGGAGAATCATCTATACGTACAGGTTTCTCTTTCCTTTACAAGACTTGAAGCAAAGAAAACTTGGATGGATGCAAACTACTAATACATAAGTAACGCGTAAGGAAATAATAGCTTTTTGGATTTTGCTCCGATTTTACTTTGGAACTTTTGTCAGTCCTGAACGGTGCAATTTTTTGCTCCGATTTTACTTAGAACCCTCGTCAACACTAAACGGCGAAATTTGATCATTTGATCAAATCTTCGGACTGAATACCGAATTATCAAAGAAAAAGTACATAAATTTCTGACAATTGAGATTTGCATTAATTTACGAGAATTTGGCTAAAAACTTAGGATAAAAGAGCACTATTAAATCATTAAAAGAGGGCACTAGATAACAACCAAAGGGCTTGTTCTATTTAGAGGCTATAAAACCGTATTTTATGAAGTGCTAAACAATCCCATCCTCGAGGCCACTGAAGGTCTACCCAGCAGCAGTCCTTAACTTCAAAGTATAAAAATCATTATTCCGTGTGCACACACACTAGTCCAAATATCTAATTATTATTGAAAACAGAATAAACCATGATCCGATTTATATCTATAACCATGATCCAATTTACATACAATTCAACTAGATATTTTTTTCTGATGATGATGGTTCTCTAGAGTAGACCAGTGGCATACTGGCATCTGTAGAAAGCCGCACCGGTAATGTCATATCCCCAATCGCCAAAAAAAAAAAAAAAAGAGGCTAAACATTCTGGTCTCTATTCCAATAATTACGGAATTACCTCCTATTTTATTCAAAGAAACGCGACATTCAGGCAATTAATTAATATTACCATTGGAAAAGGTCAGTATAGTAAAGTAGTCAATTTTCCTAAAGTACACCTCCCTGAAGAAAGCCGTACCTATATAAACTTGGCTCGAGTCTCCTATTTTTGGGCTAATCAGGCAGTCCATTCTGGTTAAACCTTTTTTTACTACTTATTTTTTTTCTTGGACGGCGTAATCTGGTTAGTTCTGCAGTTAAATAAATACTTGCCCAAGGGTTGGTCCGATTGGTGGATTTTTTTTTTACACAATTAATTAGAATTCGATTTTAGAGATTATGCCGCAAGAAAGTACTTTCTTGTGAATTCCTTGGTCCAGACGTGAATAGCTTACCTTTGGCCGGACAAGGAAAGAAATTAGTCAAGGTGCGCGTAAACCGATATGGACACCCCTAGCCCTAGTCAAACTATAAAAAAAAAACCCAAAATGAATACTAAATGGTTAACAAATAGGTGGATACAATTTGAACAGTTGGTCCGCCCCTAGATAGGGTTTGGACTGAAGTTGACATAATCACTCCGATTGGTTTAACATTTAGAAAGTTATTTTTGAGAGTTGGAGTGATAATGAGTGGAGAGAGATAGAGAGAAAGATTTATTGAAAACTGTGTTGAGAGTTGAAAGTAACTTTTGGAATGTTGAACCAAACAAAGTGATTGATAACATCGAGATCTTTAGAACTCTGTCTTTATTATTTAGTTAAATATCTTATTGCGATAGATTTTGTTTGATAAA
This sequence comes from Rhododendron simsii, assembly GCA_014282245.1. NCBI lineage: Eukaryota > Viridiplantae > Streptophyta > Magnoliopsida > Ericales > Ericaceae > Rhododendron > Rhododendron simsii. The sequence continues at coordinate 12,032,203 of CM024959.1, read as the reverse complement.
TTTTAATTAATTATATTATATAAAAATTTTAAAATCACATAAAATATAATGGATTGTAAGATATCGTAAAAAGAATATTTGCTGGTCAATGTTTTGTGTACCGCCTGAATGGCCGTGTTATGGTACGTTACGATTGACAATTGGGCAAATTCCATGGATCAGTTGATTCAGTTCTAAACACTTTTAAATCACCCGCCTCATGTTTGAAGTCAACTTTGGCGCAATTCATAATTTCTCCACTAAACAAACGCTAAAAACCAAATGGTTAATTGCGTTTAGTGGAAACATTAGTCATATAATTATCACCACTTTGGCTTTGTGGATAAGTATTTAATTTGATCCACTCAATTAAAGTTTGAGGGGATTGAATTGGCCCCGTTCTAGAACACCTTCTTAAAAAATAAGTACTTATTTCACATTTTCAAACTCAAAAATAATGTAAATGAAAAATAATTTTTCAATTTTTTTTGCACCGTATTAAAGATCTCAATGAGATCTATCAAATAAGATCCATATTGATAAGAAAATTACTTGCGTAAATATATGATTTTTGAGTTTGAAATTGCCTTTTTAAAAAATAAGTATTTATATCTCTTTCTGGAACGGGGCCATCGGAGTATACTCTTTGGAACCCAGAACACACACGGTGAGACTTGAGTTTGAATCTTATTAATGCTGATTGCAGGTGTTGGCAGAGTGAAGATTTTCTTAGACAGGATGTTGAAATTCAAAAGTTCAAGCAAAATAATTAATTAAAGTAAAAATAACAAATAGAAAATTGGACATGTACAAAAAAAAAACATGGCATAATAGTTTTGGTTCAATTTCGTAAAGTATGCTTATACAAACAGATAACCAGAGTTTCAAAATATTTGCTGAGGGATTCAAAGCCCAATTTTATTGGTTTGATTTGAGAGCAAAAGACAGCTCAACTAAGTTCAGGGAGGTCAACTATTCGATAATTACTAGTAAAATGAAAAAGGGAATTGATTTTGTCACTCATCTTTTTGTTAATGCTACTCGCTTTCTCTCACAAAACAAATCATTTAATCAAGACAAAAAGGGATGTGACAAAATCACTCCCCAATGGAAAAATTATTGAACGCCAATAAACTCTCCATTCTCTACAACTTGTTTACTTTTCCTACATAAAAAAAAGGTGTTCTGGCGCTTAGACTAAGGCCACGTTTTTACTAAATTTTTTTACTATATTTTTTTGGCTTTAGTTAAGTTGTTCATATTATACTATATTAATTTGTCAAAAGTTAAATTGTTTCCAATAAGTTAAAACATCCAAGGCATTGTTTTTAAATTTATAATTTAGTGAAAATAACTTAACTAACTACAAACAGCTACTAGAAGCTTACCCCCTAAAGGGCCTAAAGTAATTGGTGAGTAGTATAATATTGCTATTCACGCGTTTATCCGAAGATGCTTTTGAAGTCAATAAAGGGATTTCTAGTCATTAGAAACCGTTAAATACTAGTGACATGAATCAATTAGGAACCCTCAAGTGTTTTGGCCAAATGGAATTAGGAAAACTAATGGAGTACTTGCAGTGGGGTGAAATATTTAACGGTTCAAATGGTTCACGAGGGGTGCAGAGCGACGGACTCGTCGTTCGGCCCTATTAGTCCATCTTCAAGTAGGAACACATCTAGGCATCTTACATCAATTTCCCGAAGGATAGGTGGGATCAGGATGCTCAACCGAGCTTCGAGGTCTTTGCCGAAGGATGTGAAATTCATTTCGTTCGGTTACGTTCTCTATCGTTCGGTGAAGGTTGTCTTTCTTTGACTCGTCGTTTGTTCGGTGAAGTTGAATTTTGTTCGGAGACCGCTGTTCCAGAACCTTCTAGAAGCTTTCGGGGATACGTGGGTGAGCTTCTTTGATAAGCGAGTGACCTCTAGAGTCTCAGATTGATGTGACTTCTCTGGCTCTGACTAATGCGGCTTCCCAATCCCCGAGAAACGGCGCTCACTGAATGTCTCTGACTCGTGACGTCATCTGAACGTGGCTAAGCACGTGGGTGGCAGAGCCAGCCTGGAGAGCAATCAAACATCTTTGCCTATAAATATAGGAGAACCTCCTCCTGGAAAAAGGTTCAGATTCTCACAACTACATTTCTTTCTTTCCTAGAGCAAATTTCTTACCAAACTTCTTTCCTCCTCCTCCACTTACTGATTAGTTCGTCGGAGCTTCTTCCAGGATGAACAATCCCCTCCGATTCTACAGGTACACGAAGATAATCACCATTCCTCAATTCAACAAGACAAGCAAAGAGGGTCAAGACATTCGTAAAGAAATCAACCCCCCACAGTACTAAATATTTGGTCTCCATGAGGTTGGATGTTCAAATCACACGAAGGTCAAATATTCCACATTTCTTGGGGCACTAGAGGATTTGCTTGGTTGTTAACTTTAGTGTCTCAAAATTAGTTGACGTGCACGCTAGTTGACCCGAACGTCCGGTTATAGAAAAAGGGGATTAGAATGTCCACTATTGCATCACTCTAATGGGAGGGCAGGAGTCTCACAAATCTAAAGACTTTGAAAGGTAAGATGCTACAACCCAAGCCCACATGCCAAGCCCATATCCAGAATAAGTTTGCACCAGGCGGCTCAAATGTTCAAAAGGAGATGTAAATTTTATGAACTTCGGTTTTTAGTTTAATGGACTAATTGACCAACTTTGCTGTCTATTTGTGGATCCCAATAAGAGTCGGATAAAGGCTCGGTAGACTAACCCAACAAAATAATTGATAGCACATAGGGGGATTCAAACTCTTAACCAAATGTCTCATCAGGCCTATATGGTTGTGTTTATACCCATTTTTTGCACATAATTTTGGACCAGCGTTAGAGGGCCATTTAATTAGATACCAATTAAATTGAGCCGAGATTTACAAGTTTTTCGAGCTAAAAAGTAATGAGCCACATTAATTTTGTGATTTAGAGCAAGACCCAATTAATTAAAATCTAAATGGAGCAAGATGCACCGAATGATTTGCCAAGTGAAGTGCCGAGATGCCCTGAATGTATATACACACATGTACGTGTATGTATAGACCATGTTCTCCACAAGAGAAAATGGTTAGTTTTCATTTTGCTGGTGGGCACAAAAATAAAAGACACATGGCAGTCAATGGAGAAACAATTAGCCCATGATCTCCATGATCTTTAGTTTCTTCCTGTGCAAAGAAGACAGACGTGGAGTAACTTCCCATATCCGCCACGTTGGAGGGAAAATTGGAGGCTTATAGGACACACGTCAAGCTCACACAAAAGAAGAAAATGGGGAGTTATTGTCACATCACCCATGATCTGTTAACTGCCAGAAACTACCCATGATCTTGCATGCATAAAAGAAGGGAAGTGACATTAACAAGAAGGAGAGTGGCAAAATCACTCTCCAATGAAAATTTCTTGAACGCCAATCAACTCTCTATTCTCTACAACTTGTTTACTTTTCCTACATAAAAAAAAAGGTATTCTCGCTCTTAGACTAAGGCCACGTTTTTACTAAATTTTTTTGGCTTTAGTTAAGTTGTTCATATTAAACTAAATTATTTTGTCAAAAGTTAAGTTGTTTCTAATAAGCTAAAACATCCAAGACATTTTTTTTATAATTTTTAATTTAGTGAAAAATAGCTTGACTAGCTACAAACAGCTACCAGAAGCTTACCCCCTAAAGGACCTAAAGTAATTGGTGAGTTATAATATTGCTATTACTGCATGTGGTGTAAATCGGTTTGCCTTTTTATTTTTTATTTCACGCGTTTATCCAAAGATGCTTTTGAAGTCAATAGAGGGGTTTCCACCTCTAAAAACTAGTGATATGAATCAATTAGGATGCCTTGTTCGTTTAAGGATTTGGATTTTGGACTTTATCTTTGCGCACGGTTTTCAATAAATTTTTTTTTTCTATCTCTATCTCTCTTCACTCATTATTCCAAAATTCAAATCTAAAAACGAACAGGCCTTGGCCAAATGGGTATAGGAAACTAATACTAAATATTTGTCCTCCATGAGGTTGGATGTTCAAATCGCACGAAGGTCAAATATTCCACAGGCCTCGGGGGCACTGGAGGATTTGCTTGATTGTTAACTTCAGTGTCTCAAAATTAGTTGATGTGCGCGCTAGTTGACCCGGATGTCCGATTGTTAAAAAAGGGGTCAATTTATAGCCTGTATGACATTATTAGAATGTCCACTAATTGCATCACTGGAGGGCAGGAGTCTCACAAATCTAAAGACATTGAAAAAGGTGAGATGCTACGACCCAAGCCCACAGCCCATATCCAGAATAAGTTTGCACTATGCGGCTCAAATGTTCAAAAGGAGGAGGTAATTTCGTGAACTTCGGTTTTTAGTTTAATGGACCGATTAATTGACCAACTTTACTGTGTCTATTAGTTGATCCCAATAAGAGTCCGGACAAAGGGCTCGATAGACTAACCCAACAAAATAATTGATACTAGCACATAGGTGGGATTCAAACTCTTAAAATTGTAACAAAAATCACTAAAAACTTAAAGCATTTTACCAAATCATTTTCACTAACAAAAATTTTTTAGCATCTTACCATTTTGTTTTCACTAACAAAAAAATTGTCAACAATTTTTTTTTTTTGCTACAGTAACTCTATTCACAAACTCATCAACAACTTATTCATTACCGAAAACAACTTGACATTTCTCAACTTATTCCAAAAATAAAAATATACAAAATTTTCACTATCAGAAACTCTCCCTAACATTGTTGGTACTTGACATAGCTCTCTCTCTTTCTCTCTCTCTCTCTAGTGGGATTACTCAAAAAATTATTTTTAAATTACTAGCTAATGCAGCGAATAGAGACACTCTCATATGATAATTCCTCACGTGACACGTTTTTTTGTATGGCAAAAAAATTCATTAATCTTGAAATTGTTACAAGACTAACAGGAGCAACGAAACAACGTCCTGTTCAGAAGAACAATCAGTCCAATCCGAGATCCAGACCAACGATTGGCAAGAAACCAATCAAGGACACTCATATGGGACGAAGCCCACCTAAGGGCCGAACGCCAAACATCCAATAAGGGTCTAAAAACCCAGATCTATACAATTCAGTACAAAGAGGCCTAAAAATACCTAAATCAAACAATAACACACAACAAATGGGCCAAGCCCAGTCCAAATGGACCCGAACCGAACCCAAGCTCATGACCTAACCCAAGCCCTAACCAGAACATAGACACCACATGCCGCTGCCCACACCAGACCTCCAACAATCAAAACCAGGCGAACAACCACCATTAGAAAACCCGAACAAGGCCGCGAACAAGACCACTAGATTCCATAGTCGATGATCTGTGCCGTCGCCCTCCAAAACGGCCGGAGACCCGCAGTATGCCACCAACACAAAATCACCCCTTGAAACGCAAAGCAACATTGAAACAACAGAGCCTAGATCAAAAACAGCCACACCATCATACCATATGCGAGCTCCCCTAGGCCGTTGGGCCAAACCGTAGACACTCAGGAGCGAATCGGCCAAGAAAACACATGATCCTCACCCCCCAGCCCCACGATCGCACCTCACCACTAGGCAGAACCAACTAACCACGTGTGGTAGCCGGTGGTACGATCAGAGCAGAGAGAAACGAGGTGGGAAGGAGATTGACGGCCAAGAATAGACAACGTGGAGGATGAACCTGCAAGCAGCTAAGGAAGGAGAATGCGTGGATCTGGAAGAGCTAATGAAATTGACGCTGACACATAAGGAGACTGATTATAATTCCATTCACTAATCCGAGCTGTTTATTTTTTAGGCCTCGATGTAATTGTCATCCATGCTAAAAAACTGATCGACTATTTGAAAATCAAAAAAGATTTGATCGAATCATATTTATAAAGAGAAATGAAGCCGTTCATTTCTCTTATGATGAATACCCTTTGTTCAGATGATTACCGATGTTCGATCCAGGGGTGGTTCCAGAATTTTTGTTCATCTCAATAACAAAAACAAAAAGTTTAGAACCACATCAAAAACACATACCAAAATGCATAAACACTCAGATAATTGAGTGGGGCTCACACACGCTACACCTCAGTCAGGAGATAATTGGGTGGGGCTCACACACGTTAAGACATATTAAATGAACTCAAATAAAATGGTGATAGATCCCATATTATTTCATCTCATTGTGGTGATCAGAGGACCACCTTGATTCGTAATGCTGCATGCTCACAAAAAATACAAACCAAACCAGCTAGCAAGAGCATGATAGTAGCTTTAAAGAGCTATCACAGAAACAGCTCGCAAATTCTCCTCATCGGAATCCGACACCGGCGACCATCTGGCATCAATAATCCTCCGATATGCTAACCGGAGTGCCCGTGCCCAACGAGTCCTACTGCTATCGCCATTGCCAATGCCAGGTCCAGCAGTAGTACTACCATTACTGAAAGCTATCTGACCCATCTGGAAAAAGAACAGCCTAGAAGCATAAACCAGGTCGGTGTAAGCTTGGTGAAGAGGTCTGATGCTGAAGGAGAGTCTAAGCACAAAAGGCCAAACAAGTAAGCCAGCCACCAGGGGACTTGCGCCGCCGTGGGCGGCTGTGGCTGTGATCAGGTTGAGCTTGGCTAGAACCAGCAAGTGCAGCCCCATGGCAGCTGCTGTAGGAATATAGGAGAGATACGATGCAGTGATGGGTTTTTAGCTAGGAAATGGAATGGAAACGGTACTACTACAAGAGTTGTTGAATTATAGGGTATGGTCCATGAGAGAGAGAGAGAGAGAGAGAGAGAGAGAGAGAGAGAGAGAGAGAGAGAGAGAGAGAGAGAGAGAGAGAGAGAGAGAGAGAGAGAGAGAGAGAGAATTAATAATTTTGTCCCTTGCCAATTAATAAAGTAGCAGTGAAGAGAATTCTTCTTCCAGATTGATTAGAGCAGTGAGATTTGATCTTATTTAAAATAGCAAATCTCACTATCCTCTCATTCCTATATTTTTAAAAGAGACATAACGAATTAATACTAACGAAAATAAGTATTTATTTGAATTATTTTTGAATTAAAGGTGATGTATTGTGAGAAATAAAAAATAAGAGAGAGAGAGAGAGAGAGAGAGAGAGAGAATTAATAATTTTGTCCCTTGCCAATTAATAAAGTAGCAGTGAAGAGAATTCTTCTTCCAGATTGATTAGAGCAGTGAGATTTGATCTTATTTAAAATAGCAAATCTCACTATCCTCTCATTCCTATATTTTTAAAAGGGACATAACGAATTAATACTAACGAAAATAAGTATTTATTTGAATTATTTTTGAATTAAAGGTGATGTATTGTGAGAAATAAAAAATAAGTACTTAAAAAATAATAACATTTAGCGGAACGAAGCCTTATTGATCAAAATCAATAGAATCATTACCTAATTTGCCCCTGCTTTTGGCCACTTTCAATTACATTTAATGCTGGATTGGCTAGCTAGAACACTATATCAATGTTGGTAATCATTAATATTATCATAACAAACCTTCAGTTACACACGTGAACATAAAATGCCAATGCCAAGAAAATCAAAATATATGCAATATGCCACTTCAATGGGAAAATGGATCGAAAAGCCAACCAAATACAGAAAGCCAGAAAATAAAGAGTTGCACAAAAATCTTGCACGATCTACTGTGAATGATTTAGGAAAAGTTGTGGGGCCTTGGGGAAATTTCAAGGAAGCTTCCTCCTCTTGTCCCGGAGGGAAGTTTGGTCTCATATTTTGGGTAGTCGATAGACAAGATGGACCACGTACCAATCACCCAGATGGCCAAAACTAGGGGGTGCAAAATATCTGCCAATCCATCGAATTGATCCGACTCGTACCGATTCCAAAAAAAGATTGGTTGAAATTGTGAATGGATTGAATTGGGCGGGTAAAACAAACATTTTAAGTGGGTTGGTTAGGTGTGGGCCTGCAAAGTTTCTCTAACCCGCCTTTAACTCGACCCAACCTAATATATCTATACATGCAGAATAATAATACTACCATATATTGATCTTAAGGTGCGCCCTATCATAGTACTCGATCTATTAACACTTTATCCACATGTGGTCTAATTTTTTGTATAGATTATCAATTACTGGTTTTTGTATGAACTATTGTGTGGCCTATATTGGCTATTAATTAGCTACTCGTTTCATCGATTCAAATTGTGAAGTTTTTTTAACATGCTTAACTGGTTGATCAGTCGAAACCACTAAAAAAGTCAATCAATCCGCAGGTTTTAAAGGCAGACGGGTTAAAAAATTGCCCCCCAAATGTAGGTTGGTTGAAGAAGTACACTCTTAACCCGGCCAACTCATTACTCAACCCATGCAACACCCCCAGCCAAAAGTACTCTAACAAAGGAGTGATTATAAAGTGCTCTTATCTCATCACCATGTGTTATTCCAGGATATTTTCCACCGCATATTAACGTGGGAGCACACCAAAAGCTTTGTATAATTAAATGATCATGCAATCATTCATATACTTGGAACAATTAATGCATGGGTGCAAACTGGTCATTATATGTGTTAAACTTTGTGATGTCAATAATCAGAACCTAAGGTAATTGTATGCCTTGGATTGCATCACGGATGAGTCAATGAATTGATACTAAGTAGATTATGATTATTGACTTCACAAAATTAACATATAGTGACACATTTACCCCAAAGAAAACATATAACAACAGTTTGCACCATGCACTAGTTGTCCAAAACTATGAACGATCGGAGATCAATTATTCTTTCTTTTTGATAATTACGGGTGTCTAGCCAGCTTACGCATATCTTCATTGTGCTTCACTTGGACATCCCATTAGAGATGGAAGAAGCCATGGTAAGTACAAGAGGTAAATCATTAAGCTACAAAGTGTTTGATATGTGAACCAGATTCCAAAATCTAGTTCATGAAAGCCCTGATTCCAAGAAATTTGGAGACCCATATGAATAGCTTTGAGTTTGGCTACAAGGGTGGTTGTGTTGCCAACATTCTGATTGTATCCAATTAGTATCCAACACTCATAAGGATCCCGAAAACCCCCTCCGATACTAGCTTTACCTGCTTGAGGGTTCGCGCTGCCATCCATGTTCTGTTTAACTCTTCTTGTATTAGGAGGCATCCACCGAATAAGTTTAAAGTGGAGCAATTTAGGCAAATGGGTCTAGGCATGCCAACGGCGCGGGGTGAGTTTTGCCATACCTCGACCCTCTCCTGAAACGTACCATTTGGTCCCAAACTTGACTCGAACTCCAATCGGGTAATTCTTGGGTGCTTCCGTCTCCACCTCGGCTGGTCTGGAGATAAGCTTAGGTTGAGAGATGGGCTTACTAGCCTCGCCCCATAAGAAATGTGACAAAAATTTTAACCCAAAAGCAAAATGGAAAAAAGAAAGTTAAGTATAAAGTGGTATTTTGGTATAATGGTGAAAATATAAGGGTAAAAATATACTCTAAGTTTTTAGTATATTGATAATAATAGTAGGGTAGAAATATAATTTTGTAAGTATTAATGAAAATTATATTAGGCTAGAGGTATAATTGTGTATATAACTATAATCGGGCAGAGTCAGGGCAAGTAACGAGGCGGGCAATATCATTCCGAACCCTATCCGATATTGATCGGATTTTTCTAATTTTCCTCCGAACTCGCCTTGGTACTCGACAATTCGATGAAAACCCACCGCAATCGGATTCGGTTCAAGGTGGAGCCGCGAAGCCGGGCCAATTGCCATCCCTCAATGGGTCGGTGTTGCTACTTGCTACATAGTAGAATTCATTGGTTAGAAATTTATAGAAGCAGCTAGCTGAGCTTTGATGAATTGGAAATAAAAAAAGGTTACGAGCTCTCCAAATAACCCATATAGTGAAAGCAAAACACTAAGTCACTAAGTGTGGGTGCAAGATTATCGCTGAGGAGAAAGATGGAGAAATTTTTTTTTTACCAGAACGTAGTATTGAGCACCATAAGTATTGAGCCAAACAAGCTAAACAAATATTATTCAAGCTTGACCTAACTCCTTGTTATCGGTGTTCAAGCTTGGCTTGAGTTTGAGAACTTTTTGGGGCTTAATGTTCAAACTTGGCTTGCGTTTGAAGTTTTGTGTTCATGAGAAGCTTGACTTGACTTGTGAAATTAATATACAAGCCAATCTCAAGCTTCAAGGCATGAGTAAGCAGGCTCATGAAGTTTCGAGCTTTTAGGAAGAGAAATTACCTATAAAAAGCAAGCTACGTAGAGTTTACATGGGAGAAGGGAAGATGAAGTATATTACCACTTAATTACCTCTCTAATATTTGCCGAGAAAACCCTAGCTAGAAGAATGTGATAGCAGCCCCAAATTTGCTCAATATCTCGTTTGAATTGCTCCATGAAAAAATTATCTCACTTAGGAGGTTTTCTTTTTGATGCAATAGTACTATATAAAACTTTTAACATATTTATAATGAACGTAACTCATATATCATATTTTGGAATATTTATTAACGTACCCCTATATGTTTATTATTTACAGAATGACTCCTTTGTTCACAAGCCAAACATCCGTATGTTCAAGCTTGACTTGAATTCATAAACAAACGAAAAAACGTAATTGAGCTTGGCTTATATTTTTTATAAACAAGTTTGAACAAACCAAAATTCGAGGCAAGCCCAAGCCGAGCTTAAGCTGTTTGGTTCGTTTAGTAGCCCCATCCTTTCCTAAACACTAACTTCCTAATTATTTTCTTTTCTCTCCCCCTTCACTTCCTCGAGTTCCAAGCAAATTGCATAGGCTCGTTCAGTTGCAGGAAAATGAAATTAAGGAAAAGAAAAGTAAAAGAATGTTCAAACTTCCCTGCATTTCTAAACTAAGAAGATTTTGAAGGAATATTATTCCTCCATAATTAGGCCTGGTTTGGCTTAATTAGGCCGTTTGGCCTTTTTCTTTTTTCTCGTTTTTATTTAAACATTTTTGTTGCGTTTGTTAGATTTACATCAAATTTGAATGAATTTAATGGTTCGTTTCGACAAAATGAATCGAAAAAGTAAAAACTTATGATTGAAACTCAAATGTTTGTTAGAAAGATAAAAATAAGTCAGAAACCTCATCGATACAAATCAATAATCCATATAAACTTAACGCAAGTCAGTTGAATTATTAAGCCAAATTAGGCCTTAAATTACTTATTTTCTTTTACTTCACCCTACCGGAGAATAAGTTTTTTGGAACTAATTTGTTCCCAATAGCCGCTAGCTCAGTTGGCATTTCCTGATTCTCTCCATGTGAGAGCCCGACTTTGAATCCCCTTGTGGGCGTTTGTGGATCCAAAGCTATGAACAACTTAGTGTCCTATGAATCTCATGTGTACTAAACTTACGAATTCCTGCTAATTCCCCACGGGGATGTATACATTGGCCAAAAAAAAGGAGAAGGAAAAATAGAGAAATACTCCGATTGTACGGTTTTGAAGTGACTCGCTAGATTAGCAACTCGTCAGGACTTCACAATAGCTGTGAATGTAACCCCACGCCCACGAAAACCCCATCAAAAACCCCCTGTCGTGTCTCCAAATCCAAGACTCGATTCTCTCACAGATTTGAAGACCGAAAACCGAACCAGAAAAATAATCGAATCGAATCGAAAAACCAGTAACACTCCATAGCTATTATTATATTGCAGCTTTCCCTAATCAGAAACGAAGAACCCTAACAATCGTTGCTCTTCGATTCTCCGTTAGGCATGAAAGAAGGAGCAGCGGCATCGGCATCAGGGGACGATGGACCGCCCAACAGGGAGCTTTACGCTCTGCTGCACTTATCCCCAGAAGCTTCCGACGAAGAAATCAGGAAAGCGTACCGCCAGTGGGCCCAGGTGTATCACCCTGACAAATACCAAGCTCCGCAGGCAATCAATCCCCTCCCCCCCTCCTCTCTCTCTATGCATTTTTTTGATAACTGGTTTTGGAATGGTTGAGTGCTTCTTTTTTGATTCAAGACGTGTGTTTTTGATTTATTGCTTGTTCTGGTAGGTTGTTTGCACCGTGAGGTAAGTACAGTATATGCTTTTTGTGTATATTTTGTTTGGGGCTTGCTCAAACACAACTCCGGACACAATTGTGTCAAAGAGGTTCGATGCATGCGCACCCGAACACAGTTGTGTCCAGAGTGGTGTTTTAAAGTTGTGTTTGTAGACTTTTTGATACTTTACGGCTTAGTAGATTTCATCGATGAAGTAACCAATTTTTGTATTTTGATTATCGTAATCATTTGAGTTAAATTTGCTTTAAGTAGAGAAAAAGGTTAGTGTTTGCAGACCTGAGACGACGTTTGGTAAAGGGTAAAGGTTTCGACGGAGGTTTTTGGGTTAATAAGCGGAGAGATAGATAGAGTGATGAGAGCGGTGAGTGAATAGAAACTTAACAGAAATTCGTGCTTACAGAAAACTGTGAACTAAGTTTTCATATATCTGAAATACAAATGACTTCACCCAAAAGAAAACTTGTAGGTTTTGAGTTGCTTGATTTTTTACAACCAACTGAGCACCTCGTGTCAGATAGTATGAGAAATGGTTATTTCTGAAAATTTTCTCTTCATCACATTTATGGAACAGCCAAATGGGCCAAAATTCTTAATGGGTAATTTGATCCAGTATTTGAAATGGTTTACCCTCGTTAAAAAAGTTTGCAGTGGACTCAGATTATTGTTAGCAGAACTACTGAGTGTTAGTTTGATATCTAAAGGAGGATAATATTAAAAAACAGAGGAGATATTTTAATTCTTCCAGTTGAATGTGTTTGGACTTTGGAGAGTTGAAATGAACATGAATGGCGGTCTTTCAATCAAGTGGTTCCGATGAAATTTGTGAAAATTCAGGGAAGATGCCTATCTTGTTATTTGACAAATGCTGAATTAGGATACTAGAGTTATTGAATCCTTAGTCTGTATTTTGATGTTGGATTTGTAATGAAGTAGAATTGTTTCTTTTCCTTCCACAAATCCAATTCTAAGATCCAAATACAGTCTTCAAGAAACCATCATTGATTTCACTTCTTTACCCGACCTTGTCCATGCTATTGATGAATTTTTCATTGTCACCTGGATTGTGTCGGTGAGATACCTGTCCGTATAGAGTATTTATTTTTCTTCATTTGTTTGTCTTGTTAAGATAATGACTTGTGTTGTTGAATAATTGCTCAATTCGTTTTATTTCCCCTTTCTCTGCGGAGTGAACCAAACCAAATTGAGCCTTATGTCCCAATCACTTGGGGTCGGCTAAGTGAATTATTTTCCAACATTGAGCTCTGTCAAGAGCCACTACACAAACCCATTAAATTCATATCTTTGCGCACAACAGCATCTAATGTCAATTTAGGTCTACCCCTCCCCGTAGCATTGCTACCCAAAGCTATCCTACCCACTCTCTTAACTACCTCATCTCCTGGTCTACGGTAGATATGCCTAAACCACCTTAGCTTATTTTCCTCAACTTCTCCTCTATAGGTGCTACACCTACCATCTCACACACCGTTTCATTTCTAATCCTTTCTTGTCTAGTCCTACCACACATCCAAACTAAGTTATTGAAAGATGATTACTAGAACAAATCATGTTTTTTCTTCCTACTTTCCTTCTTTCTGGTAATAGGTTCCCTATGCGTTTCAAAACCTATTACCATATGTTTCCTTGAGTAGATTTGTGGTTTCTCTCATTGTAGCTGTAACCTTAAATTGTCTACTGATTGAGGAGGACACTGTAATGCCAAGTAGCAACTTTTTTCTTTTGCTTGGCATCAAGTAGCAACACTAGTGCGTGTTTGTCAGAAATTTGAAGATTTAATCCCTTTAAGAACACTTAAAAAATGTACCAGGAGAGTCCTAAGCAGACAATTTTTTTCCTTCTAACTTCTATGTTTTGCAAAGCTTATTGGTTGGTTATTATGTCCAGACTTATTCTCTTTCGATTTGTGCATAATAGTCATGGACTCATGGCTAAGGTAAAATATGATCAGCATGTGTCAGTTTATATTATTAGGTTTTGATTTGGTATAATCCACCAGTAGTGCTGAACTGAATACTGAATACTGAGATCTTCAAGTCTTCTGTTTGGTTGTTCTTTTTAAAGGCTTTGACTTTTCTTATACTATTTTTTTTCTGTTCCCGGTTAAATTTAGAAGTGGTTGAGGCCCAGGGTGATTAGGAAAACACAAGTTTTCTAAAATCATCAGCATACTTAATTCTGCTTAATTTGACACATCTGTCACTAAATATTCACGACTCCGTTCGAGCAAGTAGATTTTTTTTAATCAATACTCTCATAGAACATCTAATTCCTGCTTCACGTTTGTCAGTTCATTGAATGCATCAAGTTCTAAAAACAATGAGTTATTTTTTGCTTGTTTCCCAAGGTCCTTTTTATGACCAAAAAAACTTGGGGCTTGATTAACTTTCTGATTGGCTATGGGAGAAAATCACAATAACTTGTAATTTTTACCAAATTTTCCAGATGAAGGAAATTGCTACCGAAAACTTTCAACGGATATGTGAAGCCTATGAAATTTTATCTGACGAGGGGAAAAGGCAGATATATGATATATATGGCATGGAAGGATTGACTTCTGGTTTGGAACTTGGTCCTAAACTGAATAAAGCAGAAGAAATTAAGGAAGAACTAGAACGAATACGGCGTAGGAAGGAGCAGGAAAAGGTCTCAGCACACATCCAACCTTCTGGTTCAATTATGGCCCATTTGTCCTTGCCACAGTTTCTAGGTGGTCGTGGCATCATGAGAGGGTATTACTCATTTTATTTTCATTCCTCTTTTCTAATTTGCAATTTGGAGTAAGATATGTGTTGTCTTGGTGATATCTTGTTTTCCCCATTAATTAAGAGGGTTTTTTGTAAAGTTGAGAGATGACAATATCGATTTGTGGAAACCCAAAAATTAGGGTTAACTTTCATTAAACTGGGTATATATACAATGCAAGATACAACAATTACAATGAGGTCCTAACTAATTAACTATTTACATACTAAGGATAAATAATGAAACTCCGTCCAACAAACTAATTCATTAATCTAACACTCCCCCTCAAGTTGGTGCGAAGATATCGATCAAGCCCAACTTGAATGCAATAGGGTGGAAACTCTTGCTGCCAAGTCCCTTTGTGAATATATCAGCCAACTGATCTCCAGATCTCACAAAAGGCATACATATCGAACCCTCGCTCAGTTTCTCCTTGATGAAGTGTTTGTCAATCTCAATATGCTTCGTTCTATCATGTTGAACAGGATTATGAGTAATGTTTATAGTAGCCTTATTATCACAGTAGAGTTTCATAGGACCACTGTCAATGAAACCCAAATCACGTAATAAGGTTTGGAGCCACAAGAGCTCGCAAACACTATGAGCCATGGCTCTGTACTCTGCCTCTGCGCTAGATCTAGCAACCACTGATTGCTTTTTACTTCGCCAAGTAACCAAATTCCCTCCAATAAAGGTACAATAGCCAGAGGTAGAGCGTCTATCATCCACAGAACCAGCCTAGTCAGCATCAGTAAAAGCCTCCAACCGCAAATGGCCATGATTAGAGAACAGAATTCCTCTTCCTGGAGTTGATTTGAGATACCTCAGAATACGATAAACTGCATCCAGGTGTGAAATACGAGGATCATGCATAAACTGGCTAACTACACCCACTGCATAGGTAATATCCGGCCGGGTGTGAGCTAAATATATCAGTCGCTCAACAAGTCGGTGATACCTCTCCTTATTAGTACGTTCGCCCATATCTCCACTCAAATGATGATTTGGCTCAATAGGAGAATCTGTAGGCTTACAACCTAACATGCCTGTTTCTTCCAAAAGATCAAGAATATATTTTTGTTGAGAGATAAAAATACCTCTATCAGATCTTGCCACTTCCATTCCAAGGAAGTATCTCATCGCTCCCAAGTCCTTAATCTCGAATTCTTGGGCAAGTCGAGACTTCAAATTATGAATTTCATTCACATCGTCACCTGTCATTATTATATCATCAACATAAACAATAAGGATAACAATCTTACCATCACTCCTCTTAATGAATAGAGTATGGTCAGCATGGCTCTGTTTGTAGCCGAAACTCAGCATGGCCTTTGAGAATCTGCCAAACCAAGCCCTAGGTGACTGCTTCAAACCATACAATGCCTTCTTCAATTTGCACACCTTTCCCTCACTTGCAGCGGAAGAAAAACCTGGTGGAATATCCATATACACTTCCTCATCTAGATCACCGTGAATGAATGCATTTTTTACATCAAACTGTTGAAGTGGCCAATTCAGGTTAGCTGCACAGGAAAGTAGAGCTCGCACAGAATTCATCTTTGCTACTGGAGCAAATGTCTCCTCATAGTCAATACCGTAGGTTTGAGTGAACCCTCTGGCGACCAATCTAGCTTTGTATCTGTCAATTGTACCATCTGCATTCTGTTTAACAGTAAATACCCATTTACATCCCACTGATTTCTTTCCTCCAGGAAGTGGTACTAGCTCCCAAGTGCCATTCTTTTTCAAAGCTGTCATCTCCTCTACCATAGCTCTTTTCCATTCGGGTATGACTAACGCATCCTTCTAATTCTGTGGAATAGATATAGAGGAAAGAGATGAAATAAAGGCATAATATGAAGGAGATAAACGATCATAAGACACGAATTGGGAGATGGGATGTAGAGTACATGATCTTTTCTCTTTTCGAATAGCAATAGGACGATCATCAATAACAGGAGGTTCAATAAGAGAAGAATCACTACTAGATAAGTCAGCTGAGAGAGGAGAATCATTAACAGGAGGAGAATCATTACCAGATGAGTCAGCTGAGGAGTCTGGAACTGGAGTGGGCAATGGTGATTGACAGAGTGGTATCACATGGGAGGACTTCCCATCTTTCTGTCTAGCATAGGTCTTTAAGTTGCCTTGCAACCGTGCTGGAAGTCCATCAGTGTCATCGCCCATGCCATGTGTTGCCTCTTCCGCAGATACTGTTTCTTTCTCTCCCTCAACTTGATTATAAAATACTGTTTCTTTCTCTCCATCAACATGATTATAAAATAGGTGCTCCCCCTCACCATGATTATACATAGTAAACATCTCTTCTTTCTGATTAGACTCCCCCTGAAGAGATGACTTGGAGAGGGAATAAAAAGACTCTCTTTCCCAAAAAGTGACATCCATGGAGACTAAAAACTTTCTAGAATGTGAATCATAACACTTGTATCCCTTCTGGGTAGGAGAGTACCCAACAAAAATACATTTATGGGCTTTATGACCCAACTTACCTCCGGAAGGGTGGGGTGCATGGACAAAGCACACACAACCAAAAACTCTCGGGGGAAGAGTGATAGCATGATAACTGCTAGGAAGACACTCTATGGGAGTCCTGAAGTTGAGAACACTGGATGGCATACGATTGATAAGATAAGTGGCAGTTAAAATGGCTTCTCCCCATAAGAATTTTGGAACATTCATGGTAAACAAAAGAGACCGAGCAACCTCAGCCAAATGACGATTCTTGCGTTCAGTAACTCCATTTTGTTGTGGAGTGTCAACACAAGTCGTCTGAAACAGAATACCATGCTCATCAAGAAAAGCTCTAAAACCTTTATCAATATACTCAGTGCCATATCACTACGGAGAATTTTAATTTTTGCATCAAACTGAGTACTCACCATCGCATGAAAAGATTGAAAACAAGAAAAAACTTCACTCTTTGATTTAAGTAAAAACACCCAAGTAGCACGGGAATAACAATCGATAAAAGTGACAAACCAACGATACCCCTTAAGAGAAGTAACAGGAGAGGGCCCCTAGACATCAGTGTGAATAATCATAAACAGGGACTCGCTTCTTTTGTTAATAGGTGCATAAAAAGAACGCTTATGTTTTTCAAGCTCACAGGCTTCACAAAAAAACTGACTCCGATGACAATGTTTAGTTAGATTAGGAAAAAGTTTTTCTAAAATCCCATAAGATGGATGACCCAATCTATGGTGCCACTGATGTAACATAGAGAGACTTGGACTCGTATCTACTTGCAGAGCCAGACCACTTGGCATGGGTGAAGGAGACAGACGAGGAGCAGACTCCAGATAATAAAGGTCATCACATGATCTACCACTGCCAATCACCTTTCCTGTACCCAGTTCCTGAAAGACACAATGTGTAGGAAAAAAGGTCACTGAGCAATTTAAGGATTGTGTAAGACTACTAACAGAGAGAAGGTTAGTAGGAAAATTTGGCACATGAAGAACTGAAGAAAGAGGAAGGTTTGGAGAGCATTGAATGAAACCTTTCCTTGAAATAACACCAGATAGGGATCCATCTGCCACTCGAACCTTATCCTTACCAGAACATGTGGAGTAGGAATCGAAAAATGAAAAACAACCTGTCATATGATCTGTGGCACAAGAATCTATGATCCACAGAAAAGAGGATGCATTAGCTGGAATACTTGTAGAGAAAGCTGCAGTAGAGGTAGGAGCTATAGTAGATGGAGTATCAAGCTTGGCCAGCAGGTGCTTGAGAGCTTGTATCTCCTCCCGAGAAAGAGGGCCAGTTGGAACGTGGTTGGGATTACCCGCCATATCAACAGAAGGTAGTGAACAAGTACCAGATACTAGCAATTCCCAAAAACAACTCCAATCAAGGGAATCAACTCAAAATAAGCAATACCCAATCAATTGGGGCCCCAAACTTCAACAATCCACGAACAATCAACTACCAACAACCAGAGATAGTAGTAACAATCTACTAAAAAATGCCGTAAGAACAATCCAGGAGCCAAACTCACTAGGCTAAAAAATAACCTTTAAAAAACTGAAAAACCAACCACTGGCAAGCGATATATGTTCTGAATCAACAAAGAAACAGAACCACAAAACACGAATTACAGTGTAACTACACGCCCAAAATGCTACAACCAGCAGCAAACAAGAGAAGACCAACCCAGAAGTTGCAGAAAAGGTGCCCAAACTCACTGGTTTAATTCAAACTGACTCGGTCGAACTCAAATAACAGCAGCGGAAGCTTAAAAGTACCTGACTTGAACGTGAAATGACCTGAAAAACTCCGGCGAGCTCCGGTGAGGGAAGGCGACGCCGGAAAGCAGTGGTCGGAGGTCTGAACAGGGCCAGAAGATTGTCGGTGAACCCTAGGTTTCAAATCTGAGTGGTAAATAGGGCTGAAACTGGTTGATATAGTAGTATGCTACTGTTCATCGGTACTGTTCACAAAACACTATTCACCGAACTATTCACGCGATACTATTCACGGGTACTGTTCATGCAACACTGTTCGCGGGTTACTGTTCACGCGACATTGTTCAAGATTTGGTGAAAGGGAAATCCCACGTTAGGGTTAGGGTTAGGATCTCTGCTCTGATACCATGTAAAGTTGAGAGATGACAATATCGATTTGTAGAAACCCAAAAATTAGGGTTAACTTTCATTAAACTGGGTATATATACAACGCAAGATATAACAATTACAATGAGGTCCTAACTAATTAACTATTTACATACTAAGGATAAATAATAAAACTCCGTCCAACAAACTAATTCATTAATCTAACATTTTTCCACAAGGATCCTAACCTAGCATTTTGCCTCTAAAACTAAGAACTACAGTATTCCCCTTATGGCCAGTTTGGCAGAGGGATGTAGAAGACGGATATAAGGAGAAGTCAGATATACATATCCGGGTGCTTATATCCAGTGTTTGTTTCAATTGTTTGAAAACGGATAAATTATGGCCCCTATGTACATATCACCTTGGAGGGGGATTATTTTTAGACATATCCTGGGCTTCACACTTGAGAGAGATGTATGTTTGTGTTTGATTTTGTGGAACTTTGGGTTTGATTTTGTCCAATTTCCAGAGTGTTGGATTTTGAGAGGAAGGAGACAAATGTTTGTGCTTGATTTCGTGGGTTTACAAATCAAAATACGAAAGAGACATGGGTTTGGAATTGGTGCTAATGTTGGTGTTTAGACAAATGTTTGTGAGATGTATGATTCAAGGGAGAAATGGCTGGAGTCGTTACCCAGCAACTTTGGAGCTGATGCCATGGTTTTTTGGAGGACCGAGTCGACCGACAATGGTTTCCGACGAACTCGAATTCAATCTTTAATGATTAATAGGAGATGATGCAAAGCAGCAGAGATGGTGTTGAGAGGATTGAAATTTCTCATCTCTTGATTTTTCTGTTCATCTTAAATTAGCAACAAAACGTAAATTGAAGGAAAATCTCTTTCTTCCCCTAAAAAAGATTTGAACAAGGCTTACAAAAGTAGCCTGGAAATTTCTTGGGTAGTGATGGCAAAATAAGAATTTCACACCTTTGTACATTATCCACCCCATCATATCCTCCGATAAAATTAAACAAACCAAATAATTTTTAAACCCCCCTTCTAAAATAATTCTCCCTCCACTGATTCGAGGTTTCTAGGAACAACTCAGACCTTGTTTAACTTAGTTGTACTGAAAGTAATATGGAGTTGACATTCATATTCACTTTCTTCATAATACGCCTTCCCATGTTCCCATAATATTCGGTACCATAGTATTTAGTATTTACTCCAACCCTTCTCATTCTGTTTAATGACCTCCCTGACTTTATTGCTTTTAGACCTTGTCCCAAATTGGTTAATTATAACCTCCAAAAGTAGTATGTGAGCCGGGGCGGTCTCTCTGATCATTACCAATTGGTTTTAGGTTGGATGCTTTAACATGGTATCAAACGTAAGCCTCCGGAGGCTTTTGAACAAGATTCTCTTGATTGATTGCCCCGTTCTTTTTGTCATGAGTGCACCTTGTTTCGTTACGATCCCAATGTATGCATCTTTTGTTTATCTCTCCACGTGCTCCACGTGCTGGTCAGGGATCGCATGTGTGGGGGAGTATAAGAGCTTGTCTCATATTGGTTAGTTATAATCTCAAAAACTAGTATATGAGACTGAGTAGCCTCTCCACTCATTGCCAATTAGTTGCGGGTTGGATCCTTTAACGATTACATTGGCTTTGCATGCTTATGATTAACTTGATATGTCTTGTTTTATCCAAATTGACTGTCTTCATTTTTCTTATTTTCAGAATGGCAATGGCAAGTGAAGTTCATTCTCAAATATCCAAACGCAATGCTATTGCGATCGGTGGAAATCTGGAAGTCAGTGGAAACTCTGGTGGTAGTGCTGCCACCGTTGTACTTAGGCATCAGATATCGTCAGTTTCCTCCATAGAAGTCATGGGTTCTATGGGTTTACGCGCATTGGTCGGTGTGCAAACAACTCGGTAGGATGATTGTGTGTATGTTGGTTTGATATCTCAGCTTTCCTCCAATGACTTACTTTACTCAAATCTTTTTTGTCTTTTTTCAGCAACCTAACACCGCACTCCACAGCAACAATGGGTATGGCGATGTCTTTAAGAGACGGTACAATTAATCTTTCCAATGCTTGGACTCGCCAACTATCTGAGACGTCAAATGGAAATGTATGCCTTTTCTGGGACTAGTGTTCCTTTGTATCTTATTGGCTTCCTGGTTCTGTAGGACACAATATGTCTGATTAAGTTTGAAGCAGGAATGAAATTTACTTGAAAGGGTGTGGGAATGTTTATATGACTACATATTTCTTTTAATCACACTCTAGTGTTTCAATTAATTCATTTGCGTTCTTGAAGGTAAAATTGACTTTGTAGTATGAAGGATTGCCTACAAAAAAGAGAACATTGATACGGGCTTTCTTTTCTAGCTTGAAACATTTTGTTTTTGTTTATTATTCTTCCAGATACAGCTTGTTTTGGGGCCAGAGTCATCTGTAGCTGTTGGATGGCAGAAGAAAGAGGTGAAGATGTCCGCTGCTGGAGAGATTAAGGTATATCTACGTTTCCTGTTAAACCATAAAACATCTTATGAATTGCTGTGGTTGCTATTATCCTTTCGAGTAAGGACAGACATATTTACAAGATTACATCAAGGTATCATTCAGCAATCGTCAACAACGATGAAAAATTGGTTGAAGTTGATGCCTTAAGTTTGCAGTGTTAGCGAACATGTGAACATGGTCGCAAGCATTGTTGATGAAGGCTCTCACAAGTCACAATAGGAGCTTTGGTTAACGTGAATGATGTAAATGGATGCAGCCTGTCATCCAGGCTTATGTTTACGTTCTTTTGTTTTTGTCTTTTGTTTTAGAATTGTGTTGTCTGCCAAATGAAGTTGAATGTTTCATGATTAGTGCGTACTCTTTGTTGGCTCATTCTTTGTCTCCTGTCGTAAACGTATGCATAGAACATGCACACTTTTTATGTTTTGTAGGGTACTTAAATACTTGTGCTTTTTTTTTTTTGCACATTTGCAATTCTTTTAATTACTTTCTTGATCTTCAATCCACTGCAGATTGGCACAAGTTCTTTTGGAGCATCAGCTCACTATACTCATCGCTTCTCCACAAAGTCGCATGGGCGTATTGCAGGCCGGCTTGGAAGGTTTATTCTTGTGTTTGGTCGGATTTGATTTTCTGTGTTTTGATCTGATCTTGGCATGCACCAATTCATTTATATAGCTCTATCAGTTTCAATGTTACCATTGAAATCCCGTGACCTTAAGAATTGCAAGTATAACATGTAATTAATGGTGTTTTTTGGTTTGCCAACAAAAACAAGAGTTCTCAGTATAAAGACAGCGCAGTATTGTGAATCATATTGTTCTTCTGAGACTTTATTCATTATTTTGCAGCTCTACTCTTGAAATTGAAGTTGGGGGTGGGAGGAAAATATCACAGTTCAGCACTGTCCGCATGTTGTATTCAGTTGGAATTCGGGTACTTGATCTTGTTTCCCTTAAATGCTCATGTTGCTAATGTTGAATAGCTTGATATACATTGTTGGGCTCATTTCCAAACTGTTTAAGCTTTTGGGACAGTTGGTAACTCAACATGGTGTCAGAGCTCAAGTTACGAGAGGTCTTGGGTTCGAGTTTCTCTGTTTGCATTTGTTTCCCAATTCCATTATGTTTCCCCCTTTCCATTCTTTCACGGTATGCATGGATGTTTGCATCTCTACGTGCAAGATGGATTGCACGTAAGGGAGGGTGTTTAATAGCTTGATATACATTGTTGGGCCCATTTCCTAAACAGCTTAAGCTTTTGGGACAATTGGTAACTTAAGAGCTAACCTAAAAAGAATGTCCCTAGTCTTGGACTCTGATGAATTCTTGGGATGCTTTAGGTTCAAGAAAATTTGGGCGGAAGTTGTATCAGGTGTTGTGTCATAGTTGCCGGTTATGTGGTTGTGATGAGATTTTAAGGTGTATAGTAGTTAAGATTTCACTTGTACACACACTGACGAATATTCACAATTTCACATGTATAGCAAATGTGTGGCAATAAGTTTCTGTTTTTAAAAATATCCCGGACTTGTCCGTATCATGAATTTTGAAATTTCCTGCCCATATCTTTGGCTTGTCGTGGATTTGTATCCGTGCTTCTTAGGAGATTTTACAAGTCAAGACATTGAAGCTTTGGAAGATCTATATGAACCTTGTTGGGAATGTGATTGAGGAAAATTCTTTTGCATTTACCGGGTTTTTTGGGAGTTGACTTTTGCTGTAGGGTTTGGAAGGGAGTAGAAATTGCATCTAATATTTGATAATAGAAGTTAAGGAAATAAGTGATAAAAGAAGTTTACCTTACCAGTAGTCACTTAAAGTTAAAGCTGTTGGTATGCTGGACCGCTGGAGCAACCAAAGGCATCGATGACAACTCACAAGAAGGTAATCAGTCAGTAATTGGGTACAGAACTTGCTACTGTATAGACAAGTGTTTAGCTTCCTATTCCTCGGGGAGCTGATCCGTATTTCCATATAAGCTGATAATTACTTGGTGCCGGAAATCAAAGGAGAATCGTGCTTGATACTACCTAGAATTACAGCGATAACATCACTTTTAAGCTTCCTATTTATTCATGGAATTGGACTACAGCTCGGTGATCCACCAAAACGCCAAGCAGAGGCTTGCATTTGAAAGTTGTGCAAGGCTTCTGGTGACTTAGAGTGATGGATATTTTAACATGGTGAAAAAAAAAATTGCTTATCATTCATGCGTTTGCTTTTGAGAAATTCGAATGCTGCACGCAAGGTTCTTTTTGACGTTCTTTTCCTTTAGTTTTTAAGCGGAAATGCTGTCACCAAACTTACCCGTGTTTCTGTTGTTTGTTGTTTTCCGTCAATTCTATGCATCTGTTTCCATTGTTGGAACTCGTTCAGTTGAAATCCTTACTTCAAAATAAGTATATGATGATTTGATTCTACAAATTGCTTTTGAATTTTTCTGGACCCGATATGAGCAGGGTTTTTAATTGCGGTGTCGCGAAACGTAATGGTATCGGTGATACGGCCATATAGTGGCCTATATCGGACCGTATCAGCAGATACGCAAGTGACCAATGGTATCAGATGTCCGATATCCCATTACGTAGTGACAATATGATATGTAACGCCCTTTATTTAAAATCCTGGATACGAGTAAATAGTAAATACCCTCGAATTGATATTATCAATGTTCATCTGGATACATTTTATTTTATACTATGTTGGTTTTAGTATTCTTTTTCTATATTGTATCTCAGTTCAGTGGCCGTATCTCACCTTCTTCATAATTATTGGTAGGGTATATTTTGGAAATTTGAACTACATCGTGGAGGCCAAAAGTTAATCATTCCTGTAAGTGCAATATCATGTTCTCTATTGTTTGATCAGCATATATTTTGCTTCTAACTATTTGAGAAGCCATTGTCCATGATGTGAGCTTTATAGGATGAAAAGGTGTGCATGTTTTATGTGGACCTTTAATATTATTAGTCTTGTTGGATCTCGTTCTTTTTTGTGTTAGAGATTTCTGTCTGTTGCAGCCTATGTGTGAGTTGGAAAGTTTTTCTGCTGTGCCCTTCTTAAAAGGAAAGTTTGGCAATAACTGTTAATGCGATCCTGCTCTGGACCTGTAACTTAAGAACACAACCAACACAGCATCTTGTGGCAAGAAACATCACGAAATTACTATTGGAGGGAAAATAAAATGGCACTTTAAGCGACTTAAATAATTGTTCAATGATGAAATCAAATATCAAAATGGAAATCAAGATTCAAAGGAACAAGCAAAATCCCATTCAAGGGGATAAAACCCCAAAGGGTAGAGAGAAACTGTGTCTCAATCAATATATTC
Source organism: Rhododendron simsii (assembly GCA_014282245.1). Classification (NCBI taxonomy): domain Eukaryota; kingdom Viridiplantae; phylum Streptophyta; class Magnoliopsida; order Ericales; family Ericaceae; genus Rhododendron; species Rhododendron simsii. The sequence goes on along the minus strand of CM024959.1, from coordinate 12,006,949 downwards.
AATATTCTTAATAACCAAAACCTAACAAATGAGTCACTCACTCACCTATTTATAGACTCAAGACTCTTCTAACACTAAGGACACTAGAATGACATAAGTACCCTCAAACCTACTACATCATTCAATTTTGTTGATTGGTGATCTCTTAGTAACTAATCGTTTTACCAAGCTACCATTAGTACTATTTTATCTTTCGGCCTTGGGTTTTGAATGCGGTTCTTGCATGCAGATTCTGCTTTCCAGGCATTTGAATGCGGTGGTTGCAACTGGAGCGTTTGCAATTCCAACGTCACTTTACTTTTTACTCAAGGTTGTTGGGGAATACCTACTTTTATTTCGTTTGAATGCCTAGCTGTTTGTGTATTTTATTCTGCTCACTCTTCAACTTCTTGTATATAATTTGCACATACAAAGGATTTCTTATCAAGTTATTGAAAATTGTTAGTGGCTTTTAAGTTGATCCATCTGATTGGGAATGTGTTTCTTTATAGTTTCCCTTTCTAATACTTCCTCGTGAGAATAATTCCAAATTTTCTGCTAATTCTGACTTCTTTTGCTATTTTCACAGACATTTATAGTCAAACCTTATTATCTTAAACGTGAAAAGCAGAAGGCATTGGAAAATATGGAAAAGACATCAGCTCAGGTTTGATACCCCATGTCTAACTTTGGTTTCAATTGCTTCTTTTCGTAGATGAAACTTCATTGATCTGCCTGCACCAAGCTGCTTGCTTTTATCCTTAAAAGAAATTGATATCCCGAGAATCAAGGGTATATTCCCTGTTACAAGGCTAAGCCACACCCTAAAAAATGGAGACAAACAGCATGTGGAAGGAGAAACGTGCTAAAAAAGAGCATGACCCCTGCAAAGATTCAGCATAATCTTGCAACAATTGACACCAAACTCTAGGTGCAATTGTTCAGGTCTGATCTCTGTGGCCTCCATTTGTGGTTAATTTGTTGGGCCTGTTCTTCGATTCCAATTGAACTTGGACCTTGTATCTCTATTAATTTCTGTCCAAATAGTTATGTCCTCTGCTGAACAATGGGTTTTGTGTCACCCATGACGCATGCTGAATCTGACATATATTCTGACCTGATGATGTCTTGCACAAGCCTGTGTATCCGGATTAATACACATCTAGAGAATTCAAAACTCATGTGTTGTAGATCATTTTCCACATCTTTTTAGAGTTGTGGAAAACAATGCTTTTAGTCTCCTGATTTAGAGTGTGTAGTATTGCACTGCGTAATTGCATTGTATAGTGCTGTTTTTCTTGCTTGGTTTATTCCTTTTTAGCTTGTTTATATTTTTCTTGCCCCATCCATTATTTTGAGGCATCTTTTAGGAAATATAATCCCATGTTTTACGTAGGTTCAAGAGGCGAAGGCAGCCGCTGAGAAAGCTCAGCAATTGTTACAGAATGTGGCCAATAGGAAGAGGAGTAGGCAACTAGAGACAGATGGACTGGTGATTACAAAAGCAGTTTACGGAAGTCAAAAAGCTTTGAAGAAAAGAGACGAAGCGGGAGAAGCAAAAGATGAATTAGCTTCACAAGTCCTTGATGTCACTTTGCCCCTGAATTTTTTGGTCAATGAATCTGGGCAACTTAAGGTACTTGTCTAGTAGATTGAAATTTTGATTTGATTCTTTTCTACGTATTAGTATTGTCTTGTCCATCTAATATGGATCTGCTTTTTGTACCTGGTGGTAGTTATGTTTCTAGTTTTCCAATTAGTGACAACACTATAATGTAAACATGACATTGGGTTTTTTACGTCTCTCTTTTAGATATGCATGTCTTAAATGCTATTTCTCAGTACATGATCTGAACATTAATAGTATTTGTCAAACCTGGTTTTTTTTTACTAGCTAGGCTCTAATGATGTAGATAATAAGATGTCCATTTGCACATAGGCCTACAAGTACAATTTGCATGTGCATGCAGCTTACACAGATTCAAGGTTCTACATTGCACACTTGGACCTACCCACCAACTGACAAAATGGGTGGTGTTCTTGTAGTTTCCACAAATGCAATTCTTTAGGCTTCGCTTCAAGTTTGGGAGATAATACATTTAGCAATCATTTCTCCTCCTTTTTTGGTAAAGAAAACCATGAAAATTGCTTTGCATGCCACATATTGCTCATGAGCTGCAGGGATTCTGGGCAATTATCTGTGTGGCCGTGTGGGCAAACAACTTCTTTTCTGTAGTGTCAAAGTGATGTTTGCAAGGTGTCATAAAGCATTTCATGCATGATATGGAGGCTTTTATTCATTGTTAAGCAAGCTTAAATGACCGAAGACTTGTTGGGTGAATCTTCAACAACAAATATTGGACGCATGTCCCGTACTCTTTCCAGTGATGTTACTTCGTTCATGTCGTCTGTGTAAACATGAGTTTGTTGCTTAGCCTCGGACCTTTTGAGATAATGAGGATAAGTTTTTGTGTCCGTTGAGTGTGAAATTGTAGGTGCTTTCCATGTGCCGGAGCCTCAGAGTTTTCTGTAATCTTCAATCTCAAATTTTTATTTTTATTTTTGCAGCTTCATGAGGGTGTAAAGAAGTCGGGCATTATGGGCTTCTGTGATCCTTGTCCGGGAGAACCTAAGCAGTTACATGTGGAATACACTTATCAAGGCGAGCAATACGAGGTAAAATGAGTTATTTTCTCTCTTCATATTTGATTATCAGTTCATCAGTAAACCTTACTTGGTGAAATGTTTAATCAGGCGGTGGTCGGTGATTATGAAGAGCTTTTAATTCCCCAGGCAGTGCACAGAATCTGAATGGCACCCGACCCCTGAAACAAGAAGTGGTTGGCTTCTTACAATTTTGCATGCTTTTCAAAGCATCCCTAGGTAGATTCCCTTCCCCGTCTTTTCTTTCTGACTATTTTGTTGTGTTATTTTTTGTCATAAACTTGTAACATTAATATAGGCATGAGAGGAATAATGGTGTTACGGTGTAATTGCTTTCATCATTTGATGCTGTGAAATGAAAAAGAAAAAAAAAGAAGAGGTTATTTTTTTGTTCATATTTTTGTGTCTCAGTCCCTGAACGAATGGTATTTTATCAGTTTAGTGGTAACATTTTTCGGTCTGCAACTGCCTGTTATATAGATTTGTATGTCAAGATATATGTACTTTAAGCTTCTAAAGCTAATAACAGATATTGATTAAATACAACTAATGAATGGAAGTTACGATTGATGAAATCAAATACTGCTTTCCAGAATGTGGTTTTGTGGGAAATAGCGTAGATGCAGGATGCAAACGCGCCTGACATGCTGTATGTTCTTTTTTGGGGTTTAGTACTAAATTGGATGTCTCTTGTAGAGAAAGGGGTGCCATCAACTCCACTTGAGCATGTCGTTTTCATTGTTGTTTTAATATTTATTATCTTTGCATTTCTTTATTTATCATATATTTGTGAAAATCTGGAGCCTTGTAAAGTTAGGGGCATTGGTGGAAGTTGGCTCTTGTTGGTTAAGTGCAGACAGGTGGAAGAACAAACTAATCTTTATGGGTGACAAATGACTCCAAGAAAGAATTAAGCTATCTCCGATTCCAAACAGGCTCCAGGTTTGGATTTGTTTCCTTTTTTGTTTTAGACAAACCAAACGGAGCAGCTTGTCTTGACTATGCTGCCTGAGTTCATGGCCATTGGTGATTGATCGAATTATTCAGTTTATAAGTCTAGTATGTGAATCTTTTATATTAAAAAAAAAACTGAGTTTTCTATGATTAGATCTTCGAACTCAAAACCATTTTACTTCATTTGCTTGCAAAAGACAAATACTAATGTGACCTATTTTAAGAAGCATAATGCTTTCTTATTTTTTTGCAAACAAATTGGTGAAACATAGATTTAGGATCATGCTGATGAATGGCTTGAATCAAAATAGTAAGATGGTTGGCACCACAGATCGAGGAAACCGGGGGTGCTGTAGTGCACCCTCCGTCCAGAAAAATGAGTCAAGTCTGTCCGAACGCCTGACATCAGTTGTTCCTGCCTGGTCTCAACTTCTAACTCTCTGATGTATATTGTTTAAATTTCTTGTATTTTCTTGAAAAGTGCATCTACTAATCAGCATTTGTTAAGTGAAGGCATGATATGGAGCTCAGATCCATTCCGGAGATGGTCACCAATACACCAACATAAAAATGCAAAAAATTACTAACACACGGCGTTTCACAAGTGTACAGATAATTTCGCTAGAATTCATTGAGAGGTCTAAATTCAAATTGGTGTAGTTATGACCATTCCCAAAATGGATCTGAGTTGCAGATCGTGGTTTATACAGTGCCGGACCCGAAATTTGGGTTGTTTAAGCCTGACTTCAAACCTGATTGTTCACTTGCTATTAAGTCAATAAAAAATAAAGACATACAAGTAAAAAAAAGAAGGTTACATTGTGCTTTTAGTTTGAATTACATTAAAAAAATCAAAATACAACCCCGGTTATATTGTTTTATAATTAGAACGAAGAAAATAGGAGTAACTTCTAATTGCATTTTTTTAAAGTAAATTCTTCAATCAAATATCGTACTTTAATTTATTCAAGTATCATTTTCAATTGAGATCATAGTCAATCCATGGTAGTTCAAAAGTAATTTTTTATCAACTTTAACTTCAAAAAGCTCCTCTCCGCCTAAGCAACTGTGACTGATATAGTCAACAAAATTCGATAAGCAACCCATTCCATTTGAAAACTGCCATCTTTCTTATAAGACCTTATAAAATCAAGGATTTCAATTGACTTTGTTACTTCTCTCTGCAATTGTTTTCAAATGTCTAAATTCTTGGAATAACTCATCTCCAAAATATCACTATGTTGTTTGTATTCCAAGAAACTTTCTAATTTTTTCGGGTGGAAACTATACATACTCTCTTTTTTTTGGGATTTTTTTAATGTTTTCACAAAAAAATAAAATTTGGTTGCCCCATTCCAGGGGTTGCCCAAGCCCGCGAGCTTGCAGAGCTTACCCCTAGTCGGCCTTGGGTTACGTTTTGGTTTGTTGGCTTATCATAGTTATTGTATGTGTGTGTCAGCATTTCTATGAAACTAAACTATCAATATCTCGATCCCATTAGGCTTCAGAATTAGTCAAGGTATGCAATAGCTGACTCAAACATCTTCTGGTTATAAAAAAACATCTTGATATCCATCCATTAGATCGATCAACCATAATTGTGCAGATCCTTTGGGTTTTTATTTTTTATTTTTAATGTGTACCAATATTATATACATCAGTGGGAGTCAGCAAAGTGTTAATATGTTAGTCCATGAGGGATTCAAAGGCTGTCCCATAGCCCTAAACCCCAAAGCGCTCCTTGCAGGACTTGAACTATGCCTCCGCTAAGGGAGGCGTACCAAACAGAGCTAAGAGCTCATTGGTCAGATCCATTGGTTGAAGGTTGGTGAAAACATGAAGCCCACGGTGTGTGACGGTAGGGGACCCAAGAAAAGGTCGATCTTGGTGGCCATAACATGCCAACTCTGCCAAACAATAACCACCACCAACGTTATGTCCTGAGTTATACAATACTATATGGTTTGTTAATGGTTAGTTTAATAGAGAAGTGCCTATTATATTACTCCAATTATAATGCTGACCAGCACGAGGTTGAAATTTCAATTTCAATTTTTATTTGTATTTGTATTTTAGTATTAAAATTCAACTTCTAAACTTTATTACGTGCGTGTTTATGATAAATTCTAGGAGCATATATATTTTAAAATTTTAGCTTTTGAAAAGGTGTTGTAGGTATTTATCAAAAATTCTTTTAGGGTGATTTTTGAATTCTGGGTATTCCTAAAAGTTGGAATCTGACCTAAAATCTTAACCAAGAGAAGTTGAATATGGAATGCTTTTTGAACCAGATTTTAGATTCATGCGATCCTTAAGTAAACAATCAGTTTTACTTAAGTCAGTTTTTGTCAGACTGCTTTTTCACCATATTTTCTATACTAATTGGTGTTAAGGAGGGCTTCAATAAGTCTTTTATGACATTTGATATCGCACCCGCAAGTTTGTTTTTAGAGCGGTCGCAAGGAGTGACATTGTGTAACCAAATTCATAAGGGCACTCCGGACCCAACAAGTTCATACAGTATCTATTTGAAACACTCCTTAGCTAGCCTCCCGTCTATCTTCAACTAGGATTGTTCATTATAAACATGAAGCATGCAGTTCAGGGCCTTCAGGCTGATAAAATTTAACTCGTACCTATCTTCTAGCATATATATAATGGAAGACTGATTCTTCTTCCTCCTCAGGAGAGAGAGAGAGAGAGAGAGATCATGGGGAAACTGGGCCAGCAAGCTCTCATGTATGCTGAGAATCTTACACTTCCATCGGTACATTTCGATCCTTTCTGCTTCTTAATTTGCTTGGTTCTTTGGTTATCAATTTCCTACAAGGTTCCTCTCTCGAAATCATGCCATAATTAATTCTCGAAATAAATATAGATCGATTTCTCCTGGGTGTGAGTTTGGCCAAAATTATTCTCCTTAAAGACAATGAATGCTATTGATTTTGTCTTTTTTTTTTTTTTAACAACAATTTTTTTTATTAATCTTCGAAAAATTACAAAGATCAACAGGAACAAAGGGAGAGGCACCAAAGTGCCCAGTCCGAGACCCAATATTTAGATTGACAAGATGCCTAACCCAGGACACCCCAAGAGACAAACCCAACACCTAAAAGGCCTATTCGCCCAGATAAATCAATTAACTCAAATGGGACGTAGCCCAAAACTCCTAAAAGGCTTGAAAGCCTAAATAGATTTGTTAGTCATTTTTTTGTTATTAAGCTATTTGTCATACACCCTCCATCCCTAAATAAGTGTCCGGCGTGCAAAACTAGTCCTTGCAAAAGATGCATATTTTTCATTAAGAAATTTAATTTTTTTTCACAATCTAATAGAACTCATTGCTATCTATTGATTTGTGGAAAAAATTTATTTTTTTTAGCAAAACAAATGCATCTTTTTGAAGGCCGAAGTTTGCGCGTCGGACACTTATTTAGGGACGGGGGGAGTATTTATTAGATTAATGATTCGTCTAGTAATCGAAAGCATAAAAATATGAACCGAAGGTAAATAAAGTTCAGAAGACGACGCTAAATATAAATACCCATGTTTTCGACTTTTTTCATGTTTAACTTCTTTTTTAAATTTTGGTCCTAATTTTTAAATTTTAGATTCAACTTGTCAAGTAAAACGATTAATCCAAAAAATTTAATTAAAATCTAACAAAATTCAGATAGGCCAACGCTAGCGACACTTTCAATGATACCAGAAGCCATGGAAGAATATAAGCCATTACAATTCTTCCATAGACTGTTGAGTTCATAATTGGCATGCATGGTAGGTTTCAATGTGTGTTTGAATTACAAACGGCTTCTGATCTCCAGTCAAGTTCATTGAGAATTACAAACCTGTATTTTTGTTAAAAGTTGTTTATCGGTGGCCATTTAGTCAGGGCCCGTCCTGAGATTCTCGGGGTCTAAGATGAACCTGTAAAATTGGGCCATTTGTTTTCTGTTAAAAAAATAAAATAAAATAAAATAAAAGTAACCTCAAAATGATAGTTACTTGGTCCCATTCCCCCCCACCCATATAATTCGTTTCATTGTTTCAATTAAAAATAGTTTTTGCTCCTATTATATTTTGCACCAAACAAAAAAATATAGAGAAAAAAACATTCTTAGAGAGAAGGAAAATAGAGGAACCAGATTTGAGCTACATACATATTGGATAGTAAAACTAAACTTTTCCTCTAGGCTATCTAGTTCATTTGTTGTATAAGTGCTAAATTAAATATATATTACAAACATGATTATATCTATCTGGGGCCCTAATTTTGAGCTGAAATTCGGGGCTTAAGTTGGTCGCCTTGTGCGCCTCAGCTCTGGGCCAGCCCTGCATTTATTTTCTACTAGTTTTCTTAACCAATTAGCTAGATAGGTATGAATTTATTTCCAGATTTGTTTGCTAATTTTCCACTGGTTTATATATCACCATGCAGTTTCAGGTGATAGTAATAAGCGCGAACTTGGGTTGTGACTGCTGTCGACAAAGGGTCTCCCAGATTATGTCCAAGTTGACTGGTGAGACTTCCTTATTACTGGGATAAGCATATATGTATATGGAGCTGATGAGCTGAATAGTTGGTTGTATGGCGATCGGATCGATCCTCCCGGTTTAAGTTTTGGACTAGAGGAAATGGTTCAAATTTGGATCATATATTGTGAAATTTAATTGTTTAGACATGTTCAAAGACTCTTTGCGGGAATTAAGAAAGTAATAAGACCAGACTTGAATGATAGAAAATAAAAATATGAGAAAATTTATGTGGATCTAGGCACGTGCATACCGCTCTCTTGAGAGAAGATACGTCCCAATTTACATCGAGTTGTGGGACGTTCCACTCCAAGATACAACGACCCCTTAGCTTTCCACGTCCCAATTCACATCTAGAGACATTCAAAATGAACCGCTTGGATTGTCTGTTTTGCATCAATTGAGAATCACATAAACGTATAGAGGATCTTGATTCAGTCATCCAAGGGAGGTGTAGGCTGGAATCGGATTCCTCCGTTATCCCTTAGTTTGGACAGGCACCACCATCCAGTGTTCTAAAAATTCAGCCGCCTAGGGGCTAGGCGGTGGTCCAAACTTCAATGCCTAGATTAGGCAACCGATTAGTCAATGCCTAGCTAGTCCCTGCCTAGGCTCTAGTCAACTGCCTCTTTTTCGTCCCACTAGCGCCTATCTGTTTTTAGCACATTGCAAGTATCTAACGTTTCATTCATAATAAATCACTCATCATTCTCCAAGAACTAATAAACTCGTGATTTGGGTGCATGTTTTCCATCGATTTTGCAGGAGTAACAGAGTACACAGTGGACGTGCAGAATAAACAGGTAGTGGCGAAGAGTGATGTCAACTTCAGTTACAGTAGAAGAAGAAGAAGAAATGTCGACCACAGTCCCAGAAATAAAATTAACCATGTTTGGCTTTCATTCAAGTTCTCCATCCGTTTTCTCAGACCTACTTGTTGTATCACTAGATGCTTTGTCTAGTTCTATTTCCATGGAAGGAAAATTCTCTCTTGTAAATTAATCAACAGTTCAGAAACTCGCGATTTTGAAGTCGATTAATTAGCTGGGTGTCCTTTTCTCGAACGGAATTAGCAGTCTGTCCTTGACTCAGATTAATGTAATGAATCACAACGAAATTAGTTTTACGTGCACGCAAGTTATCCCGAACATCAGGTTTAAAAAAAAAAAAAACATAAATGGATGATGTATGTGCAATATTGCTACGTACAAGTTTATTGTTGGATTATGCATCCTCTAATTCATTTTTCAGAATGCATTTTGGCAGAAGTTGCCTGACACCCAAAATGCGAAACCCTGCAATGGAAAATGTGAAGATACGGTAAGCCAAACAGGTCCTTATCATTGCAGCGCGCATTGCCTTCTTTTTCGTTTTCTGTACTTCGTCTATATAAAGACTGCAGTGATTTCACCCTCTCTTATTCTATATCTATAATTTTTTGCCTTTATCAATGTGATTTTATGGTGTTCCAAAAAAATCTATGTTGATGTACAAAATTGTCTTAGGTTATTTTCTCACAAATGAAAGTAAATATTGAACATTCACATGAGCTTGAGCCTTGAATAAGCAATTCTTTAAAGATTGTTATGACTTTCACATATGTATATGTGCACAAATTATCCAATGAGGGATCCCTTATGGTTCTATCATGCGGACCTCCCATTTTCCAAGCAAATTTCGATGATTTGAGCTGCTCAAAGTGTGCAAAATGTGATTTTAAAGGTACCAAAAGAAATCAACAAAAAAAATGACTTGGAAAGGCTTGATTTGAGCAGTTTTTTATTGAACCGTTTAATAAAAATTGCTCCGATCAAGCCCTTCCCTGTCATTCTTTTTGCCAATTTTTCGCAAATACTTAAAATCACGTTCTGATTATTTTGAGCGGCTCGGATCATCAAAATTTGATCGGAAAAGTGAGGTCCACACAGGGAATCCCTCCCTATATAACGACTGTGTATATGTGCATGTGGATATAAATTTCTGCAAGTGTATATGCATGTTGTGAGCATAAACCGAGTGAATGTGGTTTGTTTGAAAATGAAAGAATATAATGAAAAATAGAAAACAAAGGAGAGTGAAATTAGAGAGGGTGTGGGTTTTTTTTTTTTGTCTCTGTGTGTGAGGGGTACACAAGGATGCTGAAGCATAGGAGAGCCGGAGAGGGGTGGGTACATAGTTCCGTTCCGTTTAGGTTCTTATTTTTTAAGAATTTATTTTTCGTTTTATGAGATAAGTCATTATCTCATAATATATCATATTTAATTCAAAAAATAAGTACGTATTTAAAAAATAAGTACTTATGTACCCTTAGAGGAACGGAGTCTTAGTTCATCAATTGTTTTCTCTTTTAATTCTACGCTAACCTTAATTATTTTCAATAATCGACTCAACTAACAAACACTTCCACCTTTTACAAACTTAATTTCCTCTTAAATAAGTTTCATTTGCAGTCGTTGCCGTTTGATCGTGGGCCGAGCATCCACAATGGGTGTGCTAACTTGTGTGTTTAATTGTGTATGCATGTTAAGACTTAACAATCAAAAATGTATTTTTTGTGCCACAATGCTTGTGTTAGTTTGTGTGCTATAGTGTGTTAAATCTTATAGTGTGCTAGCATGTGTGCTAAATTTGGCAACTATGCTCTCAAACAATAAGTGGGTCTCACCTCTATAATTCAAACTCCAACCATAAAATATAAATATCCACTACTCCTAATACACACTTATGGGACCCATTTTTATCCTAACAAACATTTTAACACACAAATTTATCAAATTCATTGTGGATATGTTATCAATGTGGGACCCATTTTTATCCTAATACACCTTTTAACACACAAATATACCAAACTCCATTGCGGATGCTCTTAAGCCACGACCTTTTCTCACTAGTTTTATTACAATTGTGCTTGACATGTGGCGCAATGCAATTGATTTAGAGGAAACAAATGTTTACACCGGCGATGTAAAGAATTTATTCTCGTGCTTGAAAACATCAAATGAAACTCCGCGTACCAATTCAACGGACTTGAAGTCTTGAACTCATGTAAGTTATGTAATTAGAGTAGGTAAACATGGGGAGTTTTCGAAAAATTACGTAGCAACAAATGTAATAGGAGAATACAACACAACCTCAAATTATAATGAAGTAGTTAATCTATGTGGTCTGGAATATTGAGAGTGTTTTAGAGTATTTTGGAAGGTTTTAGAATATGGGAAAACCTTGAGAGTTTCGGAAGAGTCCAGAATATTCAAGAAGATTTATATAAAACTCTGCTATATGTCTGACTTGTGTGGAAAGTTCAAGAATGTTGTAGAGATATGAAAGAAGAAGAGATATTCGCTAGGAGGATTTTTTTTTTATTATAAGATATGAGTCATTGAATAAAGATGATCCTAGCCGTCCCTCCAAGACGTGGATGGTTATAAAAGGCAAGGCATTTGTGAGGCGGAAGCACTTGGGAGAGCTACATTTGGAGATGTGCTAGGAGAGTGACTCTTATAGAGTGTGGGATCAACTCTCTGAGAGTGAGGTGAGAGAACCCGTATGGGAGAGTAGTCTATTCTTCGTGAGATATGTGTACAAAAGGTGTAATTTTTGTGGTAGTCTGTTACGTCCATACTCAACAACAAATAGAAGACGCAATCTTGATATAAGACCAAAAGCTCGCACCAAATCAATTTCCAATAAGGTCCAACTAAAAGATAGGTAAGCAACACAACGTTCACGATCAGCTCCTCCAAACTTGCACCAAAATGGCCTCCAAAATAGCCTTAAAAAATGAAGAGGTATCTTCCTTGAGAATCGTTAGAAGGTTGTCCCAAATAATCCCATAGTAAACAATCGAGCAAGATTCAGGAAAGACATTATGCTCTCTCTCTCTCTTAGAGGCATGAAGAAGCTCTGGAGCTGTAGAGTCCGCCTGCGGTGCTGCTCTGGGGTCAGGTGCTGCGCTGGAGGTGGTATGATACTCCTCTCGGCATGTCTCCCAAAGAAAGGCACATGTGGTGGCAAGTACTCATAGAGAGGCATATCTGGCAAATGTTGGGTGATCCATCCTCTTTCATGTTCCACACTATGCCTTTGAAGTAGGGGTATCAAATTGGCGGGTTTGAGCCAAATTGGATAAGTTATAAGTGGGTTAGGTCTTTAATAGGTTATTGACCCATTTAGACCCAATTAGTTAGGAGCTCAATTACCTATACCCAACCCATTTATTTGAAATCAAATCCGACCCGCCTATTAACCCAATTAAAATTAAAAATGACTAAAATACCTATATACACTGAAATGACCATATCACCCTTGTACATTTAAATGACCAAATTACCCTTGCATACTAAAATTACCATTTTACCCGTATATACTAAAATAACTAAATTACCGCTGTATACTAAACTTACTGAACTGAATGGAGATTTTGTTAAAAAAGTGAAAGTTGTTTCCCATTTTTTTTCCCCATGTTCTTTCTTTCTTTTTTTTTTCTAGGGTGGGTTTGGATTGAAAAGTTATGTAACTGATTTTTTGTCTTTATTTGAATTTTTTTTTGCATTTGTTTGTTTGCGTCAAACTTTTGTGACTTATTAATTCGTCTCGATGAGAGGAATCGAAAAAGTAAATTTTTTTTATCGAAATTCATAATTTTTTGAATAAAGACAACCAGCATATTAACTAATCGATTACGATAAATTGGACCCGATTTTGCAGTGCCTCGACGTGACATTAACTAATCACCCATATTGTTATCTCGTTTTCTATCCATCTCTCTCCATTTGTTACCCAAAACCTATTCTCCAGACCCGAGCCAAACAAAGTAAAATGTTGTAAATGCATGTATTCCTGTTTTTCGAATTTGAAACAATTTTTAGATTCCAACGTTCATGTTATGCTTGGAGTTTTTGATTTGGAAATGAATTCGTTAATGCTTGGGGTGGGGACTCATCTCATGTGGTAATATATTATCTGAACCAGGAGTAGTCCTCGATCCCTTGAATGCGAAAAATATTTCAGTGCCCAGCGGGTATCACGTGGTGTCCGCTCGCGCATCCAAACCGTCCATTGCGTGTTTGAACGACTAAGATTTGGAGAGAGGAAAAAGAGAGAGAAAGTGTTGGAGTGCGAGGAGAGAGAGAGTTTCAATCCGAGCCGACCAAAAGTGTATTGGATGATTGAGATGCGCGGAGCAGATACCACGGGAGATATACCCGCTCGGCACTGAAAAATCCCTCCTCGAAAGCTACTTTGCGTTTGCCGAGGTTCATTGGCTTTGACAGAAGCTTTGAAATGCAATTGGTCGATTATTTATTCTTTTAAGTTATTGGTAGTTCTATTTTTTTGTTGGATAATGTTCATGATTCATTGAGCATTTAAGTTGACCCAATTGAAACTCAATTAAGACCCAATTATAACTGGGTTAGATGAGTTTAGACCCATTCTAACTCAACTAATAAATGGGTTGGGTTGGGTCTATGTTTTAATAGGTGGGTTTGAGTTTCTTAATAGGTCTGAGTTCAATCTGTCACCCCTACTTTAAAGTAGCACCTTTCCTTGCCCCTCCCACAGTATCAGAGTGTTGTAAATGAAAAAAAAAAACAGAAATCTCTTAATTGTTGAATGTTATTTGTTCTTTGACGTGTCAATGCACAAAACTCATGGAATAAGTCAATGACTCGAGGAATTGGGTGTGCAAATGCAATTGGTTGATTTGCAACAACCATCCTCAACCTCCCCTCAAAATCATCTATGTCTTTGCGAATCCCAGCTTCCACATCATTATTGTCATAAGAGGACGCCATTATAGACACATTATCTCCGGCACCTATTCTGACCCCGCTCCTCACATTGAAGACTATCGCAATTCAGATTATGAATGACGAAGTTGATGCCCAAAAACTAAAACGAGTTCTGGAGGCGATTAAGAGTACATCAATGAATAGACAATACCACCAGTGTAAATATTATGATTATGCGTCATTCCTCGTGTCTGTTGAAGAGGTCGAAGGAGAGACTTTTGATGAATGGGTAAAAGCGAAGTTGCAAAGCTGGTAGTTTTGATCGAGTTGGTACGGCTTCTATCGGCTTTGGGTTCGATACAAAAAAAGAAAAAGAAAAGAAGATGCAATCTTGTAAATGCATCTAAGTTGCCAATTTAATACAAAACATGTGGTTCTCATTTTCATCCCAAGAAAAACTACTTGTTGAATACTTCACATGGGCTCGACGTATGCTTGTATGGTTTGAAGAGGCTTACTTGTATTCTTTCTTTTATCAAGGGTTTTACTAATTGATATGTTTTCACAAATAATTGAAATTCAATTTCTTTATTTGGATCTTCAATTTTTCAAAACTTATAAAGTTTTTCGCTCAAGCCCTAATCAATGAACCAGAACCTACCAAGTACCAACAATTCCTTGGTAATTACCAAGTTTATTAAGCTAATAGAAATCAATTCCTCAATAAATAGGCACACATGCTGGCAAATACTAGAACATGCAATTGTCTTCTGCAGCACATTCTAAATACGCCGCATTTTCCTTCGCGGGCAAAAGAGCACGCCACCATTGCATCGGGGATTCGGGAGAGTCAAAATGTTGTGTGTTGGATCAGGTTCTAACCAACTCACCTAAAAGCAATTACTGATAGGGGAAGGCGCAACTTAGTCAAGGGCAGCACAAAGCCTAATAAGCAGCAGGTGGACATGAGGCGCCTTGCAATGCTTCCCATACAACACCGATGGGTGGAGGCGGTTAGTCCTCCCTTCGCTTGTCCCGCGCATGCAGGGAGCGTCTGGAGTAGGATGCAGGATGCTAGCCCCAATAAAGCTAAAATTGTGAAATAGTCTATCCCATCGCATGATTCGCATCTAGGCTTTAAGGGGGCATTGTACTATGGAGATGTACGGAACTAAAAGATTGAACCGCCGACATGTCAAGGTTACCCTCTCCCTTCATCCTCGGTGGCTCTCTTACAACCCATTTGGATGGTGAGAAAGGATGACATAAGAAAGGGGAACACTTTCTCACAAAATCTCACCATTGTTTGTGAGATTGGGTGAGAAAGGGTAAGGACCAATCAAAAGTTTTCTTTTTTGTACTTTTCTCATCATTTCTTACCAAAATACTCAATTCAAATGGGTGATTTGGCAAGAAAGTTAGAAACCATAACCCTTTCTTTTCTTTTCTCATGAAATCCCTCCATTTGCGTAGGAGAATCAATGCATACATACAGCTCCTATTTGTGTGACAGCAACTTGAAGATCTCTCTTTTGAATTTTTTCCCTAAATGACGAATCCAACTGAATAATGCCTTCTGAGCAGAAAAACGAAGCAAATGAAGCAGAAAATCGATCCGTCGTGCCTGAAAACTACACGAGGATTGCAAAATAGAGCTGAATTACAGAGGCCATCAAGTTGAACATCAGCCGGTAGCCTACATTGTCAACACACAAAAAAGCTGCAAGAATCATGAATATACAATAGAGTAACCAGACATGTTCACAAATTACCTACAGACACCAAGAATCAAACAGGAGACCAAACAATTTCATCACCACACATCAGAATATGTTACTATATCTTGATCATACTCTTTCCTCAACTACTCATCATCAAGCAATTCAAATATGCATCAAGAGAATACCTATTAAAGCTGGCCCGGACACTTGAGTTATCAAAAACTCTGGCAATAAACATAACACAAATGCAATTCCCTCAAAACCTACCTCCTAGAAAACCCTCCATCCCTTCTGCCCTTCCCTACCACCAGAGCCCTCTCCCGCTCCTTCTCCCTCTTCTCTCTCTTCAACCGTTCTTCTCTCATCTCCTCCACCGTCTTCTTCCCGCTACTCTTCCCCACCCTACACTTACCACCCTCCTCCTCCACCTCCTCCTCTCTCTCCACATCGTCGCTCGGCCGCCGCGACAAATACCACGGCAACTTCACCCCTTTCCCAGCCACCCCATACCCTAACTTATACTTCTCATCTTCAGGCAACACAACCCTCACCTCCTCCTTTTTCTTCTCCACCTTCATCTTCTTACGCGCCCCTCCTCTGTCCTCATCCTCTTTTTTCCCTTCTACTGGATCGAAAATCCTAATCCCTTCGAACAAGTTAATGTGGTTCAACTTCGATTTCGACTCCGGCTCGGGCGACGGCGGAGCCGGTGCAGCAGCGGTTGGTGCCGCGGTGGAGGGTTGATGAACCAAGGGAGCCAGGCCGCGGGCTTGGCGGAGCTGCTCGATGCGGAACTCGGTGTCCCGCTTGCGAGACTGCTCGCGCTTGAGCTGCTCCTCTTTGGCGGCTGCCTCTTCGTCTTTCCGGACTTTCTCTCTGTTGTCGAAGTTGTAGACGTTCCATCGCTTCTGAGGGAGGATGTTTAGTCCGCCGTGGCCTCCCATGGTTGGAGACTAGGGTTAAATGCAAGGGAAGACGATCTGTGTAGAAAACCCTAATTCGATTCAAAACCCTTATTGGATTGAAAACCCTAATTCGATTGAAAATGAGGGTAGGGGAATCCAAATTACCTGTAAATTGATCGTGGAATCTCTCTCTCTCTCTCTCTCTCTCTCTCTCGCTCGCTCGCTCGCCGGAATTTCACGATATCTAACTTGCGAATGATCGGATCGGGAAAAATAAAAGAACCGCAGAGGCACGGCATGACGTGGTTTTTAAAGGAAAATTTTAGGCCGGCTTAAGTTTGACGAAGGTCAACGGGCCAAGGCCCATAAATTTTGGGCTGTGCTTTGCAATGGGTCCGGAGGAGAATAGTAATCATTTCTCCGAGAAGAAAAAGGAGAAGAAAGTTTGGGGGAAAAGAAATCGGGGAATTGATTTTGCCATTCTTTTTTTTTCAACGCATTCATCTCCTCTCATAAAACAAATAACCTAATAGAGACACATAGGGGAGTGCAGTTAGAGAAAATGGGAGTGACAAACTTTGCCCCGTTCACGCTAGCGATTAACTTATGCACCACAATTTTTTGATTTTGTCCTTATTCAAGTTTTTTTTTTTTTGCATTTTTTAATTTTATGCCAAACTTTTATACGATATGGGTGAGTAAGGACGAGAGGAATCGGAAAATAAAAAATTTTGATTTTTACACAAGTATTTTGGCAAATATCCAAAGAAAAACTTAAATTTTTTTTATTTTTCCTATTTCTCTTGTCCTTACTCACTCATATCATATAAAAATTTGGCATAAAACTAACAAATGCAAAAAAAAAATTAAATAAAGATAAAACTAAAAAATTATGCTGCATAAGTGCATAAGTTAATCACTAATGTAAACACACTAAAATACTACCTTCTTACTGCACTTTTTGGGTCATCCTTATATTGGTCTCTTTAATGGCGTAAGATTGAGGAAAGAGAAGGGAACCACAGATCCAAATTTTTGGCTCGTGTTATGAGATTTTTGTGGCAAAAACCGCATAAATTCAATCCAAACTTTTGTGGTCCATGTTATGAATTTTTGTAATCCAACTTAAGAATTTTGTGGTTCAAAAAGTCGACGTAATTCAAAAAAAATGGGCAGTAGTTACGAATTTTTGTGGTTCGATTTATGAGTTTTTATTGTCCAACTTACGAATTTTTGTGGTACGATGTGAATTTTTGTGGCTCCGAATACAAAAGTGTAGCAGATAAAAAGAATAATACGAAAATGCGTGCTGTACACACCCCTTTTACAAGATGTGTGCGGGAACCACGTCCAATTTTATCCTACTGAACTTTCTATCTAACAATCACAAGCATATATATGATATGTCAAAAGTGGCCAATGATATTAACACTCCAAAAATTGATCTAAACACTCCAAAATCAATGTTATTTCAAAGTCACTTTCCTTTATCTTTTAAAGTGCCTTCATCAATTTTTGGAGTGCTCATATCATTTTACTTAAACACAAAATTTCAAGACATCAACTTTATTGCAAGTGGCTGGACGAGGATCTCTCGAACATGCGTAAAGTAACATAATTAAGGGCATACTGATTTAGGTTGGTTTTGGCTTAAAAAGTAAAGTTAACTTCTTAATTTATTTTTATTCAAATTTTTTTCGCATTTAGTTTAATGTTTTTGTAAAAGATGAAGTTAATCAAATATCAGTCCTAACACAATCGATTAATATTCTTCTTAATAATAAGGGTGCGTTTTCGCTAGACTAGATGACAATAGTCTAATTGTTTCCGCTTAATGGTATTTTAGATGATGCATGCGAGAAAAAATGATCCGCCTAGAAAAAAAATCCGTAAAAAACATGGGCTTTAATCCATTTAAATAAGCAGAAACGCTCCCTAAATTTTTATAGAAACGTGTTTCTTTTTTGCGGATGTTGATGTTCGATCAAATCTAATTTTTGACACAACCGAGTCCAAGCAGGTCCCAGAAGCGCATTAGACTAAGGTATTCAGTATTCAAGTGTAGATTCGTTCACTTGAATTCATTGAAATTTCAATTATATTCTGACCTAGACACATACATGATTCTCAGAGCTGCAAAAAAAAAAAATTTATTACATCGATCTCACTTCAATTTTTCAGCTTTCACAGGTAACCCTTTGTTCATGGCTTGATTCATAACATTGTCATAATCCCCAAGCATAGGTTAAAATCATTGCCAATCAACCTTAACCTTGAAGCAACTTATAGAATAGTAATTCGTAGTCTTCGACAAGAGAGGTCAAGGTAACGCGATTGGGAAAGCATAATCTTAGTAGAATACTCTCTCCGTCCCAATTTACTTGTTTCAGTTCTGTTCTAACCGGATAAAAAATTTAGTTATATCTTTAAATTGATAATGAATTTTATATCCAATATGGATATTGTTTGATAGATCTCGATTTGTTCTATAATACAATGTTTTCAAAATCACCTAAAACATTATAAATTATAAGATATAATAAATTAAAAAGTGGTACGAACTTTACTTTGGGACGGAGGGAGTAGTAATCTATCTATCATCTATCTATCAATATCCACTACTACAATAAAGCATAACAATCACAGTTATTAACAGTGATAGTTAGTCTTCTATCACACTCCTCCTACCGTGATAGATGTGAGTGTGATTGTAAGTCACTCTCTTTTATCACAGTTATAAACCGTGATTGAAAGTTAGAAACAATCACACCCAAAAGGCGTGATCGTTTCTAGCAAAAACCGTGATAGAAACTCCTTTCCGTGTTCTTTTTCTGGTTTTGATCACACTCTTCCTAAAAAACCGTGATTATATGTAGTTAACAATCACCACCAAACAGTGTGATCTTTTATGTCTAAAAAATGAGATGGAAAATAGTTAAGTGTGATCTTTTTTAGTTTTTAGATCACGGTTTTCGTCTAAAACAGTGATTAAATGTTCTTATCATCACAGTCTAGAAATGTGATTGAAAGATGCTATCTTTTTTTTTTTTTGGTGCATTTAAAAAATGCCCGAATCTCTAACCAATAATAAATACACGTAAAATATGTATTCAGCCCGTAGTTATCTTCTCCAAAACAAAAGACATTGCAATTACGAAATATGCATAACTGATATTGCATCTTGCACAAAAAAAGGTCATAGATAGAAACATCGTGCCGGAAAGCCTACATTGAATTAATCTACCGTCAATCAAATTTTTGAAAATGCATAAAAAATGCAGAACAAAAGCTTCACAATAAAAAGGACAAATAAAACTAATTGAACCACAAGCACAGAGTTATGTCATAAGCTACAACGGATTCTTCATTCTTTGAAGCCAATTTCAAGCACTTCGTCATTCTCTGAAGCCAATTTCAAGCACTTCGTCCCTCAGACCATGCCTAAATCCACCAGAAAACAAAAAGTAGTAGAGCATCAAGAACTCCAATGCTTAAATCCAGCAGAAAACAAAAAAGCGAATAACTAACTACATTAGCATATTGAAAGCATGAGTGTGCAGTCAAGAGAACATCTTGAAATTACCCTTCATAAAAACACATTTCCGGGCATAAAGTAGCCTTGTCATATTGCGAGGATGATCACACTTAGGAATTAAAGCCAACGTGATTACGATTTAATTCAATAGGAACCTCCCTTTTACTAAAACAATTCTGAATGAGGTTACAAAAGGAAGGACCTACCACATCCCAATACTTATGAAAGAAGACAGCTTGGTACCCATCTGGCCCTGGGGCCTTATAAGCACCAATACTCTTGACAACAGAAAAGATCTCCTCAATAGAAGGGATATCCGGAAGGTGATCGAGCATTAATCTCATCAGTAAAACAATTATGAAACCAAGTCCTCCAATGCATTGAAGTATTATTCTCATAATTGAAAAACATGGACTTAAAATGGTCAGAAATATGCACTTTAAGATCCTCTAAATTATCAATCCAAGAACCATCAGAGGCCTTGAGGGCAAGAATTTTATTTCTTCTTCTTCTTCTGTTAACAGTAGACAGATGAAAAATTTTAGTGTTGCGATCACCCTCAATAATCCACTTGGATCTAGAGTTTTGGTACCAAAGCATCTCCTCCTGTTTCAAAGTGTTTTCATTTTGGATTCTAAGATATTTTTCAAGGAAAAACAGATTATGTGAGTACGAAAGACATTGGTTCCGTTGAATGCCCTCCAGTCTAGCAAGTAAACGTTTTTTCCTGTGGAAAATATTACCAAAAACATCCTTATTCCAGGTAGAGTTCACACAACAGACTCCACTGGGGAGAATCCTTTCCCCAAACATACTGCTTGAGGTGCCCGGTGACATCAAGCCGGGTGAAAAAGGTAGGGAAACTGGCTTCATAGGTGAAATAACTCTCATTCTCATTGGAAACGAATGTCAAATTTTTGATGTAATATGCAATGCTATCTCAGCAACAAGGCTAAAGACTTTCCCATCCCACACACCACTAGTCCAGTACAATTCAGTCCCATTCCACAACAATATGTGACTTGAATCTAGTTCTATTTCAAGAGAAAAAAGACTTCCTTCTGGATTTTCTGAACTTTTCCAAGAAGTTAGACTTTGTTTCTCATTACTAAGTGTTGAATATCACCAACACTAAGTCTATTGAATCCAACTTTTCCACTCGGCAGCCATGTATCTGTCAGGTAGTCGAAACTTTGCCATATTACATTAGAGAAATCCAATCTTTCTCTAAGGACAAAGTTCCCATTGTCAAGGACACCAATGGTTGAATTACAAGTTTTTGATGTCGAATTTGTCGACCAAATTCGGGTTTTGGACTGGTCTAGTAGGACTAAGTTTCCATTTTCAAACAGTTTCAGCTCTGAGGAAAATGGACTAGAAATGGGTTGGTTTCTGTTGGCTACCCAAACAACTGTTTTATTGGGTGCACGCTTGTAGAACAGAATCAGAATCAGCAGTAGAAACAGAATCAGCAACAAAACAGATGTAGAACTCATAAAGTATTCTAGCATATACCAAAAGCCACACGACAGATTGCATGCAACTAAATCAACAGCAGCAGCTATCGGGAGCCATTATTCAGCAGACAACAACAAAAGCTATGACAACAGCAACAGTTGCTTAAGCTTAAGTGTACTAGTGCCACAACCGCAGCAATAGCAGAACAGAATCTATAGAAAAACAGCAGATAGGAACAATAGCCATCACAAGCAGCCACAATTCAGATCTGGACAGCAGAGCAAGCACACAGTAAACTCAAATAAAGGAAGAGCTAACTTACACATATAAGCTGATTATACTTCGTTCATGACGGACTTTATCCACTCAGCTCGCACTTCATCAATTTCAGCTTTCGTGTAAGTTTTTTTTCCATTGAACTGCAATGGATTGAAAAAAAATACTTACAAGTTAACAGTTCTATTCATAAAGCAATATAAAGAAATACAAGTTAAAAATAAGTCTTACATTTCCTCTACTTAAGATCCTCTCATCTCTAATCAAATCTTTCATGTATTTCATTACATAGAACCCACATTCCACGTTTGTAGGTTGTTTCGGGCACTGTAGACAAATACAATAATTTCAATCAGAAAAAACGTAAAAACAATTCCAAAAAAACCCAAAAAGTGAGAGATTGCATTGATACCTCAACTGTTTTCCAATTAATAATTCGACTACTCCGTACTCCCTTACTGCTGTCATAGATTTTGAATCCACTTCAAGGAGACAATACTTGTAAGTACTATCAACATAATATGATTAGGAAAAGAGCTGAAACAATAATGCTCAAAGTCCAAAAACTTACGTCTTAATCAAGAGTTTAAGGGGTGAGTGGATTTCCTTATTAATTGAATCCATGTAGTACACTGTTGAAGACGACAAATCAACGACGCACAGTACCCAATGGACCCTAATATGAAACAAGACATAATAACCTATGACCAATACCTCTTGCTTTGCTACAGACACAACAGAAATAGAGAGCCAGACAAGCATACTAAAAGCAGAAACAGAACAAAACAAAAGCAAATTAAGAGGAACATAGATTCGCGAAACTTACCCAATATTACAAGGAACCAAAAGCAATTGGTCATTCTTGACATCTTCAAGTCGACTTGCAAGCATTCCGGGCTTTGAGGCTTCACTAGTCTTATAATTTTCACTAAGTGAGCAAGGGTTAACAAATGCAAATCTTGTATCCATATTGGAAGCCTTGATACCAGAATAGAGTTGTCTGCAAAAGAATGAAACAAAATTTATAACCACTACGACATACTTCTACAACCATTAAAAGATGTATTCAATAACTCTTACCTTATGTATAACATTATGCATGTAGCAGATACTTCTTTCATATGACATATGTACTCCATGTCAACTTTTTGCAGTTGAGCATAAACCTCCGCACCAAATATGTCATCATCTATAGGAATTTGAATAGCTTCCATCTTATCGGTATGCTTGGTCAATGTGGTAAATAATTCAATGCATTCCAAATTACTTTCCCACTCCACATTTTTTGAAGTCACCTAGTCATATTGGACAGAATGCAGAAGTACAAGTTACTCTCCACTTTTTTCAAAAAATAGTAATAAATAGTTTAAATTGTTACTTTTTACCTCATCGCCGACCACTTTACGACCAACCACTCCATGATGTTTCAAAGCATTCTACGTGAAAGGAATTCCAAAGTAAACCATTGTAAGCCAACTTAAATAGCATAAAGAAATCATTATAAACCTTTTAAGATAGCACATTATACCTTATTTCCAGTCATGCGAGGTTTTTTATAAACAGCCTAACCCAAACATTTTCCAAAAAGAGAACCAATGTAAGCCAACTTAGCTTATAAAAAGAAATCATCATAAAGCTTTTAAGATAGTACGTTATACCTCATTCCCAACCATGCTGGGTTTTTTTGAAGCAACCTAAGCCAAACAATTTCATAAAGTAACAATTAATTAGTAATCTAGTAATTCAAATTCGATATGGAAAAAAGCATAATGATATTATACCTCAGGGGCAAAAAATATAAGGTCTTTGGGCCAAGCTACAAGACAACCAACCGCATCTCCTACAGTAGCCACCTCTTCGGAGATAGGTATAGGAAGAAGGGCATCTTTTACCTTCACAACATCAATTGACACGCGCATATGGTCTTCACCTAGTGGTACTGTATGAAGAAGTTCATTCGGTCCACTCTTCCAAAACATCGTACCAAGAGCAACAATGTTATTGACTGATCCCACTGCTAGTCTACATTGCTGGCTCTACAACAAGAAGATAGGAAATTAGATCACACTAATCATAAATTGACAGTGCATGAACGATGTGAAAAATAAACTTCGTGGTAATAAAGTTGCACCTTATTGATGTTCGGTAACTCCAAATTATTTCTGCAATCTTGGTTTTTTGGCGTTGCCTACATTAAAAATTGACAGAGTGGACAAGGATAAACAACTTTTAACATTGAAAGAAAAATACTAGTAAAGCTCTCTAAGTTAAAGATTTTCCATAGTAAACCGAGTAAGGCAATTTAATTTTAGGAGAGCACGGTATACCTCATCTCCAAACATGCCAGGTATTTTCGAACCAACCTAATCGAAACATTTCCCCATAAGTAACAATATTAATTAATTTGTAGTCTAGTAATTCAAATTCAACATGTACAAAACCATAATAATATGTATACCTCAGGGGCAAACAATATAAGGCTTTTGGGCCATGCTACATGAAACCCAACTGCCTCTCCTACAGTAGCCGCCCCTACAGAATGCAACCCTTCAGGGATAGGTATAGGAAGAAAGGCCTCTCCTACTTTAACAACATCAATTGACACGCGCAGATTGCTCTCCCCTAGCGGTACCATATGAACTTCTTCATTCGGTACCGCTTTCTCATACGCCGTGCCAAGAGCAACAATGTTATTGATGGATCCTACAGCCAGTTTACATTGCTTGCCCTACAAACAAGTTAGGAAATTAGGCACTAACCAAAAAATAACAGCGCACGAAGAAGGTAAAAAATACACTTAATACTAATAAAAAGTTGCACCTTCTTGACTTTTGGTGTGGGGTTTGGAGGTGGCATGTCCTCTTTGGTTCTCCCCCAATTGTCCATTGCAAAATTATTAACTTGTGGACTTCCGAGATTGTCACTTCTAAAAGTGTTTGAACCAATATTATCAGATTTTGGTGTGTGAGGCATGTGTTGTGCTATTGCATCAAGCTGAACTTGCATTTGAGAAACAATTTGCAACAGGCTCTTTTGCTTCTCCTCACAACGTGAATGATTTCCACGTCTAGGCACATGGAAGTACATGGTTGGAGTGACCTTTCCTCCTACGCCTCTTACGCAACTACGTTCAGTACCACCCAATGCCATGGTTAGGATGTCATTACTTCCTTGAGTCTGTAATGTCCCAGCTTCTACCTGTTTGGCTATCTCATCCTGTAATGTATATTAGTATGTAAGAAAATGAACAATATAACATTCAATCATTTAAAACCTCTAAAGACAGTGCAACATAGTTTTCCTTACAATTTCCACAGCTTTTTCCTTAGTTTTGATATCACCATACTCTCCATTTTTATTTTGGCGAGCCTTTTTCCATGAAACACTCCTATCCACACTCACAACCGCCTCTTCAGATTTATTAGCCTACAAAGACCATTGGTTGAAACACATAGTGCATATGATGACATTAGCCACATTATATATTTAGGAGTAATAATTAGCTCTACAAACACTTACAATTTCTTCTTCAAGCCCAGAGTAACCCTTTCGGCTAAGTCTATGGTCGTACAAGTTGCGTTTTCGTCTACTTTGTTGCACTCCACGAAACTCCTTCAAAAACACAAGGAAATCTTTACCAAAATCAGATAGGAATATAATTTAAATTGCATCACATTGACCTCTAACTAAAAGATAATTAACTTGATGTACCTCAAATTCTTTGGTAAGTCTTCTTTTGACAAATGAATCCCATTCTTGTTGCTCTAGAAAACTATAAGCTTCTGGTGGTTTTGAGAGAATGATAGGATTTGATTTGTTAGCATATATATACTTCGTCAGATATTTCCTAAATGTCCTCAAACACGTTGCGATAGAAGATAAAACGCCTTTTTTACTCCTTAGGTCCACATCGAATGTCGCCTAACCAAATAAAGAAGACAAATTATACAATGAAACTTGTTGGTGAATTGAGAGGCATAAACATAACTCATCCTTACCGATACAGTTTCCCACAGTCTTTCTTTTACATCGTCCGTCACTTCAGACCAATATGTGTGAGATAGCGGGATCATAGTGCGAGCTAGGACTCCAAGATAACTCGCGAACTTTGCTCTATTAGTCCCTGTTGGCCGACCCATGTGGTCATATTTAATGACTTTTCGCATGCCTGAACTTCTATCTTTTATGACATCTGGTAGTCTTGTTGCACCTCTACCCTTTCTTTTCTTGCATTTCGGGTCTATCGAGGACGGTGTAGCATTGTCCTCATCACTAGGATGGTTATCATTAGAATCCATCCTGCATGAAATTGAAAGAAAATAAGATATGACGATCATAGAGACAATAATAAAAGAAACTAGCAAAAAGTACAAGCGCAAGTTAAATGCATATAATAGTAAAAAAAACTAAACACAGACATCTATAGTAATTTTATCCAAATTGACAAAATTAGAAATTAACTTTTAGCATTTCAACAAACATATAGCAAGAGGGAGAGAAAATGAGAAAATCAAGTTTTGACAATTAAAGAAACAACATAGAATAATCTCATATGTCCTCTACAAAAAGATAGAGATATTTTGACTTCTAATCACTAATTATCGATCCACGTTCCTTCACAATCTCCCCGCACAGGAGGTAACACAAGATCGTCGGTTTCATCTAATGATTCAACTTCTGGCAATACTCTATCAAATCCCTGAGGCTCGGCAAAATAATCATTGAGATCATCATCCACGCTACACGGATACCGATGCTGAGGAGGTTCAAGGACAATTGACCACCTTGAATCAAGTTGATCTTCTACATAAAAAACTTGCTTAGCCTGGGAAGCTAGAATAAAAGAATCAGACTTGTGGCCTATCCTTCCAAGCTCGACTAGCGTGAAACCAAGCTCATCCACTTTCACGCCCTTTTTGCTATCAACCCAATCACACTTAAACACTGGAATTTTCAACAGATTGTAATCAAGGTGCCATATCTCAGTAATAACCCCATAAAAGCTCATCTCCGCATACACAGGATTCTTATCCTTGTAACTAGCAACCTGCATTGCTGTTGCCACTAAGCTAACTCCACTATTTTGGCTAACTCGTGAACTATCACGGTCCTTTGTATGATAACGACTACCATTTATAATGTAGCCTGAATACTTTATCACATCCAAGGAAGGTCCCTGGGCTATCCACTTCAGGTTGTGAGATATATTATGTTGGGCACTCAATTCTTCTGTAACCTGTGTAAAATTGAATTATTAGTAGATATACATTTTATTGACAAACAAGAAGCAAATGATTTCATGTTTGATTGTTCTATTACCTTCCCACGAAGCCAATATATGAATGTCCTATTGTGTTCAAGTTGTAGCCACTTTTGATTTTTTGAATTACGAGGATATTGTCTTTTCAGCAAAGCCATGTGCTCCCTATCAAAGGATCAAGTAAGTCCTAAACAAATAGTTACAAAAATGCCAAACCACTATGAACAAATACAATTTGCCAAGAGAAATGGAGACAGCTAAAATTCTTACTCAATATAAGGTTGAACTTCAGTTGTGTTTTCTAATACATAGAGGTGTGCTTGCTCCCATAATTCACGATCAATAGTAGTAACCTTACCCCCTGGTAAAGGTCTTCCAATGCTATCATCAGCGGTCATGTTCTTAGAAACGGGAACCCCAGTTGCCTCTACTTTAGATAAAAATTCTGCGCAAAACTCAACAGCTTCTTCTGCAATATATCTCTCAGCAATGCAACCCTCTGGACGATTATGGTTATGAACGTAACCCTTTAAAACCTTCATGAACCTTTCAAATGGGTACATCCATCGAAAGTGAACAGGTCCACAAAGTCGGACTTCTCTAACAAGATGCACCGTCAGATGAACCATGATATCAAAGAATGATGGTGGAAAGTACTTCTCAAGCAAACATAATGTGATTACCAGCTCACTTTGAATTTTGTCTAATTTTGACACATCCACCACTTTGCTACAAATGGCATTGAAAAAGAAACAAAATCTTGTAAGAGCATATCTCACTTCTTTAGGCAACACAGATCGTATAGCCACAGGTAGTAATTGTTGCATCAATACATGACAATCATGTGACTTTAAACCATATAGTTTCAAATCTTGCATGGAGACAATGTTTCTCAAATTTGAAGAGTACCCATCTGGTACCTTGAGTTTTGACAATGTCGTACAAAATCTTATCTTCTCCTCCCTAGACAATGTATAACAGGCTGGAGGCAGGTAGGTTCGTTTCGCCCCAATCTGAGGTGCTAACTCTTGCCGTAAACCTCTCTCTAGGAGATCCAAACGAGCATTAATTCCATCCTTCGTTTTTCCTTGTATTTGAAGCAATGTACCAATGATGCTTTCCAATACATTTTTTTCAATGTGCATAACATCCAAGATGTGCCGAATATACAAGAACACCCAATATTCAAGCATAAAGAATATTGATTTTTTCTTCCAACATTTCGTACCAACCTTTGACGACTTCTTTTTGCTTGCCTTTCCCCAAATGGTTTTTATCCCTTCCACCTCCCTTAACACCTCTTCCCCACTTAATGGCGATGGAGCTTCCCCAAACTCTTGCTCACCATTAAATGCCTTCTTTTGCCTTCGATATGGATGGTATAGCGAGGAAGAAATTTTCTATGACCCTCATAACTGTTCTTCTTACCATGCTTTAATCTACAAGAACATGTCCCTTCACCGCAAATTGGACATGCATAGTATCCTTTCACTGTGCAACCACTTAAATTCCCAAAAGCTGGAAGATCATTAATAGTCCATAATAGCACGGCTCTCAACCTAAAATGTTGTTGTTTGTAAGCGTCATATGCTTCAACTCCTTCCTTCCATAGCAATTTCAAGTCATCGATTAGTGGCTCCAAAAACACGTCAATGTCATTACCAGGTTGGTGTGGACCAGATATCAACAATGATAACATCATAAATTTCTTCTTCATGCATAACCCCGGTGGTAAATTGTACGTAACCAAAATAACAGGCCAGCAACTATACCGACTGCTGAGGGACTTATGTGGATTTATCCCATCTGCAGAAAGAGCTAACCGAAGGTTTCTTGGCTCCGAGGCAAAGTCTGGCCAAAGATGGTCTACTAACTTCCATTGCGGGGAATCTGCTGGGTGACGTAATTGGCCATCAGACTCTCTTTGATGAGCATGCCATGTCAAGTTTTCTGCTGTTTCTACTGACTGATACATCCTTCGGAACCTTGGGATTATGGGGAAGTACCATAAAACTTTTGCCGGAACACCATCTCTTATTTCGGTGGAATTTTTCTTTAACTTCCATCTTGATGTGTCACATGTAGGACATGAAGTCGCAGTTTTTAACTCCTTTCGATAAAGTACGCAATCATTAGGACATGCATGTATTTTCTCATACTCCATCCCTAATGCAGCCATAGTCTTCCCAGCCTCGTATATGCATAACGGTAGTTCATTGATATCTGGTAACAAGTCACCAATCATTTGCAGAAGCTCTGCAAAAGCTTTATTGGTCAAGTCATTGTTAGCTTTGTATTTATATATTCTGACCAAGGCAGATAATTTTGTGAACTTTGTGCAGCCGGGGAACAATGGCTTTTCTGCATCTTCAATTAACTTTTTGAACTTCCTAGGGTCAACCATGCAATCATTGTAGGCAGCTTCAACCATTTCTACTGCCTCTTGCACATCATTTAAGGGGGCGAATTGACTTCCTGATATGAAAAATCTCGAGTGTTTACACTCTGTGATGCCCTACAAGTGACTGGTTCTCCATGCCATATCCATGTACGATAACTTCTATCAATACCATTGACAAACAAATGATTTCTTATCTCTGGAATGGGTTGTCTTATCAAGTTCCCACATTGTATACATGGACACCGAATAGATTCAAGATCCTTTGCATGAATGGTAGCAAAGTTCAGAAATTGTTCAACTCCATCATCATAGTCTTTTGATCTTCGGTCCTTGAGCATCCAAGATCTATCCATCTTGGATGGATTTTTCTATCCCAATATATAACTACAAAAAGAGAACACATTTACAAAGAATACAAGGCCTGCCACATTTGGAAATCAATCCAAATGTATATATGATAATGAAGAGAGTTAAAATAGGATTTGTTTAGGGAAACAATTCTATGATTTATTTATGGTGTCCCCACCCCACCACCATTGCCCCGCACCTAACGCACCTCTCCTCAACCCTAACCTAACCTTGGTGGTCATCCCGCACCCCGTCCCATCTCACCTCATACAGCTTGAGAGCAGAAAATATAGGTGAAAGAAAGTAATTCGCTAGCATTTTATAGAACACCAAGCTACTTAGCACACATATTCAAAACTAGAGGACAAGACTTGCAATTAAATTCCTTCCATATAAGTAAGAATAAAGGAAGTTTTGCAGCAAAATATAATACTGACGTAGCTCTTACCATAGCTAGCAATAATCACGTAGCTCTTCATTTTTATTGTTTCTGATCAGTGTCGGAGTGTGGACTACATTTAGTGTTGGATACATGTACAATTGGTAACTCATTAGTCACATAGCGGAGGAATAGGGAAAATCTTTCACTGATCATCGTAAAGCATCTTGCTTTGCTTCCTCAGTCATATTCCTAGTTTTTCTTGATTGGCATTTTCAGATTCTATTCTGTTGTACTCATTGAATAAATTCTAAGTTTTGTCTATCCAAAATCCAACATTCGGGTTTCCTATGTATACAAGATTCTTTGTCGGGTTACGAATGTTTCACTCTCTACCGTATATCACGAGTATTAGCCTGTTGGGATCAGGGATTGACTGAAAGAACCTTTCTATTTTGGTAAAAGTGATTGTGTGCACGTGAGTGTGAGACAAAGGGATTAACATGACTTTACGATTGCATGAGTATGATCACGTTTTGAAACAAATATCGAGTGGATTCAGCCATTCAAAAGTATGAGAACTAATCCACTAGCACACATATTCAAAACTAGAGGACAAGACTTGCAATTGAATTCCTTCCATATAAGTAAGAATAAAGGAGGTTTTGCAGCAAAATATAATACCAAATGAGCAAAAAAACTGATAGAAGGCTAGGTTACGTATTTCATTAGACTGATCTGCCACTGCAACTGTTCCAAAACTTCAGCCTTAATCAAAGAGATTTGTGGCTGCTAACTTATTAACTAAAACCATTTAGACATGACAATTGTGTCCATTGCAGATATGGGCTTCCCTTTCCACCTAATAATCATTACAAACTAACAAGTAAAGCAAAAACAAACAAGTAAAGCAAAATCTTAAGAGTTGATCTCTTTTTTCACTAGGCCCCGTCTGTTTGAGTGCAGTAATAGTGAAGGGGTAAAACCATAGGCCTCATTTAGAAACAACGAAAGCTATTAATGGAAGGGAAGACTAATTAAACTACATGGCTTTGCATGGCCACGCAGCCCATTCCATGAGGAGACCTAGAAATAACAATTTCATTCCTTCTCCAGGAAACTAAAAACTACCTAAGTCATGTCGGTAAATTCCAGAGCAGCAACATGCAAGTCTACTGAATGTAAAGTACTTGACACATTTACAAAAGAGAAACACATTTACAAAGATCTCGTACAAAAATCGTAAAAAAATTGTCATGTTGGGAAACACAGACACAATTGAATCAATACACTAGGAAGGCCTCGTACAAAAAAATGTCATGTAGGGTACCAAATTGGAAAATAACACATAATGTAGGGAACCAAATTGGAAAAGAACACAGAGAGAGCTTACGAAGGTCTTTGGAGTGAATGGAGCTCTTTGGCGACAATCACTTTGCTGACTGATGCACAATTTTGTAGTTCACAATCTCTGAATGTAGAAAAACATATAGTTGGTTAAGTGCTTCAATTCAAAAAATTGATAGTTAAACAATATAGTATCCAAGTATATTGAAGCTCTTGTTTCATTCTTCCCAAAAGACACTCAAAGCCTTCTTGCGAACTAATTGTGAGATGAAGCACCAAATAGGTGCTAAGCAGCTAAGGTCAAATGCATTTCCATTGGTTTTCCTAAGGATGAGTGAGGGTTAGGTATAGAGCTACATTGTTAAGAAACCTATGAGCAGTTTGTAACCAAGCATACTCATTTGGGTGAAGTAGATAAGTACACATGTCATGAACCACAGAAGTTTACGGGTGGGAAACTCCCTTTGAGCCCCGTTGGGCATTTAGAAAACTATTCAAGTTATGAGCCCTAGGCCAGCCTATAACCAACTATCACATGGGCCACGAGAAATCCACCTTCTTATGTTTGGAACAGCCCTCCCTTTTGTTCCCTCAACAATAGGAGAACTGAGAATGTTCTAGAAGTCAAAAATGTGCTCTCGCTTAAGGATTTCAACTGTTGTTCTTAAGACCAGAGGCGCAGAAGTTTCAGGGTGCTGATACAACTGCTACATGTATACTGATAAAACAAGGGCAATCGAGTTAAGGGAAAGACATCTGGACTCTTCTTTTAGCCTCACACTACCCCTTTTGAGTGGCCAAAAAAAAGGAAATTCTAAGAGTCTTAAACTGGATTGTAAATTTGTAATTATCACTCCCCAAAAATAAAGGCCGAAAACTATAAGATTAAATTGACAACTTTTATCAGACATAAAATATGGCTGTTAAAAGCCTTGAATAAGTTCAATTGAAATCTCACTATAATCCAGCCTATATTCACCAAAGCTTAAATATAGCAACCCATAGTTTTTTAAGAAATCAGTTTTAGTATGTATGGATTTCTTCCTGCAGTTCCACTTTGTACGATGTAAATCATTGCCCTTAAAGGTTGGCAATCAGAACTCAAAACCTATAAGCCTTCAGGAAGGGGAATGACTAATGAGAAGCTCTAAGAGAGAACAGGACAGACACACAACTCCAATTAAAGCACAACAAAAACACCCAACAGAACTTGGAAGAATTGTCTGAGAAACATCATGAGCAGGTTTGAGAGACACCCAAAAAATCCCGCAAAATACCAACCGGTTAACCTCGGCAAGAATGGGCTGCACACACTGTGAAGAGGTTTGTATTCATCATTATTTCTACATGCATATATACCACATTGTAAATTTTGAAATTAGTCCAGAGGTAATCATAAAAACCAAAAACTGCAGAACTGTGCCGTGCGGAAGTTCCAAAAAACACCAGCCAGCCTGTCAACAATTTGGAAAGATGTGAAGCAGTTGCCATATACAATTTTTGAGCAGAGAACAAAAGCAAACCCAATCAAGATCAGCAACGCAAACAGAACAGATGCTCCAATGGTTCACCTCCTCTTGGCATGCAGGACATAAACATGAGATAGGAGCATAAGGAACCGACAGATGATCCCGAGTTGGGAGAACTCCTGTGGCAGTCTTTCCAGTATTGAACACAAGAGAAGAGCAGATTCTTGCCAATGGCAGACTCTTTACAACTTATATTAAGGAAGAAGAGTCTTAATACAGCGAAAGATACAAAGTACCCATCTCACACAGCTACTCTTCCTGTATAGGAGCCAATCACCTACCAGTGCTAACTATCTGAAAACATTCTCTACCAAAACAGAAAACACCCTAATACTACTTCTGACTAACTTTCCCGCCAACACAAGGTTCAACACTACTAAGCCAGATCAAGCAAAAATTAAGAGTAAAAGCATGGTATGGCTAACTATTTGAGTGTTTAGCATCCTGCTTTCCACTCCCAAATTAATATCTTGCTTTTTTCAGTGGTTGAAAACATCGACCCATAAATTTTCTGTACAGTACTTTTAAAGTCATGATATGAGATTCATCTTAGTTGCAGGATCCTCCTACGGAGGTGACTCCGGATCCTTGCTCCCAACTTCAAAAGTAAGAATGTCATCAAAATCTGGCTCTTAGGGAGTAGGAATTATGCTCCTGACTAGGATGGGACCCGTCAAGCATATGAATCCCATAGGCCTCGTTTAGAAAAAACAAACCATTGTCCATGTGCAGATTGCATCATAAGGACTCAAACATCGTGTTTTTAAGGTCTCCTTGGCCGACCTTTAGGGTGTTGAGGACCATGCCTACAGGAAGATCAGACTTAGGGCTGAGGATGTTCAAGGGAAGTATGTTCGTACCAATTTTTGGGTATGAATTAAAGCTAACTGTTTGTAACCTGTTTTGTGCTGGTAATAATTATATACTAATAACTGTTTTGGCAATCTTAGGGAATGGATTTTCAACAGACAAATCTATAAGAACTGGGGAAGCCAAACTTCAAGCGGAGCAAAAAATTTCAAGAGCAGTAACTAAAAACCTAAACCCAAATGCTTGCAAACACTTAAACTGCATAAATACCCGTTGATTTAAGAACAACAGAGAAAATCGTTAGAGAGAGAGAAGACAATACCTGTTGGGTTTAGGAATTTTCCATTTCGATTGATTGACTTCTCCATTTGAAGCTCGCTCTTTCGCTCTCTGATAACAAACTCGCTTGAGGGAGCACGCCGTTTCTTCCTTCACAGTGGTGGTGGAGAGAGATAAGACGGCGGCTGCGTGAGAGGATGGGGGCGAAGAGGCGGCTGCGTGAGAGGATGGGGGCGAAGAGGCGGCGGCGGGTGAGGATGGGGGCTAAGAGGCGGCGGCGGGTGAGGATGGGGATGGAGATGAAACGTGTGCTGGAGAGTGGAGAGGCCCCAGGAGAATGAGTACTGAGCTTCAACGGGTGAGTGGAGAGGGTAGCTAGGGCTTATTTTGGGCTAAGTGAAATGACGTCGTTTTGAGCCCATCACTTTTCAATTCGCGCCTAAATGAGAGAAGCAGCGCCCACGCAAAAAAATTCAGAACTTTCCGGTTTTAATAAGTCTTTTATCACGCCACAACAATGAGATCTTTTATCTCGCCCTTTTTCGTGCCAAAGTTTTTTATCACACCACAAGGGTGAGGTCTTTTTTTTTTTATCTCACCGCACAAGCGAGGTCTTAATGTCTTCTATCACACTATAAGGGTGAGGTCTTTTTCATTTTATCTCGTCACAAGAGTGAGATCTATTATCTTGCTCTTTTTCGTGTCTAAGCACCACTTTTTATCTCAGCTTTTGATTTAAACTGAGATTAAAAAGTTAGTCTACAATTTTTTATCACGCTTTCACTGAAAAGTGTGATCTTTATGAACCTCCTTAGTGTGGTATTTATCTATTATTGTAGTAGTGATCTTATAGGGATGTAGTTGAAGCCAAAAAGCTCCCAACCCTCAATCCTAAATTCCTAGAATTTAGAGTTTTTTTTTTTAAATAAAAGAGAAAATCGTGGGAGTGGGGGAGGGGAAGAGAGTGAAAGAGGGGGACGTGGGAGAGGGGTAGAGACGCTTAGGAAAATTATTCTATGCCCCTGTAGGAATACCATCATGTGATACTCCAAATCCATTTTACACCACACATGTCTTTTAGTATAGAGAATGAGACTAATACTAGCGTGCATTGAACATGAGACAAAAAAATATTAGATTATAAAAAAATAATGTTAATTTTTTATCTAATGCATTGAACGGGCACAATATTTGATTTTTTGTTACAAATTAATTAATTTAATTTTTTTAAAGTAATTTAATTTGATTTAATATTTCTTGCAATCTGAGTCATCCATTGCTGAGCATGGACGGCCCGGATTGACCCAACACTCATGTTTCTAAGGGACAGCACGCACCCCGGGTTCCTTTTCTATCAACTAGCGTCATTCCCGATCGATGCATGGGATAAAATATTTGTGTGGCTTCACTATAAAATATCGAGCTCATACAGAATTTGTCGTTTGTCCTGTGTATCGAACGGAAACGACACTAGTTAGTACTAAAAGTCATGTGATGGCATCAAGTGCGTCAGCCCTATTGTAAAACAACCATAAAATAATGTATTGAGAACTCTTTGAAGGATTTGCAAAAGTTATTGCATGCTCTTGGAATATTGCTTCTCCGCTCATAGTAACGTGTGCCGTGAATCATTCCACAGTACTACTGCAAGAGTGAAGCATCGTTCCAAGAGCATGGAATAATTTCTCAAGGGTAATGGAATAATCTCTAAGACCTCGTTCGTTTAAGGCTTTTGAATTTTGAATTCTAATCATTACTATATTTTCCTCCAATCATACTCTCATTTTTCTTTATATCTCTCTCCAATCATTACTCCTATTTTCAATCGGGCTCTAAAGGATTGGATAACTCGGTGAATCCCTCTGATCCACTTAATTAGGTCTAGATATTCTCTCTCTAGAGAACTTACACCACAAGTGTCCAATGCAATAAAGTCAACATTATAAGCTCCACTAGACCCATCAAAGAATGGGGACCACCAAAAAAAAAAAAGGGGGACCAATCACACATGATGAAGTAAGAAGCAGAAGCATTCAAAGTGTACTCCAAAGTCACCCATCTCAAAAATCTCAACTTCTAGGAGGCTTTGTTTGATTTACATTTTAGAAAGTTATTTTTGAGAGTTAGAATGGTAATAAGTGGAAAGAAATAGAGAGAAAGATTTATTGAAACCTGTGTCGAGAGTTAAAAATAACTCTCAAAATATTAAACGGAGCGACCTTGTAGATTAAAGCTTCACTTCACCGTAACCATCATCTTCATTTCAACACCAGCAATAGTTAGAATCAACAGCTCAAACTTGCCTTGCTTGAACATGGTCGGGCTTGGCTGCACCATAGATGGGTATCTAAACGACTCCAAGTTCAATCAGCCGGTACCATGGATCGGCATCTACATAGCCGTGGCATCCGCTGCCTGTGCAATCGCCATGGCTGTGGACGCCTTCAACGGATTCCGCCGACAGAAATTCTGGCTCCCGTGCAAATTCTTCTCTCTCAATGCCACCACCCTGACCTTTATAGCAGTGGCGATCAAACTGTCAGTTGACCTCAACACCTCCATGCCCCGCCACCAAGAGCAACTTGCAAAACTCAGTAGCGCCGTCTTGATATGCACAGTAATGGGTAATTCCATGCTTTCTCTAGGAACCATGGAAAACAAAGAAATAGTCGCGAACATCGTGGCTCTGGGAATCCTTGTTATTACTGCAATAGTCAATATCTGCATCCAATTGGGTACTGGGGTTATTTATGTTTTCTGGAAAGAACATGCTTTCCTTATGTTCCTCATGCTTGTTTTGCTAGCAATGTTGTGTTCTTCAGTTTTGACT
Source organism: Rhododendron simsii (assembly GCA_014282245.1). Classification (NCBI taxonomy): domain Eukaryota; kingdom Viridiplantae; phylum Streptophyta; class Magnoliopsida; order Ericales; family Ericaceae; genus Rhododendron; species Rhododendron simsii. Next base: position 11,970,009 of record CM024959.1, on the reverse strand, counting down.
GTGCCGACTACCAAATGCTATTTCGAGATGAAATACACTAAAAAGCATCAAATGGCAATGAAAGAGTGCTCAAATGGAACTGAGAAATGCCATCTTGAGAAACTGAGAGAGGATCTGACCAAGTTTTGGATGATGGCGCATACCTGTGGGCCCCAGTTTGTCATAAGGCGTTCGGCGACATGTACTGCCTCAGGGGCATTCTGCCTTTTGGCTGCTGTGACCTTAGCAGAAGCTATGCTTCGATCTTACTTCGTGCCTTGGTCTTTCAAATTTTGCATTGGTGAATCAGCATATAAGTGGTCAACTACTTTAGTTCTTGTAACCCAAATCATAGCAGTTGTTGCAGGAACTATTGCCCCTGCTTTTAGATGGTTCACCGCTATTAATTTCAGGTGTCCAAAGAAAGCAACTAAGGTCTGCAAGTTTAAACCCCAGCTTAAAGTGGAAAGTTACTGGATCCAGTGGATGGTAGAGTGGAAAGAGTGCCCGATAGGGCTACCAATGTGGAGACGCCACGGTAAAAAGCTCACCCATGATGCAAAGAATGCAACTCTGGACTTGTGCATTCAAGTGCAGTGTGAAATAGTGGTGGTGAGCAAATTGGTCCGACTAGTTTCCATTTTCTTCATGCATGGGGTTCTGATATGCTATCTCTACTGCAAGGAATTGATGTGGTTGTTCAAATGCCACAATGGTGTTACAAATGACGACTCAGGGTCTGAATCAAAGCCCTTTTCAAAGCTACACCTCAGCCGTTTTGTTTTGCATCTTGAGGGGAGGAAGAATTGATTGATGTGATGGTAGAGGGCAATTGTGATGCGACTGACAAGTGGTTTCTAATGGGAAAAAAGAAGCCGCCAAAAAATCTCACACAGCTTCTAGAGAAATCAAAGTCATTAAAAGAATTTAATTAAAAGAATTTAAGGGAGTACTTGAGTTTGATGGCGACAAGGTTCCTTCTCTAGATGCCGAAGAACCTCCAAATTGTTAGGCTCTTCCAGTTGTGACACTAACTAGTATTGCAGTCGCACTCCCAGGAATTGACAGCCTACTGATTGAACAGTTAATAAGAAGCGTAAACGAAGGTCTCATGTATGTCAGAATTGTAGAGAAAAGTTTGAATTCGACAGCAGAGTTAGATAACATCCGGAAGGCAACAGAAATTTCTTGGCTAGGTATTGAACTCTATCACAAGTGGCTAGATGTGGATCTCCGCAAGATGGCCCTGCATGCAAAAAGCGCAGAAAAGGTAATGGAAGAGCTTTCTGATAATGCACAGAAGAGGTTTTGGGAATTCAGAAAGAAAGACATTCATGGTTGTTTGAGGGAGGACCCTTCTAGGTGGCCTGTCAAGGTGTTGGCGTCAAATTCCATGTACAGAATATGTAAAACTATTTTTATGGAATATGAAGCCAGAGACTATGAGGGTAGTGAGAGGCTATTTGAAAGGCTGTGTACCATGATAGCTGACATATTTGGCAATTGTTTCACCAACTTACCGATAGTTATACCCATGCAATGCCACAACAGTGCCATTGAAGAAAGGGAAGAAAGTGTCCACAACGCAATTGTTCTTCTGGGAAAGTCAGAAAAGATTTTGGAAATTCTCAGTCAACAACCACTTTCAAGTTTGAATCCGAAGCAGCTCACACGTATTGATGACTGGCGTTCATTACACAAGCAGAAGACTTTATCAACTGTTGGGAGTGCAACAGCTTTTAGTTCATCTGATCTGTACGTATCCATTGTGTAGAAATCAACTGGATCGATTTAGAACTGAATGCAGGTTATAGGTTACATAGAACTATATGTATTGTGAGATAGAATCTTATTAAAAAATTTCAGTTTTGAATTTACGATGTATGGTTTTGGACAATAATCGCAGCTTTACATGTGGAGGAATGAGAACAACTGAAATCATTTTAGTGAGCAACACAATAGAAATACAGCATGAACGTGTAAAAACAGTTATACTAATCAGAAATTCAACATAGTATACAGAAACTCCAAATACAATAGGTCGTCTTGTACATAGATGCCAAAAGAGAATGAAGAGACAAAAAACCCCGGGACCATCTGATAGCGGGCGTGGATCAACTTTCGACCTACAGAGTGCCTGAAAAAGCTTTCAAACCATTCTCATAATCATAAGATCGTCAATTTTTGTTTGACATTTAAGCATCTCCTTATACATTGATTTTACATGTATTATGTTTATACCTACTTGGATTTCTTTGCAATTATAATATTTCCAGCAATTCCGTAGGATTGGGAACCTAGAACCTATGGAGCATTGACACTCCTAGAGGTCGCCATAACTGTGTCCAACGAGGGGACACGGCAAAAAACGGGACACGCCACATGGCGTGTTCATTAAATTTAATTAATTTTTTCAGGGGGACAAGCCAAGGATGCAGGAGGGACATGGGAGGGACATGTATGGTGACATAGTAAGGGTTAAATATGCAATTTTTTTAAAAGTTTTTTGGGGCTAAAGGCGTTATTTTGGGGTAAAAGTGTAATACAATGTATATATATAAGTTATAACTATGTTTCCATTTGTTTAAAAGTAATTTTATTTGTTTTTTCAGTGTCCCCTGCCGCGTTCGTCCCCATGTCTTTTTTATATAGAAATAACATATCCCATTTTAGTGTCCGTATTTCTGTTCGTATCTGCACCCACATCCAAATCCGGAACTTCTTAATGACGCGTGAATGCCTATTTACAATGAGGTTCCCCACATATCTCAAGAACTAGTTGATAACTTGATGTTTCTTCAAATCCATTCAAAAAGTTTATTCACAAAAAACAGAAGGGAAATAGTTACCAAAATAAGTATCCATTTGTCCTCTACCGTGTGGAATCTCAATAGAAATAGACATACATATACGTGAAATTATCTTGAAGAAAAAGAAGAAAACAAATGGCTGGCATGATAAGAATTTCATTCAACAGTTATGTGAAAAGTACTCTTTATTGAACATCCATTAATCAACTTATTCATGTTTTTACGAAAATACAGAAAGCATCAGAACAGGCATGGTAATAATGAAAATTATAAATAGAGTTGTTGCATTCTACTTCCCACCACTACCCAAAGCAACCAAACACAACCCCCTTCCCCCCCACCCAACTTCCTTTGAACAAACTGCATCCAACTCCTCACTCTCTGTGGTTGGAATTTTGCTCGTGCACTTCATGACGCAAGTTTCTTGCCCTTCATATTTCTGCCTTCTAATCGAGATCTTCATCTAGTGCACAGTACCCTGCATCTTGCGCATAGTCATGTTTCCTGCAGAACATCTAGGATTTCCTTTATGTATTGTCTTGTATATTGTTGCACAACTGGATTTCCTTAATGTATTATCTTGTAAGAAAATCCACCATGGATCCTGTTGGAATTCATCACTTCCTATGATCTGTAACCTCACTGCGTATGGAACACCTCTGTTGTCCCATTAGAAGTACAAAAAAACTCATTTCTTGTATAATCTCTACATATGATTGTGCTTAAACAGGTGCCTCCTCCAAGACTCCAAAGATACATAAAAGATGTAAACCTAAACACCAACTGCATCACTGTAGAAAGATCCAAAAGAAATTGGTTGACCTAGACAATTCCCATTCAACTAATCCAGCAAACGACAACTTAATCACACATGGATACACCGTCTGACTAGTTTGATGCTGTAGAAATGTGCGAGGGCAATGCATAACAGCATGCAAGAGGAGATTATACAGTTAAGCTACACAGTAATCTCTAACTAACTAAATGAAGTTGTACTAGCGCAAGATTAACTAATTTTTTCCAAGAAATAGACTTAGCTAGGTGACAGTACATGGTTAGTTCTCTTCAGTCTTCTCTTTGTCAGTGTATAACAGCTTTAATAACTAATCATGGATGCGGTGCAGGTAAGAATAAGGATGATTCAGGGGACAAATGGCTTTGAATTGCCTCTCATAGCACTACAAGAAAAATCACATTTTACAGCGTTCGAAAAACGCTATTAAATGATATAGACAGCGTTTTTCCAAACGCTGTATTAGCCAATGTTGTTAAAAGCCTTAGACTTTAGACAGCGTTTTTTAAACGCTATAAAATGTGGACTTTCTACAGCATTTTAAAAACGCTATAGAATGTGAAGTTTCTGCAGCATTTTAAGAACGCTATAGAATGTAAAGTTTTTATAGTGTTTTTAAAACGCTATATTAGCCAATTTTTGCAAGTTTTTTTAAAATTCCATAAATACTAATATACTAGCATTTTCAAATAGATCATGGTAATTTCATTTAAGAAATAACAATGATTTAATCCATTCAACACCAACTATATCCAATCGTCAATGTACAATATTGAATACAGGTTCACTAAAGTAATTAGCTTGGAAAAACAATTTTCCAACACAAACTACATAAAAGAGTCTAACTAATTAGACTCATTGAAAAAAAAAAAAACTAATCTAATTCCCCCTTCTTGAAAATGTAATCATGTACTAAGCCAACAATCACATGCCACAGATTTTCTTTACTTGAAGCGTACTTCTTCGTCGAGCTTATACCCTTTCTACTCCCAAAGTCATCCACAAACATGTAAATATAAAATTATTGAAAGGAATACAACATATTAGAAATACGATTAACTGCAAAACCAAACGCTATATATTCACCACAATAGATAGCATTTTCAAATGCACGCTATAACTTTACGTTGTCATAAGTATAATTCCCACAGTTATCATTCATAAGCACTCTCGTGATGACTTCATGAAATGGTCGTACCTAAGAAGAAAGTATACTAAACAGTATACCAACTTTCAATAACAAGTATTATGTCCATTCCACAAACAGGATTACTTGGATATAATTATTAAAGTGAATTACCAAAAACCAGTAGGAGTCTAGGATATAATTGCTGAGATTTCCGAAATTCCAAAAGGGCCCCAAGTAACAAATACTAAGAAGTTTACCATATTCAGGAAACATAATTCCGAGTAGATCCATTGCAAACTCTCCATTTCCAATGGTCTTGCAAAAGAGAGCAGATAGGTGCACCATATTACTTAGGGCGTTCTTAAAATTATGAGAATCATATGTGACTAATTCATATCACCATAAATTTAACTGTAACCTTCCTCGCCTTGCCGACAACAAAACAGTAGATTGGAATTGATAATTGAAGGTGGCAAAACTACCATTAGAGCATGAGTAATCAATTAGAGAAGAGCTCTCTTACATACCTTCCAGGAACTATCAACATTAGGGAACAGGTTTGCATATGAATAACCACCACCTATGAGCCAGAAACAAGATTCATTAAGTAAAAATAAAAATTCACTGGGAAGAACTGAATAATAGTGTTCACCGAAAAAGAATCTCAGTGAGTTTATAAAAATTCACTGCGACGAACTGAATAAATGTGACAGAGAAAGAGCAAAATATATGGTAGAAAAAGACACGGAAATTTTTGACGTCTTAAAATTTCCCCCAATTGAGAATGACGCCTTTTTTATTGGGTGAACGCTGTAATTGAGTTAGTGGAACACTGTCAAAAGTCTTCTGCTCCCCTGCAGTGTTGTGCACGCTATCTTAACCTAAAGATGAAAGTCAATTATAGCATTTTTTAAAGAACGCTGTAAGATTATGCTATTAAAACTCAAGTTTGTTGTAGTGTTATAGTCCAAAACCGACACTTTAATCCCGAAAAACAAACGAAAACCAATCTATTGACCATAAACTATAGAAAATATTGACATGGTAATCACCACATTGCACTTCACTTGGAATCCATCATATAGCAAGATTAGAAATCATAGCAGAGAAGGAAGCAGAAGAACCATTACCTCAAATGACCTTTGCTGGAGATAGAAGCATCTGGCTCTAGAGTACCATTGCGTGCAGCCTCTTGCTGCTCCAGAGCCTTCGACTTAAAGTATTCGAGCCATGCAGCCGCATCCTACAGAAATCATAGATCAATCTGAGGAAAGAATAATCACATATAATGGATGAAACCTATTTTCCAAATGCATGTGAAGCTTTCTGCTACCTGCGTGCGTAGATCATCTGATCCGAGTTTTGCCTGCAGAATCTGTAGTGTGGTTTGTTCATGCTGAACGCTCAAGGAGTAGGCCCCCATTAACGATAGAGCAATGGCAATAGCATGATAGCTGGCAGCAGTCTGAATAAGCCAGATACAGGGATTAATGATTTAACTTGGCAAAAGGATACATCTTAATACTAACACCTTAGACATCCACAAGACAAATGGTCATCATAGCAGAAGCATAGCCATCTGCCAGTTATAGTTTTAGGTGATGTCTTCTCATTTCAAAATTAAAAAGTTTAAATAAAGGTGATGAACATCTCTCAGTCTCGGCAAACAAAGTTACAAATGTGTATAACTCGATTTTGCTTCCACAAGTTATCGAATCAAGCTTCACTTGCCTTATTCCTTGGTCAAAAGAAAAAAGAAAAAAAAAAGACAAGCAAAGAACTAAGAAGAAAAAAGACAAGGAGCCATCCAAAAAAATGTTTGGGCGGAAATGAACTTACATTCTAGATTCTCAAACAAAATGAAGAACTTTACCAATGAACCACTTGTCTTTCTGAGAATCATCTGTCACCCTAGCTGCTTCCTGAAAAATACAGTAGATCTAAGAAACACAATGCAATGGAATCCAAGAAAATAAGAAACACTAAGGCAGCCAGGACCCGGCTTGGCGGTGATTAAATGCCGTTGAACGTTAAACCTATATAAAACCATATGTGAGAATGGGGTTACCTGGTGAAACACAGAGGAGAGGACCCGGCTTGGCTAATTCCAACAGACTCTGCACCAATGAACAATACGAAGATGCCTTATATGCAAAAGAAACGCAATTTAAAACTCAGGGCATGGAACCAAGGGGTGGTTTACAATTAAAAGACAGAAAGACACCAAAAGTCATCACAAACATTCAGTGTAAACGGATTCGTGGTTCCAAGAGTTCTTGCCAATTCGCGCAAGATGTGTGGAATAGCAGCTAATAATAGACACTTGTCAAACTGGAGAAAATTTGCAGCCAATGATGTATGCTTCTCGCGTGAGTAATGACTAAAACTTTGAGATCACGAACAAATATGTTCAGTTTCTCGTGTAAGCAATCATACTATTATGTCATCGTGACTCAAACCTGGGCATGGCATATCTCCTATTGCCTCTCAATTCAAGTAACAAACTATTAATTTTTTGGTCTTTAATCCCACTCCGAATTTGTAGATTTTGGATGTCTGTGAAGTCCAGCAAGTTCTCCAAAGACAAGTTCAAGTTCATCCACGAGAACATTAAGTCTACCCTGGTTACTTCTTGTGTCACTTGCTTCACACATGAAAGTCTAATTAGCCACATTTTCATGTTAAAAAAGATAAAATAACATCTCCAACTCTCCTTAATTCCAACAGATAGAGTGAGAGAGGTCTTGATCAAACCTTATTGCATACCAGAATAGCAAAAATAAATCATCTGTCAGAGGGGACCAAAAAGGAAACCAAATGTTTCTATGAGAAAAGAAACTGGTCAGATACATAAGAGGGGGCACTGAGCTGGCAGTACCAACAACTGTCTTTAATTTCCAAAATATTATATGACAAAAAACTTAGTAATAACGAAAAGCGACAATCATTAGCTTGCTAGGCTGTCAATAAGAACAAACATACATCAATAATGATAAGAAATCAATCACTATCGCACTTAGCTAGCTTGCTAGGCTCATTAGATGGGTATTTGGGATGGTATGAGATGCATTTATCCAGCCAAAGAAAAAATAAAAGAAACTAAGGGTGACTAATTTACCATCAAACACAAAGAAAAAGAAAACTAAAATCTTACAGAGCTTAACAATTCGACATGCCAACAAATTCCATGTACTTGTAACTTCGGCGCGAGCGTCCCCTCGTCTTTTTTCCTATTGAACGCTATAGTAGGTGTCATATAATAGCATTCAAAAAAAAACGCTGTCAATTAAAGCTATTAAAACCCACATTTGTTGTAGTGCCACATGCCTCAAGTATTTGATTGATAACCACTAACCTCTGATTGGAACTCTTTTTCCCCTTGTCTTGAATCAGTTGCAAGGACTTTAACAGCAACTGTCGCACCGGTTGACATCTGAGCTCCCTTGACCTATCAAGGTAGTAAATTACAGGTTGCTTTGTGGAGATCCCTGGTAAGAAAAATACAAGTTAACACCACAAATAGAACCAAAAGATCAAAATCAACAGACAACAAGCTCCTTTGCAATGCAATAGTTGTGTAGCAACCAGTCAAAGTATGTTTGGCTTTTGTTTGCAACAGGAAGTCAGAAACTGCTGCTATGATGTAAGACTAAATAGAAAGAAACCAAGAAGAACTCCACAAGCATAAAAACTAGAGCATCCATACTGTGTTGTAGCTAGACTTCATTGATCAAAGGTGTATGATGTTTAGCATCAGCGACCTCTTTTAGCTATTTCGAGAATAAATTAAAGCCGCAAATTGTCCACATGAAACTATTTTTGTCAACTAGCCTTTCTTTTGCAGCCGAACTACTTATACATAAACTCACAATGTTTGCCTTTCAAAAAATAAAAAACTCACAATGTTTCAAGCATGGCCCTACGAGAAGTGCTAATCCCTATGTATGATATTTTTGTACAAGCATCACCACCCTTAGAGCAGATTGAGATGGTTATAAAGGGGGTTATAAACGAGGCAACAAGTGCCGGGAAAGCCTAGATTTTTTGTATCTCGCCACAAGGACATCATATACACAAATTCATGCCGGTGAATACATAAAAGTTTGCTTCAATTAAGGAGTAACCAATTTGCAAAGAAAGAAGGAAACCAACAGAAATGGAAATATTGCTGGAAAATAGCATAGATTCATATTCAGAAACATTCAACACCAGCAAGTGGGCATGAAAGACTATTCTTTTATTTTTATTTTTCCTCTTTTCTTCTCCATTCTGTGGGTTGAGAGGCAATGTGGCAATTGAGCATGTCAAGCAAACAAAACAAGAAAACCATATCAAGACTATGCAGCTAGAAAGCAAAATACATAAACAACAAACCTGAAGATGGGATTTAAAGTGATAAAGGGTAAGACCTTTGACCCCGATTGTTCTCATAAGTCTTTGGTGCTGCCTCTGCAATTCACGTTTATGCAAGATTCAGAAACTTAGCTCTCTTAAACATAACTCAGTTTATGAAAACCATTAATATAACAATACGTAAACTTTCACTATGCAATATTGAGCTAAAGAAAAATGATCTATTGACCAAGATACAATATCTTTGAAGGTTCTAAACGCAAATCAAGTTGAGTTGAGTTATATGACTACAGGGCTGTCCGAAAAGTGCTGGCATCAAATCAACTACACCTGACTGCAGTTCAGAATATTGGCACAGCTTATTGCTCAAGAATTGGTGATGAGATTAGTAAGATATTTAAAAGAAGACCCTATCTTTCATGCAATAACTAACTAAAACATGTCAACCCACCAAGTTTTTCATTTAGATTTTGTAGGTGTGCTTGCAGTATACCATTGGTCTTGCGTAGTTAATATCTCCAACTGTTAGCCCCAGAGCAACAGGATTTCTCCACTAAAGGTGCTGGCGCCATGGGGATACAAATTTTCCTTTGGGCAATTGAGTTTGTTACTATTTGCTTAGCAACTTAGTGGGGTATAAGCACTGCCTCTTTTGGAAGAAAATGAGGGTCAAATAAGAACAGTTGGGTCACCAATCCAATGTTCTTGAATCTTAAATCATTTCAGGTTGCATTATTTGAGGCAGAGTACCCAGAGTACGAGTTCTAAGTGGAACAATCAGTCTGAATCCAGACTCAAACCTGCATTTTTTTTATTCTGTAGCAACAAAAACAACCACCAATTTGGAGAAACAAACTGCTACTACAATGACCTCCCATGTTGGAAAGTGGGAAGCAATATCCAAATTTGCTTGGCTTATTTCTTTTGGGAATACAATTGAGCCAATACTATTCGCTACCCATCAGCTCATATGTCTTTGTTGTGGAACCATCACTGGAACCCTTGACTTGAGCACATGCCTTGAGAGTGACATAGAAACAACAATAATCCAAACAAAGAAATCAAATGTGCTGAGTAGCGAAGTCAGGTTTGGACTCAATTGTATTCCCAAAAGAATGAACCCTAAATTGAAATAATGAACCCTAAATCGACAAAAAATCAACACATTCGTAAAGGTACAGAAAGAGGTACATAGCTATAAGTGAGAGAGGCGTACAGGCAGGGCCAGAGACTTGCCGAAGATGAAGGTCGTCGAGTAGTTGGGGCGAACCCAGTCGTCGTGGAAGATGACGGCTGAGCAAAATTAAAAATTCATAACCTTTGATAAGCAAATAAGAGAGAATATTAAACCCCTAGTTTGTATTTGGGCAAAAATCAAGGAAAAAATCAAAGTGAACCTGGTTAGGGCTTCTTCGTTCAACGGCTTTTTGCTTCAACTGGTGCAATAGGTCATGGCGATTTGCTTCTTTCTGTGGAGGAACGAGGGATCGAGCAGGAAAAAGGGTTTTGTACATTTAAACCGAGTATTAGCTAGATCACAGAACAAGAGAGGAGAAAGAGCAAATCATGGAAGAACTTACGATTGAAACCCTTGCTCATGAAAGGAGAACTCACGATTGAACTTGCGAATGAACGCTAGATCTATATATCCAGCAGAAGCCGAAACCAATTCACAAGAAAAGAGAGGGAGATCTGTGCGCCAAGGATTCGATGAAAATTTTGAGTTCGCATGTGATTTTAAGGCGGCGAAGTGGAGAGAGATTCCTGCCCTAAATTGGAATTTGGATGGAACGCTATAATATAATTAATGAAACGCTATTGTTTCACTTCCGGCTTTCTTCGGTCATACAATAGCAGCAACGCTGTTGTTGCCACCTCTACCATAGCATTTATAAAAAAACGCTATTACATAATGCTATTGAAACCTCTATTTGTTGCAGTGTAGATAGTAGTTCTTTATATAGCTCAAACCACCCGACTTGAATAAATTCTGTGCTCTAACAATTTTCTCCCAAATTTTGTTCTTAAAAAGGTAATAGAATTCCATTTTGGATCAACCCTTCATATCTTCAGCTTAACCTCAAACCTTCCGAGTCTGGCATTTGACTCCATTACAAAACTTAGATCACTTGCAAAGGGGAAATTTGTCTACATAATCATGCTTCATATTACCACCTATCCATGAAATGCTGGCCATGTAATTAAGTACAATCCGTATACAAAGGAATCCCAAGCTATAGATACTAGATAGCAATAGGCTTTAAAAAAAATAAAAAGGAGAAGAAGAAGAAGACAAAAATCAAAATCAAGATGTGATTACAGCCTTTTGTCCTTGGCAAATGGACACAACACACTTTAACTGTGTAACTATTCGCAAACTACGAACAATCGCGTTAACAATTATGGGGGATTAACAGTTAAAGTGTGCTGGGCCCATATCAGCCATCTCAAGCCTAAACAATTATGACTTCGGATAAGCGACAATACTGATTTCTTAACACTTCTGGGCACTTGAAACACCCAAGCCACGAGTTCATTGTGCTACTGATTTCAAAGCCATTACTTGCAGTTTTTCCCCAAAGAAGTATTTCTACCAGTAATTTACCAGACAGGTGCAAACACCACCAAAATCTCAATCTTCTAGTTTATTAGCTGAACTTCTCGCAATAAAACAACTAGAAAATGAGAAAAGGGATATTTCCAGCAAAGCATCTACAGTTAAATCCAAAATGTATGTTTCCCCCAACGTTAATCGCAGAAAAGCTAGAAGGCTTAGTAACAGTACTGGTATCTCTTTGATTGCTGATATTGGGAAATACTTGGGTGTGCCTTCACTTTAGAGTATATTGAGCAAACTGCACTTTAATCCTAGTGTTGAAAAGGTGCAAAGGAGACTTGCTGGCTAGAAAGCTAATGTCTTGAACTTAGCAGGTAGGGCTACTCTCGTGCAATCGGTGGCGTCTACCATACCTAACTATACCATGCAGACTATGGAAATCCCTGTGAGTGCGTGTGATAATTTGGACAGAATTAATAGAACTTCCTTTGGGGAGATAATGATAGCACCAAAAAAATTCACCTTGTTAATTGGAATGCTGTTTGTAAATGCAAAGATAGGGGTGGACTTGGTATCAGGAAAGCTAGAAACCAAAACTTGGCACTCCTAACCAAACTTAGCTGGAAAGTCACCATGCATGAAGACAGCCTTTGGGTTAAAATGCTTCGACACAAATACCTCAGAACTCATTCCCTCTCGTCTTGGCCCAAAAAACATAATGCTTCACATCTATGAAGCACCGACACCTCTAAAAGTCGAGGTATCGCAGTGTCAGACACGGGGACACGGGGACACCGCGGGATACGTACGGGACACGCCACGTGGCGTGTCCCATAATTTAATTTGAATTTTTGACGGCGACACCGCAGGGACACGGCTGGGACACCGCGGGGACACCGATGGGGACACGGCAGGGGCCAAACTGTGATATTTTAAAAAAATTTGGGGACCAAACTGTAATTTTTGAAAAATTGGGGGTCAAACTGTAATTTTTTAAAAATAAAATTTGGGGCCAAATTATAAATTTTTAAAATTTCTGGGTGCTAAACTATAATTAATTAATTATTTATATAAATAAATAAATAAATATACACGTGGCGTGTCCCCCGCCGTGTCCGTGTCCCCATTTTTTTAGAATTCCCGTGTCCCGGTGTTGGTTTCGTGTCCGTATCGGTGTCCGTGTCCGTGTCGGTGCATCATAGCTTCACATGTTTGGCGTAGCATAGTCAATGCCAATCACATAATAGAAAGGGGAATAAAATGGACAATTGGAGATGGATCCAAAGAGGATCTTTGGAAGGACTGGTGGTGTGGGAGTGGCCCTCTTATCTTAAAGTATACGGGACCCCATACTAATAGTAATACGAAGGTAAAAGAGATTACTGATGATAATGGTACCTGGGATCTTTCAAACATAGCTCACATATTAGACCAACAGGATACGAATATCATTCATAACATACATCTCTCTAGTTACAATAATTCCCGTGATCACCCTACCTACCTGGGCCAGTACTGGGAGTCATAAATTCACTACTGCTGCTGCCTATGATCTGATCAATTTTGAGGATAGCGATATGAAGGGTTGGATTTGGTTCTGGAAGCTCAAAATCCCAGAAGAAATTAAAATTTATGGCTCATTTTGCATGATAAATTGCCATCAAACCTGTTGAGAGCTAACAGAAAAATCAACCTTTCGAATGCTTGCCCTCATTGTAATGCCAGTCCTGAGAGTTTGAGTCACCTATTTCGTGAATGCCCCAAAGCCAAAGACGTGTGGTCCTCTATTTGTCACAACTGGATTAGAAACCTTCTCAGGAGAACCCTTCACGATTGGATTGCAGTTAATGCTAAATTCCCTCACTCCTATAGTTTGGATAGAGATATTCCTTGGAATGCTATTTTTGTTACTACTCTTTGGCAAATTAGGAAAGATAGAAACAAAAAGAGTTCTGATAATGTTAACATTCACCCAGCAGTGAGCCTCAAAGCTATTAACTCTTATGCCAAGGAAATTTGGGAGGCGTTTAAAACTCCCATCCAAACTGATATTACTAGCAATCATTTAATTGTTTGGAGATTCCCTTGTGGAGGAGAGATAAAACCAAATACGGACAGATGTTGGTATGACTCCAACAATAAAGCTGGATTTCGAGTAGTTTTCAGAAACGATGCAGGGGCGTGGATTCTAGGGTTTTATGGAAAGTTGGAATGCAACTCGAGCCCAAGCTGAACTTTGGGCAATATACATAGGGCTTACAAAAATTCTAGAAAAAGGGCTGCAGCATGTGAAGATTGAATCTGACTCATGTATTGCTGTGAATCTAGTCAATGGGGCGCCGCTACGGATCACCCCCAACACATTCTAGTCAAAGACGCAAAAATGTTGCAATATGCACTGGAACCACAATTAGCCACATCTTCCGCCAAGCCAACCAAAGAGCGGACTGCCTAGTCTGATTGGGAGCCGAACAATATGAAAGTTTAACCATCAAAGGGCAAGTTTCCCTCACGGCAAGGGAATACGTGATCGCCAACTGCCTAGGTGTCGGGCATCTCAGAACCTAGGTCTTTAGTTTTCTGTTTTAAGTCGTTGCTATTTTAGTCTGTATGACTCTGCATATGTTTGGTTAATTAATATAATTTCCGTTCCACCCGCCAAAAAAATATACAGTTAAGTCAGTGCTATACTGCCTCTAAACAGAAGGCATAAGCTTAAATCATTCTTGGATCACTCTGAAAAGTTGACTGAATACAATTAAGTTCTTGAGTACTACCATAACAAGAACTCCAGGGACGGTGAACCCATCATAAGAAACTAGAACATACGTCACATATTCTTTCCTTTCGTCTCACAATTCTCGAAACTAAACCTTTCCAGTCCATTTTTCGACAAAGAGGACCAAATGTAATTAATTTCTCATAAATGTCTTAAATCCGATCCACTAAAGCGATAATCTTGATTGAATCTAATGCAAGGTATTTTCCTATGTTCCCACCACCGAGACCATTAATTATGTCTTCAAATAGGGGTGTAAACTAGCCGAGCTTCGTAGTGTTCGAAGTTAAAACAGAAAGACGGAATCTCAGTTCGTTTGCAGTCCTATCCTCGAACAAAGACGGAATCAAATGCAAGATATTAATCCTCCCCCTCCGATGTAAACACTGGATTGTGTCGTTTCGTACCCTTTTTTTCCTTTTCTTTTCCAGTAAGACCAGTACTTTCTCGGCAATCAAACAAGACATAAAAATATCACACACAGTTCAAAGTTAAAACAGGAAAACACCCTAACATATAACCAAAATTCTTCAACTTTTCACTATCCATATAAACCAGAATTCCAGTCAAGTTTCATCGTTTCAGGCATCATCACTAACAAAACCCTCACCCATGATAGGGGTTTCAAGTACAGGACCAAAACAAAAACTTCAAAAATTGGAGGAAAAAAAACTCGGAGTCGAACGAAACCTTAACTGTTTCCCGATCAATTATCCTCGTCCTTATTCTTCGGCTTCCGGTAATTCTCCTCGAGGTGCTTTGCGAACACGAGCCCCGTGTTGATGAGCTTCTTTATGTTCGGAACGTCGTAGTTTTGAGCTACGTACACTCCGAACATCGTCCCCGCCGTTAGTTTGAAAGCAGTTCTGATTATACCCATCGGAGATCGATCCTAGGGTATAGATACAGCGATTTGTAGTTAGAACCGGGAGCTTCTTTCGTCTAGGGCTTTTCCTTCTCCAGAGGTTGGATTTATAAAGGTTTTGCGTGACGCCTTGCCCAAGACAAGACAACTGTGTTTAGGGCCAATCCTCTGTGTCACGTAGGCTGTGGCAGTGCCGTTGAGCAGATGGACTCCACAGGGGAGTGAACTTTCAGATGCAATTGCGCCCATGTGGCTATTGGTGAAGCTGACAACCAGATTCGTTCTGGCCCGTCTGATCTAATATGTAACTATGATCAATGGAGAATGGAATTTGATTTGCAAGTGGCTCTCCGGGCAGTTTCGAGTCAGCATCCCTTTTAATCCCGATTGCAACCTGATCGTGTCGATCGATGAGCAACTTAAAATGGAACGGACTTGTGACTTAACCTTTGGCTGCATAAAGGCTTTGGTCGGAGAGAGGCTAACGGTCGTGCTCGTGACCTAGCTAACTGAAGGGAGCAAGTGTTCGATCAAGCGCCGTCGGACGTGTTGAAGGACTTGGGCAATGTCCGCAATGGTCTTGAAGTTCATCGAGTTATCGCGTCAAGTCATGTTTTTTGCTTATAAGGAGTTAGGGCCTAGGCCCTTTTGTTAAGGCCTAAGCCCTTTTTTTACTAAATAAGCCTTGCATTTACACACAATTTTTATCGTTTCTTACTTATTTATCCATACAAGTAGTGAGATTCTTCTTTCTATTCTTTTCTTCTCTCACGGAACCTATCAGTCCAAAGGGGCTATAATAGTCTTGGTATTGAAAATTGGTTATCAATATTAATGAGTGAGATTTTAGTATTTTAGATGACGATGATCATCATTCAAGTCGCAATTATGAATCTCGCATGAGTCTCGGCCATATCTCAGTCCTAGTGTAACTGATAATTCTTCTGTAATATTACTGATCGTGGAAAATTTTATATAAAAATAAGTGTGAGGAGGGGGGAATTCAACTAAACTTTTTGAATCATCCTTGACTTGGTTCATTGTATGAGATAGGTATAAATATAATTTCTTTTGAGTTTTTTTTTTAAGGTTGTTGTCTCGACAATAGATCATTCCATATATAAAAATAATAATAACAAATTACAAAAAGGAAAACTTCGCGGTTCAAAAATGATAAGCAAAGTGTGAGATCTCCCCCTAATTAAGACAAGAGTCTTAGCCATCTCGCAATAATGGGGAGGTGGCGAGCGAGAGTGAGGATTCGAAGGATAGGCAGGGTGGAAAAGAATCAATAGGACAAAAAAGGAAAAGGAAGGGTGGGTGGATGGGTGGGTAGGTGGGTGTGCTTGTGTGGAGCCTTACACCCAAATTCTCTCTATTTTGAGTTTGAAATATGAGCATAAAATTTAATATGGAATATTAACTCATTAATTTCCCCTTAGAAAATTGTTTCGTTATAGGAAAAAAATTTGCCTTCTTTTCTTGTGTATGGAATTGAAGTAATGAGATGAAATCTCTACCAAGTTTCACAATATGTATGCCTGCAATTGACAAATAAATGCAAGAATCATTAATCCTATTCCAATCGCTTTCTGATGTAGGAAAAAACGGAGGGTTTTTATATTTTACTTTTATTGTTTTAGAATAAGATTTTGACTAGGAATATTTTTGTTTAGGTTAAAATTATTAACTTTCCGTATTCAGTTTGATTTTGATTTCTACCTTTATTAGGATTTTTGGTCTACAAGAATTAGGATTTTATTTTAATTAATTAGAAAATATCTTTTCTTTAATGCCGTTTGTTTTGGCATGATTTAAGATTTCTTTTACAGTAGAATTTTAGGATTATGGTCTTATAAAAAAGGCTGTAACCTATTCAATTATTGAACTTTTAAAGTTTTCTATCAATAATGTTCAGACTGTCTTTTTCTCTTGTAGACTCGAGTTTATCATTCGTTTGATTAGTACGCAACTAATCTTTTTGTTAATTCCGCTGCGTCAAGTGGTATCAGAGCCACGCTTTTCCTGGTTTGATGGCACCAAACAAAATTGAAGACACACCCATTGACGTTGGTCGTGGTGAAGGATTTAACAGAACTCGCACCAAGGAATTTGTCCATGGTCAATCTGTTAAACACAAAGTTGATAGGAATCACGTTGGGGGATTTGCCAACAACCAATCTATTAACCATTACGTCTCTGGAAGATATTCTTATTATCAACTTTCTTATTATCAACTTGATAGTGAGGATGAATCTGAAGATGAGTTATTTGAGGATTATTATGGATCGAATAAGCGATATTCAAGGTTTGAAGGGTTTTATGGCACAGATAAAGGCATTTCAACTTTTCAGGTAGAACTAATAATTCCTACTTTTCATGGGTATTGCCATTCTGAGAATTTTATTTATTGGTTTCGTAAAGTAGATAAATTCTTTGAGTTCTACACAGATATTCCTGAAGAGAAGTAGGTCAAATATGCGGCTCGTAAATTATATGGCTATGTTTCTACGTGGTGGGAACGATTGCAGTCCAATAGATTACGACAATATAAACAACCCATTAGGACATGGCCTAGGATGAGACAATTAATGAGTGATAGATTTTTTCAATCAAATCTTGGACAGGAGTTGTATCAAGAATACTGAAGAAAACTTGAGTCAAAACAAATGTTCCGAGATAATTTTGATTTGCAATATAGTCATGTTATTGCTGATACAAATTATCCAAGAAACATGCCAATGAGTTTGACTCAGTTAAGCTCCAGATGTCAAAAAAAAGAAGGGAAATTATATTGACACTCCAAAAATTGATACAGACACTTAATTCCAAAGTCATTTTTCTTTGTTGTTTGGAGTGCCTGCATTAATTTTTGGAGTGCCAATATCATTTCCCAAAAAGAATCAAGTTCTTTCAAACTCCAGTCAATTGTTTCACAATTATTTTGATGGATATCACAATTATTATGATGGATATGGCCGGTCACAGAAGATGAAGGAGATCGAGTTGAACTAGAGGAGGTGATATTTGTTAAACCCAACATCAAAGAAGCAGTGGAGGTCAATGTTGAATGCAGTCATTGTGGGCGCATTGAAGCTGACCATAAAGAGAAATTTGACCTTGGTATTAGCGAAAAAGAGGAAACTATAATTAAAGTTGATAATAAAAAAATTGGTATCGATGGTGGTGATCAAGTTGTTGATGACCAAAATAATTGTCCATTGGAGGTGGTTGATACTAATATTAATGTCAATGAGAAGATTTTGGTTAGTGACATTGGCAAAAGTAAATTGGTGTCCGAAAAAATAGATTCAAAAGATTCAGCCAACGTTCATTTCGAAGTATACATCCATGGAAAGGTTTCAAACCATGATTGAGGGCAAAGCAGAATTAATGATGCTAATTTTGACATTTTGTTGGAGTGCAACAATTTGATTGGGTTCTGAACATTCGTCTTGTACATCTTGCCAACAAGTTGAAGTATGACGAGAAAAGATCACTACATTAATACTTTTTTCTTTAAATGATTTTTGGAAGACGAGCAAGAGGTTGAAATATTCCAAATATTTATTTCTTTGGAATGGCAAATGGTAAGTTTCTAATGAGAACTCGATGGCGAGTTCTTTTGAAGAAAAGGAGACTAATGCAGGACAAAAATGGAGGGTTTTTATATTTTACTTTTATTGTTTTAGAATAAGATTTTGACTAGGAATATTTTCATTTAAGTTAGAATTATTAACTTTCCGTATTCAGTTTGATTTTGATTTCTACCTTTATTACGATTTTTGGTCTATAAGAATTAGGATTTTATTTTCATTAATTAGAAAATATCTTTTCTTTAATGCCGCTTGTTTTGGCATGATTTAAGATTTCTTTTATAGTAGAATTTTTAGGGTTAGAGTCTTATAAAAAGGGTTGTAACCTATTCAATTATTGAACTTTTAAAGTTTTTTATCAATAATATTCAGACTTTGTCTTTTTCTCTCGTGGACTCGAGTTTATCATTCGTTCGATTAGTACGCAATTAATCTCTTTGTTAATTCCGTTGCATCACTTTCAAACATTAGAATTACAAGGATTAGAAATCGCGCTCAAAATTTTCTTAATTCTCCTTGAAACTTCTTTTATCCAAACTTAACATGTATGAAAATAAAGAAAAAGGCAAACTTAACCTAAAGAAAAAGGGAAGCAGAAAATAACAACTAATAGATAGCGAAGATTAGAAATCACGCTCAAATTCTCGTTACTTATTTTACCCAAACTCAACCCTTTTGAAAATAAGGAGAAAGGCAAACTTAACCTAAAGAAAGAGGGATGCATACTTAACCTAAAATGAAATTTATCCAAAAAAAAACCTAAAATGAGGCTTGGAGAGCTTGCATTTCGATTTTATATATCAGAAAGTCTGTGGACACAATAAATTTGTGCACAGATCGTGCACAGATTGCTATGTGGGGCCTACTATGGGTCTCATACAAGTGATCCGAGCCGTTCATTATGTTTAAAATATTTTTTCAAAGGCCATCGCGTGAAATTAGCTCAATTCGATACCTATAAGTACTTGATCTAATCATCTAACTTTTCATTCTCTAAAAACCTGAATGAAAAGTTAAATAATTAGATCAAGCACTTTTAGGTATCGGATTGAGCCAATTTTTTGCGGAGGCCCTTGAAAAAATGTTTTAAACATAATTAACAGATCGAATTATTTGTATAGGACCCTCAGTGAGCCCCACGACGCAATTTGTGCACAAACTTGCTGTGTCAGTAGCAAGACTCTTTATATATTGACGTATGGAAGAAATTTTGAAAGATCGATGGTATGGTTGGAGATGTTGCAAGGGCAAAGAGATGAGATGACTTCCAGACCATTATGGCCGGATAAAAAGTTCGATTCAGATTTCAGTTTATCCTTTCGACATCTCTTTCACTTATGTTCCGCCCTTAAAAATTTTCATTTATATTTTTTTAGGATGTTGGGATCAATTTATGAGCACCAGATCAATTTCGCACTATCAGACAACAATTTAAAGTTGAACAAAGTTGTTTATAAATTGATCCCATAAAAACTGATAACACCTAAAAAAATTTAAAGTAAACTCAAAAAGAAACAAAATCTCAAAATTTTGTAAATTTCAAGCATTCACCAATATGCCGTTTTCAACCTTCAAAAGTTGAAGCATAGAGATAAATGGAAATCTCCTTCCATTTTATTCTACTGGGTTAGCTCAAAAGGAAAATTTATTCTCTTTGGTTCCACCAGGTCCACCATGAATTGAGAGAGATATATAATTCTCTTCTTTCTAACAGAATCTCGATTTCATCGAGTACAAGGCAAATTAGAAAGTGATAATAATATTCTTACGATCTCAAAAAAAAGTGCAGAGTATATGACCCAAAAAGAAAGTGTGCGGTCTCTCTCATTTGCCCAAGGGATTCTTGATCTTGACCTTTGGAATTACCCTTATCTCGAATGTGAGTGGTGTCACAGTTGGTCGAACACCCTTTACTCCATTCGTTTGGCTTGGGTTCGATTCCCATGTCTGTCCCACTTATGTGCTGGCCTCCCCTTTCCCCTAACTCACTAACTCGCTGATTTATATCGCTATGACAAAAAAAAACCCTTATCTCAACTGGGGCACATCTGAGCTGTTTATGTACACTTTCAGATTTTTTTCTTTGTTCATTTTTTTTGCACTTAACATTTCTCTAAAAAATAAATAGTTTATTTCACGTTTTCAAATTCAAAAATAATGTAATTGAAAATTAATTTTTAATTTTTTTTGTACCATTCAAAAGATTTCAATGAAATTTATCAAATAAGATTCATATTGTTAAAAAATTATTTGTATAAATATATGATTTTTAAACTTTAAATTATCTTCTTAAAAAATAAGAACTTATTTGTGTTTTGGGAACGGGTGCCTAAAGTATCAGTATTTAACTCTTTAAAAACGTTTATTTTGCGATACAATGTATTGAACATGTTGTTAGATAGATACTCCAAAGGGGGGCCCATTTGAGGTTGTTAAGATACTCCATCTTTTGTTCGGTACCGCCGGCTCGAAATTCTGTCTTCGTCACTGGTGACTTAAATTTTTTTGTTTTTTTCTCATCATTCATTGATCCTAATCTAAATTATCCTCGGAAAATTGGGAGAAGAGATGGAGTTTGCGGGGATCGAACCCTGTCTACGTGTATAAGAGTATGTAAATGAGGCCAACTGCACTTTCCTGTGTTTTTATAAATTTAACTTAAATCTGAGAATTTTATCCTTATTTGAATTTTTTTTCTTATTTGTTAGTTTTGCCCTAAACTTTTGTCAACTATTGATTAGTCTCAACGAAATAAATCGAAAAGGTAAATTTTCTTTACTTTTACCTAAGTATTTTGAGAAATAACCACTTTTTAACGCAAAAAATACTGTTTTTTGCGTTTCTTGCGTTAAAAAGTCATTATTTCATTAAAAAATGTTTATTTTTCAAAATACTTGGGTAAAAGTGAAATTTTTTTACTTTTCCGATTCGTCTCGTTGAGACAAATCAATAACCTACAAAATTTGGTGCAAAACTAACAAATTCGAAAAAATTCAAACAAGGACAAAATTATCAAATTTAAGTTAAGTTCAGAAAAACGCAGTGTTTCAATAGCTGGAAAAAAAACCGATAAGATTACCCTGATTTCCAACAGCAGTTTATTACACTTGCACTTTTTGCGCTAAAAAGTGGTTATTTATTTAAATATTTGAGTAAAAATAAAGAAATTTTACTTTTTCAATTCCTTTCATCGAGACGAATTAATAACCGATAAAAATTTAGCGCAAAACTAACAAATATAAAAAAATTTCAAATAAAAATAAAATTCTCAAATTTAAATTAAATTTAAGTCGATGAAAAAGCAGTGTTTCAATAGCTGGCAAAAAAACGGTAAGATTACCCTGATTGCCAACAGGAGTTTATTACACTTAATATATTTGGAGGTGGGTCCAACCTACCAAATCCTTCCATGGGGTACGGGTAGGCTTACGCATAGAAAGAAACAACCCCTCCACGCCCCAAGTGTCACTGCATGCCCCTATATAAGATCACTGAAATGCAATTGAGGTAGATCGACAATCACGAGAGAGAGAGAGAGAGAGAGAGAGAGAGAGAGAGAGAGAATGGCCAAGGCGACAGCAGCAGAGGTGAAATCAATCTTCGTATACCCTATCAAATCATGCCGCGGCATCTCCGTTTCTCAAGCTCCCCTTGCTCCCACTGGTAAAGGGAAAACACGCCCTTTTCTTTTCTATGTTCTAACTCATTTGATGAGGTCCAATTGTGCTCTCTTCTATATGATTATTTATGCCTTGTTTGGAACCCTTTTCGAAAAATATTTTTTAAAAGATTTTCTCTAAATTTTTCGTAATTCCAATCATTTCTCTCTCTATCTCTCCATTTATTACCCTGCTATTTTTTCAAAAAAATTTTCAAAAAGTGTTCCAAACAAAACATTAGTTAGTTATTCTCTGTTAATCTTATCAATTCTATCTTTCACGTTTGTTTTTTTTTTTATGTATCTATGACTATCAACACGAATCAGAAGATGATAACAACATTAAAAGAATTCACTTTAATGAAAGGATTCTATAAAAGCAAGTTTAGAAAAAGAAAAAAAAAAGGCTTAATGATTGTTTTGGTATCCCAATTTAGCAAGTAGCTTAAGGTTATTTCTTAATCACAGTTGATACCATCTTAAAAAATGGGCTAAAAGCTGAAGAAATTTTAGTTCTTACGAGTCACAATCCAGATTGAATTTGTCAACTTAGTGGCATAATCTAGGGCTTCCACCCCCGCTCTCAATTCTCACTTTGCGCTTGTGCTCTCACTCGTCGCGCTTGTGAATTTTAGTAATTACTAATTTGGAATATTCTTGAAAGGCACTTTCACGCTTGCGCTACTGCTCCCTCACGGGCGAACGTGCTTTATGTGTCCTGGTTTTTAACTGCTTATACATACGTATCAATATGCACTGATCTTACTGCTGCTACCATCGATGCCATCAACAACACCTCACTGCCTCCGCCGCTTTAGCACCTCCACTCTATCAAGGCATTACCACTCCATCACTCCCACATGGCCACCACTACCACGCCTCCTCCATCATGGGCTAACCAGCACCATCACCCCTAACGCCACTGCCACCACCACCTCTCCACACCATCATCCCTCTCAAATCCACCACCACCACCACCACCCTCGCCTCCATCCCACTGTTATCGCCATTTCCACCACCACACTTCCACCTCCACTACACCAGCTTACCTTTGAGCCCGCTTATGCCGCTACCACCACAGCTACCACCCATCCACCTCCACGACACCTTTATTGTTATGACACCTCTATTGCCTCTACCACCACCCATATCGCCATAGCCACTACCCCACCACCATCTTCTCCACCTCTACCATACCACAAACACGACCAGTACAATCACCACAATTGCCACCATACCACCACTATAATAAAAAAGAATTAAGAAAAAAGGAACAAATAACAATGGGAAGATTTCCGCTCCTCGTATCTATTAGCTGTTATACTGTAATATAATTCTATTTTCGTTAAACAATTCCCACCTTAAGCAAATCAGTATCAAGTTCTCAATAGTCAATACTCAATTATCAGTGTTCTGTTTTATCAAACACTGCCTCAGAAGCCGACTTATAAGCTTCTATTAGACTGTTCTAGAGTAAACTTGATTACTAGGTATCTAGCAAGCTTCCTATCAGCTGCACAGGCGTGGCACCCTCAGTACTTCATACATTTAGATCTAACAGGGCCTCAATGGCCAAGATGTAGTTTAAGAAGTTTCTACATGAAACATGATTCTGTATTCTCTTTGTTTGGATATACAGGATTTCGATGGGATCGACAGTGGTTAGTTGTGAATTCAAAAGGTAGGGCGTATACTCAGCGAGTTGAACCCAAGCTTGCTCTGGTTCAAGTAGAGCTGCCAAATGAGGCATTCTCTGAGGGTTGGGTACCTACAAAGAGCTCGTATTTAGGTAAAAGCATGACTCGGTTAACACAGTCAACTAAAGTCAAAAGCTGTGCTGCTATTTCATTATGTTTCACCACATGATTTTCATTTTTGGATCCAAAAGGTTTCTATTCACAGCAAAGAAAGATGATATACTAATGTTTTAATTGCAGAATTAGTCTCTTTTTCCTTTCATTTTACCTCATTCCATGTTCGATTGCTTGAAGCAGTTCACCTGGAACAACTTGTGCCAGATTTAAGCATTTCTCTGTCAATTGGTTTGGTCTTTAAAAGATTTAATGTTGTCTATACATTATGACCTAATTTACCTAATCAAGTTAAAGACATGGTCTAATTTATCCCCGTTATCATCCAAGTTTTGTACAAGCTTTTATTCTTCCATCTTTTCTTGACAGTGGCGGTTTGTGAATGTTATCATTCCTTGTTTTCTTTCAGCTTGTGAATTCGAATGGATGGTTGTTTGCTTAGCTTAGACATATGTCTTACTTCGAAATAGCTTCATAGATATGATTATATTTTGACTAATGTTCATTTCCTCCTACAGTGATAAGGGCTCCAGGCATGGATGAGCTAAAGGTTCCCCTGAGTAAACCTTGTGAAATTGCTGATGGTGTCTCAGTGTGGGAGTGGTCTGGCTCTGCATTTGATGAAGGGAATGAAGCATCCAAATGGTTCTCGAATTATCTTGGGAAACCCAGTCGGCTAGTGCGTTTCAATGAAGGTACCACTCAACTTAGAACGGGTTATAACTGTTTATTGAACCTTATGCCTGCTACTGTGAATGGAAAAGCATTCTCCAATCTCCGTATAGCTTAGCCAGAACTAACATTGTGGTCCTGATGCTAAATGGAAGTTTAAGGGTAGCTTACTTCTCAAAGGGGTTTATGCACGCTAAGTCATCTCATAGTCTAAGTCATGTTATAAAATATGGATGAACCGCTATACAAACATGAAACAATATGGTGCTTAATCTACAAATATTAAAAATGTGATATTGATCACTAGACATGTAATACGGATCACCGTATTTCTGTTGTTGTTTCTTTATTATGATACATCTATAGTACCTAATCATTAGATCAGAGGGAGATCAGGAAACCTAACAGAACTATAATCCTCTTCCCCTTTCTCTGTCTCTCCCCATTATTGCCAAGCAGGTCTCACCCTTTGTTGATTTTCGGATAACAATGTCAATCCTCTAAGTCTGAACGTCTAAAGGGATGATTTGGCCATGCTTTCATGGTTTGTATTGAACTATAAAGCAGAATAGAATAAGCTTCTACCCATCTTTACAAACTACATTTTTGCTCTTGTTGATCCCTTCTTAGGACTAAACGAAGCAATATTAGATCACTGTGCATGGCTCCTTCAATGGATTTCCATAGTTTTTACTTTTTGCAAATTATGTTACGGAGCTCTATTTGGTGACTCTCACATGAATTTTTTGTTGGTTTTCATGCAGCGACAGAGACCAGGGTTGTAGACCCTAATTATGTTCACGGGCACAAAACTATGTTTTCAGACGGGTATCCATTTCTCCTGCTATCCCAGGTGAGGAATGCTGGAGTTAGGACTTCCAGGCTGTACAGGGATAATATACTCGAGGAGGGAGTTCGAGAAGAAAAAGAGAACAAAAAGAGTCTCAAACAATTCTTGCTAATAAAATACATAATTCTGAAAATTTTATCTTTTACAGGAATCATTGAACGCTCTGAATAAGCTTCTCAAGGAGCCCTTGCCAGTCAACCGTTTCAGACCCAAGTATATTTTTCGACCATTTCTCATAATTTAGCAAGCATAGTACTCTGCTCATGCATTAAGTAGGCTTCTTATAAAGCAATAACAGTAGTCAACCCCTAAGACATGCATTTAGACAATGGATATTAAGAAGGAAATGAAATGACACAGAAACAAATGAAATAACGTTTGCCTTTTCACTTCAGTGTCCTCTTTTTACCACTTCCTTTTCCTCCATAAGTCCATCTCCTAAATCCATGAACCATTGAAAGGTCCTCTAAAACTCTCAGACATCTCATTCACAAAAAAGAAAAAAGGATAAACTGAAAGGAAGCATACCATATTCAATTATTTAGCCCCATATGTGGTACGTTACATATCCTTTTGCTCTACCACATTCAAGAAATTTCTTTTCTTGTCCTTTTATTGTTTCCATCGCTTGGTCCTCTTCGTAATCAATATGGAAATGTGGACATAGTTTCTGATGTGTAACACTTTCAACTGAATGTCACAGCATCCTTGTTGATGGTTGTGAACCATTTTCTGAGGACCTATGGAAGGAGATCAAGATTAACACGTTTACATTTCACGGTGTCAAGCTATGCTCTCGCTGCAAGGTAAAAGGATATCCTTATCATCTCGTTGACAACTGATATTTTTTTCTTAAGCACTTTGCTAGGTTCCATTAAAAATTAGGTTGTCCTTACAGATGATTCTTTTAGGGGAATATGTAAATCTTGTGGGTGTGGCTCCGTAGGATTTTCCCCATTAAGATATGAAGGCTTGATTTGTGTAATGGAGTTCATTTAGCTGCAGACTTCAATCACTCAGATATATGATTTTCCCCATCTCAGGCGTATAACTATTTGCTCTATTATTTTTTCAGGTGCCCACAATTAATCAGGAAACTGCAATCCCAAGCTCCAAGTCTGAGCCAACTGTAACTCTTTCGACGTTTCGTTCAGATAAAGTTTTGCGCCCGACGAGAAAACAACAAGGCAAGGTGAGACATTATTCTGATCAAACATAATTTTCTTGGTCCATTCAAGGATTTTTGTTGAATCTATGTCCTTTATAATTTTTATTCCAGGTGTACTTCGGGCAAAATATGGTTTGCATGGACTCTGTTACTGATGGGAAGGGCAAAATGATTAAAGTGGGAGACCCTATTTATGTCCACAAGGTGCATCCTTCCTGCGCTGATGCACCTGCTTGAACTCATTAACAGTACCCAACAAGACATATATATAAAGACATAATAATAGTAACCTTACCCTGGTCAATGTTATGCCGCAAAATCATTACTGAGTGTTTGAATAATTTCAGTCTTGGGACCAGAAATTACTAAACCACCTGAACTGCCTGTTGGTTAGAAAGCTAAGCCCTGAGTAGGCCATAAGATATCCAGCTGCATATATGGTACAAATTTTCTTTGCAATGAACATGTTCTTTTTGCCCTTTTACCGTTTTGTGCTTAAGATCTCTGCCTAAAACTCAAACCCAATCCAACCCAAACCGATTAATACAAGTGAGAATCTCTGAGGAGGGTAACAAATGCAGGTGGAGAAGTTTGGACCTTCTTTCCAAATCTGTGTCCTAATGGCTGTCCTTCCTTTTGTGGTGAATATCCACCAGCTTTGCGCAACACAAAAAGGATAGAACAGATACGGAGATCTGATTTGAGTTGAACGCTATGATGAACTAACCTTAAACATTGAAGTATGCATATGCATCAATTTATGGTAGATTAATCAAGTTCAGAAATGATCTAATGGTCACTTTTTGGGATGGTGTATAGGGGCACAATTGTGATTTAGATGAAAATTCCCCCTGCAATTGTGGGGGCGTATTCCAAGTTTACGGTTTACCCTACTTCAAAAAGGAAAAATGAAAACAAGAGAATCCAACATCATGAAAAAAAAAAAAAAGGTTTTATATTTGTAATACGGGAAAAATAAATAAAAGAAGTCACATCAACTACTGCTTAATATCTTCACCCTTTCTAGATATTGCTGTATGAAAGGGAAATGAGACTGAAAATTTTGTAATTTCATTTCGACATTGTAAAGTACAAACATCTGTATTCTCCTAAAACAAAGACAAAATGGCATCTCCAGCCTTGTGAAATCATTTTTCCAGCCCCTCAAGTTTCTTTCTAAGAAAGCCGATAACCACAAAAAAAAAAAAAGGTCTCTCTTTTGCAAAAAAAAAAAAAAAAAAACTCAAGCGCCAGAAAAGAAATCCGCAAAAGTTAATTCCAAGAACTCCCTTTCTTCATCTTCAAAAAGCTCCTTTAGCCATGCAACTAGAAACGCGTCATATTGATCTCTCTTCAACAAAAGGAACAGAAAAAATTACCGATGAAAGGTCATGTCCAGGATTTCCAAGCCTTGCACATTTTATTTGCAACATATCTAACTCCATGAACAGCACCTACAGTCAGGAGACCAGATACTGCTTGCCTGGCGCTTGAAACCATAACCCTACGCCTCACAATCTTCCGCATGCATTCTGCCGCTGCTTCTCTTGAAGGAATCACAAGTTCACGTGTGACTTGACCTGCTCCCATATCGAGTCAGCAAATTCAGCATTTTGAGAAAAAAAGAAGACGACCCCAGAACTATAAGGGGGCAAGTATAATGTTAGAAAGATGCCAACTACGCAATGCTTATCGCACTTATGACTGAAATAACTGTTCAAATTCATCTATAAATGCTGGATCAAATCTCCCATCCCAAAGGTCATACCAGATTCACTCAGGTGTGTCTTATTCCCCAACTTTAATGCCATATCGCTTCTGATAGCCGGAGGAAGACGAGAAACAAGGGAGGAAGCTGCAGATAAACCACAATCCTGGTTTTGAGAGGTTCAAACACATCAGATATAGGAGTGAAGTTGATAACGAGCATGCATGCCAGATACCATTTGAATACCATAGAACTTAAATTGCAGTGAGGCTTAATCATGACTCTTGCCCAGGTGCTAAAAGATGTAAAATATCTTTCATTGACATAAGGAAGACACTGGTCGTAACACACCCAGCCAAAATAAGAAAAATGCACTTGTTTGCCAATGTAATCAGCTGCACAAAGAGATTATAACAAAGTGAAAATAGGTTTACGAGGCCTGAATACTGTACAACATGAAAAAAGATTGCATGCATATTTAAGCAGCATGTTGTGAACATGTCGGATCAGCGCTTTAATTGTACTATTCTAATACATACCCAAGATGAAAAGGGGTAATTACACTTTATCTGCTAAATGTTTCGCACTTTATCTGCTAGTTGTTTGGCCCAAAAACACATAATCCCCGTGGTTTAGAAGTTGACAAATAATCTCAATTAGTTTGACTTAGTATATCACCTCTTGTCATGCATCACTATTCTATTTCAACAGATCTACGAGGACGAATGCACTCCCAAATGAGTTTGGAAATAGTAGGCAGGAGATGGGGGGAAAAATTCTCAATTCTCCTAACTTGAACAGGTTAACAATCCAGAACTTTCTGCATCACCTTGTCGCACAAACAAAGCAAATATACACACAAGCATTTCATATGTATGTACACACACATGCGTGAGCGCGTGCGCGCGCGCGCGCGCACACACACACAGAGAGAGAGAGAGAGAGAGAGAGAGAGAGAGAGAGAGAGAGAGACCCGCATTACCAAGGTTGGAATTAGTCAGCCTGTCACATTGAGACGAAGGTGAAAGAGAAGAAAAAGAAACGTTTGGAGAAGGCTATTACAGCAATCTAGAAACTCTGAAGTGGTTAAAGCACGAAATCGCATGCCAAACCTATGCCTAACTCAAGCTGGTCACTAATTTCACACTTCATTAATCCAAGCCAAAAGAGGGTTGTGGTCACTTCTGAACCAAATGAAGGTAACAAGTTTCTGGCTTTAGCCAGTGACTTACTTATGATCACGGTGGTAATTAGGTTTATCCGATGAAAAATAAACATTAGCTGAAACCATCTTCCTAAATCTTGTAATATGATGCTCATGCTAGTTACCATCTTCATTACGAATGGTCAGATTGGGCTGGATGAACTGAAGGTTCCTGTTTATACATATAATGCGTGAAATTCATGCCCAAGTTACTAGGCCAATGATGAGGAAATACGAAAAGCAGCTTTGCTTATAGGACTTGTCAGTACAAACCTGAGAAACATTTATTTGGTTACCAACAGATGAAGTGAATCTCAGCAAATCCTTGGTTGCAAATTCTTCAAGAAATGGCTTATACATTGATTGGAATAATGTAAATTGCCCTTGTACAATCTTGTTCACCTGTAGCAAGTAAAGTAGATGGCAAATATACAATAAACGAATGCAAGAACTAATTTTGGCTGTTGGCCATGGGTACATATATCTTTATTCTTTTGCTAGGCTCACCTTATGCTTGTCCTCTGCAAAGAACATTCTCAAGTCCCCCATGTATGAGAGACTGCATATCGTGGCATAAAGATTTTCCTGCAGAATAAATCAAACTTTCTCTAACCAGTGTAAAGAATATATATAAATTGTAACCACAAGTCTTGAGAATGGCAAGAAGCAAACCTCTGAGAATCTAGATGGAGAAAGCAGCAGAGCAGCAGAGGTTGCAGCCCTCAAATTAACAGAGTTTATATTTCCTATATCCAAGTTATCCACAAATACACGAACCTAGAGGAGCGGAAATAGAGAAGATGAAGAATAACATCTGTGGAAACAGGAAACAATTAACAGCAGAATAACTTATACAAAGTATAACAGCGCCCCACAAAATGGGGGATAAGATAACTTCTTTTGTTCCAGCTGTGGGTTATATCACCCTGATGCTCTTTAAAATAATCACTTGTTCAAAAACAAAGAAAGAAAAGATGCCAAAGAATGAACTCGAAATCTCAAATGAAAGAAGGGCAATGAAGAAATCCTCCACATCCCCCCTGACATCTACAAAGGCTAACCCTAAAATTAATCTTCCAATCCTCGTAATCAATTTTTCTAACGCCGCTCCATATTCACCACCGATCAAACATACGCCAACTCAGCAGATAAGATAACGAAAACTGGTCATAGACTTCTTCTATTCACCTCATTTATGCCATGTTTTTTTAAATAACAAGATTAGAAACAAACCCATATAACCAAAGAAATGAGAAATAAGCGACTTCTAGGGAAGACATACAGGTTTTTGTAGACGACCACTCATGAATAGAACCTCAGTCCCAATTCAGTATGTCCCGTATCAAGTCGTCCATCCGAACCACTCCGTACTTGTACATCTGTCAAATAATGCATGTTAAAGGTGAAAGTGAAACATTTCAAGGAGACCAATTAAGAAACCCAGCACGCAAGGGTAGAAATGGTTGGATTGTCAGTACCTTGTCCTTCCAAGTAACAAATGGTTGAAGTGCACTCCAACACCAATTTCATCAGCAACTTCAGTAATCTGACATAACCAACCTAAAATATAGAATCATCATCACTAGGAGGAACTACATCCTTTTACTTCTTGAAGACCGAAGGAAAGCAAAAAATAAAGAAAGAATGTAAACCAGGGGTAGAGAAAAAAACCAGCTTTGCACCACCGAGGTGTACCATCCATGAGGCATAGTGATCTCGGTTAATTTTCATATTCTGGGTCATGAAAAGGGAACAAAATCTATGCAAATTTTAGATGTTCTCTTTTATGCAGAAGAGGTCAAACACAAAAACATATGGGGAAAGAAGAGGGAAAAAAAATCTGGAAGGGGTTGCGACTAGCGATTCAACACTTGCCTCAGTATGCCATTGCAAAGGATCTGCTACACCAAGAATATAATCAACCATCGATGACTAAAGCAGAAAGGCACACGAAAAAAAGAACAAGCAGTATAAGCTATGCAATATAAAAGAAAAAGAAAAACAAATCCCTTCAAGAACTTACAAGATATGGGAAAAGGTTTACCTTATCAGTATTGTTTGGATGGAGAGCTGAGCCATACACACAACAGAACTCTACAGGGGGAAGAACTTTGAGCAGTGCCGCAATCTCGAGTTTCTTTTCAGTTTCCATTGATGCACTTGCATCCAAGCACGTTAGATCACACTAAACAGAATTAGTGGGTGAAAGTTATGCACCATAATACGCTGCACGATAATTATAAAGCCAAAAGCACATTTGGACAACAAATGCACATTAATTAGGAAAGTTAAAACCACAAATTGGATAACACACAGCAACACACAAACTTCAGCAACATGTTAAAGCATCTGGGAACGAAATATTTAAGCGGCAGTCAAACTAATAACACTAGAAGACTATCTTAAAGAAGAATCGAAAAGTGATATTTGGTTTGTAGAAACAGAAGTAATCAAATAAATCCATCAAACCCAACTAATAAAAAGGTTCAATAAACACAAATTTGATCAAGAATCACAATGGATATTCTAATTCCCAGACGGTAATACGTTCGAGCCCGTAGCCATCAAAGGAAACCCTCAATGAAGTTTGTCATAATCCATATAAACGCGGAGGGAGATAGAAACAGACTAGAGAGTCGTGCATACCTGGTGCTGGAGGGCGAGGGAGGGAGAGAGGGGCAAATATTTCAGTTTGGCTAATAAAAATGCTGGAGGCGGGGAAGCGGGGCCTCTTCTGGTCTTTGCGGACAAATTAGAATTTGCGTAAATCTTATTGCCTTACCAATAATGATTCCCACACATACTTTTGTGCACATATCATGCACATATATTTTTGTGAGATCCATATTGGGGTCCCACAAATTGATCCGAATCGCTCATCTTTTTTAAAATATTTTTTGACGGGTTTCTGTAAAAAATCAGCTCCAACGGATATCGATAAGAGCTTTATCAGAAATCGTAGGGCAAAACAGAATCGGTAAGAGCTTTAGACCTCGTAGGGCAAGAGCTTTAGACCTCGTAGGGCAAATCATTCTGTTTTGCCCTACGATTTCTGATAAAGCTCTTACCGATATCCGTTGGAGCTGATTTTTTACAGAAACCCATCAAAAAATATTTTAAAAAAGATGAGCGATTCGGATTATTTTGTGGGACCCTGATATGGACCCCACAAAAATGTATGTGTATAATATATGCACAAAAGTATGTGCAAGTAGCATTGTTGTTGCCTTACTCTTTTCTTTTTTTGTTTACGAACTTATAGGATTGTTTTAACAGTATCCAAGTACGGACCTAATCGAGTTCGAGCCCCTCCGGTGGCAAAAAAACTTATATGTGCTGGAGAGACGCATGGAGGGCCCTATGCCAGCTGTGCACCTAGGTGGTGCTGTGGTGACGGCCTGTCCTTACAGATAGTAGCTATGGCTCGAACGGAACATTCCACAGCGGGTTGGGAGCCCCTATGGTCACGCCCAAGGGGGTTGCTACGCCGGTCGCCCCCTCCTACCCTTTTTAGTTATCAAAAAAAAAAAAGTACGGACCTATTTGTTTCCTTTTAATTTTTCAGAAATGCTAGGTCCACCGCATTCCATGCAGTGGACCGTACACAGCACGGCTATTGGATCCCATTTTGGACCCCGCAAAAATACAGAAAAGTATTCATAAATTTTAAAATAATATTTTATGGGGCCCTATAAAAAATCAGTTCCAACGGATATCGATAGATATGTTTTTCGGAATTTGTAGGAACGAAACTGTTTAGTTTTGCAGTTTCGTCCCTATAAATTCAAAAAATATATCTACCGATGTTCGTTGAAGCTGATTTTTTACAAGGCCTCATAAAATATTATTTTAAAATTTATGAATATTTTTCTGTATTTTTGTGGGGCCCAATAGCCGTGCGGTGGCAAGCCACCGCACCACACCTGCGGTGGCCGTAGCATTGCTCTTAATTTTGTACTTTCGTGTTGCATCTGATCTGACTGTGGATACAAGAATGTCATGTCCTGCCCACAGTTCTAAAAGATAGTCGCCTAGGCGCCCATTTTCTACCTGACTAGAGTCTAGCGATTTTAGCGCATTGTCTATCTTTCTTTTTTTGCCAAGCGGTATCCATTAACAGAGGTTAGGAGATAGTTATTAAGTTAGTCCACAGGTGGTCCAAAGGCTGTCCATAGCCTTGAATCACAAACGCTCCTGACGGGGTTCAAACCTCGGCCTGCTACAAGGACTAGGAAATACCATTGGGCTACAAGCCCTTCGCCAGACCAGGAACTCTGGCCTGTCCATTTTCGATTTTGCATGTTTAGTTTGTCTTGAAGAATGAAGATGTAACTTTACCTCCACCTACTTTCTTTTTGAGCTTGGTGTTTTTTGGTAGTACCAAAATCTTGAAATCTATGAACTTGTAAAGCCATGACTTCAAATGCATCATGTGCATAATTTTTCCGAACAAAGTAAATTCCGTCAATTTGAAGTCCTTCAAAGTACCGAGTGTATCCAAATGGTCGATTTGATATGAATAGACATTTGAAATCCCTAAGCGTTTGAATATCCGGGTATCCAAAAGGAGCCTTTGAATGTTATTGTTCAGAATTTGTTGCTTATAAATTTGACTAGTTTGCCGTCCTCGAAAAATGCAAAATTTCTAATTGTTCGTCGGTGTCTGTCCAAATGTAGCATTGGGTAGGAATGATAGAGTACCACCTAGTAGCCTAAAGGTATTCATTCCAAGTTTGGAAAACATTTCACAAACTTAGCTGGAACATCAGAAAGGTCAAAAGGATTTGAGTATGTAAGAAAATCTCATGTTTGGGTATCTGTCAAAAGAACTCATGTTTGGGTTTGTTTTGTACAAATTTGACATCTTTCCATGAAAAAACATAAATTTTTCGAAATTGCAATAATGTTTCTTTTGGGTGTTCTGGGAAACAGAAATGTTTCTGCTGTTTGATGGAAACAAAACGAAATTTTAATTTGTTCCTTCCTCAAATAATCACTTGATAGAAAAGTGCACTCTCACTAATACTAAATTTGTGTAGTTTCTTGGATGCAAAATATTTGGTTATGAATTTTACGTATGTCAGTATGTATATCTAGCTTTGAGCTCTCATACTATTTTAAATCATTGTTCCTGTTACTCGGCGTTTCTTGTTGATTGCTGTGTTGTTCAGTGCATGGACTCATTATCAAGAACAATATGTAGGATTTCGTAAGAAACCCTAAACCCAAGATCTCATGTCAAACCATTGAAGAAAATAATTATACCGGATGCGTACCTGTCGCCATGGAGGATGAAAACCTTAGTGCGTGGTTATTGGTCTTCCGCCTTCAAAACCCTACTCTTGATCTTGACCTTAGTCTCACACACGATGGGATGGTATGAGAAAAGAGGCTAGGGTCTGGAGTGGGGACCTTGACCACATATTTATAAGGCCCGGTTCCATCATAGCCCATCATAATAGATGGAACCATATTGGGCCCTTTATTTGGTCTCTACATATAAAATCAGCCCGCACCACTTAACGCACGTGATATGACCCAAATACGTGCTAATAGAGACGTGTCCATTACCCGGGTCATATTAATTGAACGATCACAACCTTATGGGTAATACCGACATCACTCAAGCTTTATTCGACAACATACAATGTTTAATTTTATGATCTATGTAGGCCCACCAACAGAAAATTGCTAACAATCTCCCACTTGAGCCACATAGGTCATCCTGATATTGAACATTGTAAACTTTAGGAGCTCAAACTTTTGTTGTCAAAATTTATGAGCGTCATCTCAAAACAATCTGGTCCATCGAAAACATAAATATAGGATCATGGCGGCCTTTGCCATATTTATCATGACAGGACCCATCCATGGTCACAAATACCTATGTATTCAACGACATAGATCAAGTACGGATATGTAGCATGGAAAACGCATGCAATGTGATCCTTTATCATGCCTGTTTCCAACTGGTCCAACTTTATAACTCAATAGAGTTCCTGTATCATGCATATTTTCAAAACCTCATGTATAACCACAATTTGAAAAATACGCAACTTTATTTCAGAATCATCAATAAACCGAAAGTGATCACCACAAATGTCAAATAATTCATAATATGAGTAGCACAACTCCCACTAACAAAATACTTCATTAGAACTAACCACTCCTGCACGAGCAACATGCTCCTTAAATACTTTAGGTGGTAAGCCCTTAGTCAGCGGATCCGCAATCATGAGTTCTGTGCTAATGTACTCAATTGACATAAGATGATTCTGAACTCTTTCCTTAATGACAAGAAACTTGATGTCAATATCCTTTGATTTTGATGAACTCTTGTCATTCTTAGAATACAGTTCAGCAGCTTTATTATCACAATAAATCCTTAGTGGCTTCTCGATGTCACTTACTATATGAAGCCAAGTGATAAAATTCTGCAACCGTAGCGCTTGCTTTGTTTCTTTATAGCAAGCAATAACAAACTCGGAGTCCGAATATCCAACTAATTAGATTCTCCGATATGTGAGCATATCATTTGCAAATATCTACCAAGCATTTCAGTTGCGCACGCTATATCCGAATGCGTACAAACTAGAGCATACTTATGACTCCCTACTGCTAATGCATAAGGGATGTCTATTATTTGTTTTCTTTTCAAATCATTCTTTGGGCATTGAAGCAAATTCATTGTGCACAACTTTTGCATGCCAAATCTACAGAGCACCTTATCGATATACGGCTTTTGTGATAAGCCAATATCGCTACTTGCCAGTAAAATATCGACACATAATACTAGGAAAATGAATTTGCTCCCACTGATTTTATGATAAATACATTGATCCATAGCATTTTCCTCAAAACCAAAAGAGAAAATTACTTGATCAAACTTCTGATACCATTGACGGGATGCCTGCTTTAAGCCATAAATGGATTTCCTTAGTTTGCAATCAGAAGTTCTGATCCTTTAGCACTTTCAAATGAGTATGTTGGGGTTCTTCCATATTAGAAGGAAATAACTCAGGAATAGTCTGGTGGTTTGCATCCGCATCCTGTACTAAGACAGGTGTGACCACATCATCAAAATTCCTGGGTTGTACACTCCCACTACTTTCAACATCCTCAATAAATTTGGCATTATCCGTCTCAATTATGGTATCTATGGAAGAACAATAAAACTTAAAACCCATTAATCTTTTCGAGTATCCAACAAAATAGCAGCTAACAGTTCCTGAGTCCAATTTTCTTTCGTTAGGCCTATAAGGCCTAGCCTCAGTTGGACAACCCCAGACATGGAAATGCCTAAGACTAGGTTTCTTTCCGGTCCACAACTCTTATGGGGTTTTAGCTACTGCTTTACTAGGTACTCGATTAAGGATATAAACTGCAGTCTTTAATGCTTCTCCCCACAGGGAATCTGGTAAAGAAGAATTAGACATCATACTTCTGACCATATCCTTAAGGGTTCGATTTCATCTCTCAGATACACCATTTTGACGTGGTGTCCCTGGCATGGTGTATTGAGGTACGATGCCACATTCTTCCAAGTATCTCGCAAAAGGCCCTGGACGTTGTTCGCCTAATCCGTCATATCTACCGTAGTATTCACCACCACGATCAGATCTAACAGCCTTAATTTTCTTATTAAGTTGATTTTCAACTTCTGCTTTATAGGCCTTAAAAAACGTCCAGTGCCTGTGACTTTTCATGTATCAAATACAGATACCCATAACGAGAATAGTCATCTGTAAAAGTGATAAAATACCGTTGACCATTCCAAGAAGCCGTAGGGAATGGACCACAGATATCGGTATGTATCACTTCTAAAACGTCTAAACTCCTTTTGGCACCAAATTTCCTTATATTTGTTTGCTTCCCCTTTATGCATTCAACACAGATTTTGAAATCTGAAAAATCAAGAGGATCAAGAATTCCACTTGACACAAGCCTTTCAATTCTCTCTTTCGAGATATGTCCCAAACACTTGTGCCACAATACAGAGGAGTTCTCATTAATTAATTTTCGCTTCGTACCATATTTGTCAACATGCAAAGTTTCATTAAACTTTAAGTGAGAGGCATCTAAGTCTAACCTGTATAGACTATCAACTAGATATCCAGTACCAATAATATTTGAATTTTTGAAAAGACTGAAACCTCCGTTTCCAAATGAACAAGTATAGCCGGATTTGTCCAAACAGGAAACAGAAATCAAATTCCGTCTAAATGACGGTACGTAAACAGTCTCATCCAAATCCAAATAAAAACTAGATTCTAATTTAAGTCTATAGACTCCAATTGCCTCAACACGAACTTTATTGCCGTCTCCCATATAAATGAACCTTTCGGCATCACTGGGGATTCGACTCTTTATACAACCTTGCATAGACACACTAATGTGGATAGTTGCACCCGTATCTATCCACCAAGTGTTGGGTGGTACTTCGGCTAAATTAAATTCACAGCAAACAAAACTGAATTGATTACCTTTCTTTGCGAGCCACTTGTGATATTTGGGACAATCCTTCTTCACATGACCAACAGTCCTTTTGCAAAAGAAACAGGGAACACCTTTATCCTATTTCTGTTGCACAGTTGTTTGTGAAGTCCCAGCATTTACAGTTCCCTTAACCTTAGGGTTTAATTTTCTTTTCTTAGTGGCCAAATAGCCATGAGAATGAATTGTAATATGCTCTTTCCATTTCTTAAGGTTGGAACCCTTAAGAACTGGAATATTATTCAAATTGGCAGATTTAGAAAACGCAAAAAACAGAAAAGCTCACAATTAACAAATATCCATGTACTTTAGTGCAATGATAATAATAAGAGAACTTGAATATAATTATCATGCAAGACTTGGTCTAATTGTAGGGGCAAACAATCAGACAAATAAAATAAAATTTGATATTTGTGTCTTTAATGGTGGGCCCTTTCGAGAAACCTAACGCATCATCATAACCAAGTCTTTGGACAGTAATTACAATATGAAGTGGTCTTCTCACCAATAAGGCTAGTTAACATGAACAATATAAACTGGGTCTGGCCAATCAAGAGCCTTCCTTTGGGCCGACTATTGACCGCATAGACAAATTCTAAAACTATATTATTCAAAAAAATAACTACCTTATACCGTTTAAAATCCGGCCAAATAATAACATTCCTTTAGGCCGATCACTATTCGCATGGATCTAAACGTAACTTTATGCAACTCAAAACTTTTACCCTCAACCGCAAAAAATTTCAATGACATAGACCACTTTGGTGGCATATCACTTTAATTTTCCTAAGCATTGGGTATGAATTGCGAAATAAACTTTATGCCCCAATTTTAATTCTTTAGTGAAACAAGTAATAACCATAGAATCCACTCGCTGTAGTCGCACTGTATTCGGCAAAAAATAAAATAAAAAACAATCACTTTTGATCCTCTTAACAGTGGGTATGAGAGCAATCTAACCATGGTCGGAACAAAAAAAATTTATACTGGAAAGTTACTCGTTTGTTGTTCCCACCAATATACAACATAGAATTAAGACAAATGTTAGGTTCTCATAAGTTGGTAACTATTGTTACCATCAGATTCAACAAGGAATTCAAAATTGATGTTTATTATTAATTGCCGCACCGTCGCCATGCAAATCGCCATATAGCATGCTGCATGCATACCGCAGATTAGACCAATTGAATAAAATCCAAAATTGATCTAACAACTAACAGCAAGAACGACTTCAACTGAGAATCAGAAATATGTCGCCGTTACGTAGATTGGATTTATTACTTGTTTCTTGAATACAGGGAAAAACAAACTTTATGTTTTCCTCAATAATTTGACAAGACGCTCTGATACCACTTGTAGGATTTCGTAAGAAACCCTAAACCCAAGATCTCATGTCAAACCATTGAAGAAAATAATTATACCGGATGCGTACCTGTCGCCATGGAGGATGAAAACCTTAGTGCGTGGTTATTGGTCTTCCGCCTCCAAAACCCTACTCTTGATCTTGACCTTAGTCTCACACACGATGGGATGGTATGAGAAAAGAGGCTAGGGTTTGGAGTGGGGACCTTGACCACATATTTATAAGGCCCGGTTCCATCATAGCCCATCATAATAGATGGAACCATATTGGGCCCTTTATTTGGTCTCTACATATAAAATCAGCCCGCACCACTTAACGCACGTGATATGACCCAAATACGTGCTAATAGAGACGTGTCCATTACCCGGGTCATATTAATTGAACGATCACAACCTTATGGGTAATACCGACATCACTCAAGCTTTATTCGACAACATACAATGTTTAATTTTATGATCTATGTAGGCCCACCAACAGAAAATTGCTAACACAATAATCTTCAACGTAATTTTTTTTTCCGTGAATAATCTGCCACGGTTCCTGTGTTTTATGTTAGATGTCTCGAAGGTATGACAGCCGTACAACGATCTTCTCTCCAGAAGGTCGTCTCTACCAAGTTGAATATGCTATGGAAGCAATTGGGAATGCTGGGACTGCTATTGGGATACTATCCAAAGACGGGGTTGTTCTTGTTGGGGAAAAGAAAGTCACTTCCAAGCTTCTCACATCCACTGAGAAAATGTACAAGATTGATGACCACGTTGCATGTGCCGTGGCTGGAATCATGTCTGACGCAAACATCCTAATCAACACAGCCAGGGTCCAGGCCCAGCGATATACTTTTTCTTACCAGGAGCCTATGCCAGTTGAACAGCTAGTTCAGTCTCTATGTGACACCAAACAAGGATACACTCAGTTTGGCGGGCTTCGTCCATTTGGTGTTTCATTTCTATTTGCCGGTTGGGATAAGAACTACGGTTTCCAGCTTTACATGAGCGACCCAAGTGGAAACTATGGTGGTTGGAAAGCTGCAGCAATCGGTGCAAACAACCAGGCAGCTCAGTCAATGCTCAAGCAGGATTACAAGGATGAGATCACAAGGGAAGAGGCGGTACAGCTGGCACTCAAGGTGCTAAGCAAGACTATGGACAGCACTAGTCTTACTTCTGATAAGCTTGAACAAGCTGAGGTTAATTTTCGTCTCTTCTGGGAAAGTTAAGTACCAGGTGAGCTCTTCAGATTCCCTTAGCAAGTTGTTAGTGAAGTTTGGGTTGACCCAACTAGCTGCCGAGGCATCTTAAATTACTTTCTTGATTCAGACCTAGGTTTATGGGCTCCTCTGATTGTATGGCTCATGGATTATGATTTCAAGAAACGTATGCGGGATAATTCGTGTTGGAATCAATATGCTTGTTTTTGTTCATGTCTTGAACCTCTGTTGGTCTACTTTCAAATATTTGACGTCTTCATCAAATCTTCAGGGCTTATTTGCAGTTCTCTTCTTCTTCTTCTGTTTGAGCTGTCTTTAGTTGGCAATCTGGCATGCTTTATCTTTCAATGATAACAAGATTATCTTTTGGTTGGAAATCAAGTATTCCTTATCTTTATACGAACATGGTATGCTTCATTCTTAAATAGGAATTCAAACTCTTCTGTACTGATAGAAATTATGCTGCATACCTGGTTCTATCATCAATTTCAAATATTGCACAACACAACTGACATCAACCGTAAATGGTGCTCGTGCTTTTCCACCTCTTGTCTTTTCTAATTTAGGTGATGGTCGATGAGCGGCTGACAGAATCATGGTTACGAACTAGTGGTTATTGTGAACCCTTGCAAAAACTTGTACTCAAGTAGTTATTTCTTTAAGATACTTCATTTTTCCATTCGGTTCTTTAGAAGTTCAGATGGTCCTTGACTTGTGACTTTCAGATTCTCTGACTGTCATTTTGTTCCTTGGGGGACACCATGTGTTTT
This sequence comes from Rhododendron simsii, assembly GCA_014282245.1. Classification (NCBI taxonomy): domain Eukaryota; kingdom Viridiplantae; phylum Streptophyta; class Magnoliopsida; order Ericales; family Ericaceae; genus Rhododendron; species Rhododendron simsii. Next base: position 11,928,241 of record CM024959.1, on the reverse strand, counting down.
TTGTTGCATTCCCGATACAGAAATTCAGACTTGCTCAACAGTTCTTGGATAGCCATTGGAGAATGCAATTTTCTTGCCAATGAATCCTTAATCCTATTTTGTTCTAAGCTGAAAGGAGGTTGATGGTATTAAAGTGTGTATAATTGTGAGGCATCGGTGCCCCGAGCATGCAGAGTTGGTGCTTGGACTATTGCTTGTGGATTTAGGATTGTAAACTACTTGTAATAGCTATGGCTGACTAGAGGATTATAAACTTAAGTATCCCCTTGGTTACATAATTGCATGTGTGTCATTATTTCCTCGCAGCTTTGTATGGTCCCGTTAATCTGGAGAGAGAGAGAGAGAGAGAGAGAGAGAGAGAGAGAGAGAGAGAGAGAGAGAGATCAGGACTGTTTCGAAGCTAACTTAGAAAGTAGATTGAGCATTATTGGCATTGGTATTCTAGTAGCGAGTATTTTGCTTGACTTGTTTACAACTCTATATATATGAAAGAGGGTTGGATTCTTGACCTCCGTTTCTCCTGGTGGTCCTAGGAGGAAAAAGAACAGTTCACGCATGAGCAAGTATTAAAACGGAACCCGAGATTAGTCGAGATAGTTTACCTCCTCTACCCACGAAGTATATGAAGCGACAGAGGTGTGCTTTCGTGCTTTGAACTACTATGGGTTGAAAGCTCACGAAGGGACTACTTCCTTTCAATTTTAGAACTTCGATTGAATGAGAAAAGAAAGTAAATAAAAAAATAAAAAAAGGAAGAAAGTTGAGCTATTCTACCTCCAATGCATATAGGCTTGGGTAATTTGGTTTTGAAGCTATCTCCTACTCAATCTTGCCATATAGTAATGAGCTTCTGTTTTTTTATTTGAGCTCTGGTTTCTTAGCAAATCACATACCGTCAGAGATCATGTTAAGTTGTGTTTGGAATAAGGATTTTGACTTTGATAGTCTTGAGGTAAAGAGACAAGCACAGTGTGTTTCAGCACTGCCCAAAATTTTTCGTGACGATAGTGGTAAAGTTAATGGACTATCAAGTAAAGAAATGGAATAGAAGATACAAGGGTGAGCAGTGACAGAATTGATTCAGGTTGTAGTGAATAAAAAATCAAACTACTAGTAATTCTTGAGGATAGAAGATTTTGAAAAGTAATCAGATTTCCAACCATTTTAACATAAGAGGATTGTAAATCATTTGTAGCATTCAAAAGTTGGATGAAATAATTAAATAAAAACGTATACTAGTTTACAATGAAATCCACTCAACGTCATCAAACTGTCACTAAAATTCACTATAGGCATTAGTCGAATTTTCGAAAGTTAACACCCATAAAATACAAGTATATTTTTTTATAGCAGGCCCAAAAATAAAAAAATCATACTATATGTTTATATAATTGTTTTTCTTGATTTCTTCTACTCCGTATTTGCTTTCAGATTGATCTTGAACACAAACAATTGATATAAATTAATTCATAGAATCAAATCACTTAATTCACGTTAGTTTTTTTATTCCTTTTCAATTCGGGACAAAACCGTGTTACTAAAAATTGAATCAAATTATCTGATTTGGATTGTGTATATGAATGATTCGTTTCTCACCCACACAAAGCAAACCGAAAGGGAGAGATAATGGGGCCCGCTTTTTGTTCTTGTAGAGAAATTTGATTTTGAAAACCTAAATCACAATTCTGGTTGCCAAAACCACAGCGAAACCAGACCACAGTTTCTTGCTCACCAGGAAATTTAAAAAGACCTAGTTTTCCTCAACTCTTCTTATTTCTTCTTTCACCCTTCATCTTTTCATGTATTGTTAATCCACCCTAGCCTAACCTTTGTATTGAACTCGTCCTCATATGTAGACTGTTGAATTCTATTCATATCCATCCCTTTTGTTTAGTCATTGACTCTACTATCCCAAGCAAATCCTGGTTGGGTTGATTAAGCTCACAAATGGAGGACTACATTCGAAAAATATGTCATGCACATGTTGTGTTCGTAGTTTCTTCCAATTATATTTACATGTTTATTTTAGTAACAAGAAACTCTCTTTTTCAGGTAAACTAACTACAATCACCTGGAAATGTATTTGATAGGTAGAGGCGATGCCTTTTTTATTTATTGGACGAAAGTAAATATTTGTAAAATAGTTAGATTAGCACATTAGAAGTGGAGTAGTTGAGCTCCAACCTATTTTCTCATGGCACCTGAAGTAATTAAGCATCGATGTGTTTTCATTGTAATCAATAAGAAAAATCCCTTACCTATCACATCATGATTATGTATTGTAAGGTTACATCTCGTATGCAAGTTAATCGTACACTGTTTTTATGAATAGTTTGCAACGCTGCGTTTCTTCCTCGATCGGAGCCCTTTGATCATGAATTTTGCTCGTTTTAGAAAGACCAAGAATGCCAAAAAGTAAAGAAAAATCGTAAAAGAAGTTAGGATCAAGATGTGGTTTTAGATGAAAGCAACTTAAGGAGAAGGTAATCAATTCGTAAATTGGAAATAGAGGTGAGATGATCAGACAAGAAAAAGATTTTCCATTTAGAACTTAAGGAAAGAAAAAGAAAAAAGAAAAAAAAATGAGAGGAAAAAATTACTATTTGCTAAATTTGAAAATTTTATTTTCTTCTCTCTTTTTATTCCAACCAAACAATAGAAAAGATTTTTTTTTTTAAATTTTCCTTTCTTTTTCTTGAGTTTCAAATAGAGCCTTAGAAAATAAAGGAAGAAGGAAATGGAGGCCAAAAAGTAGAATAACTATAAGTACAAGGATATATTTGCTAGCATGATCCATAGAAATCTTAAAACATGGGACGACTGTGGAAGTACAAACAAATAAACTAGTACTAATACTGAAGCTAAAGATTTGGCAGCAGATCAAGCAAAGCTCGCCTACCAAAGCAGATTCCCATCCGTTTGAGCTTCTGGGTATGTTCGAAATCCTCAATACCTTTGTGGGTTTTTTCTATATCTGTTAAATGTTTGCTTCTTTTATTCGGATTGTTGGAATTTGAGTTAATCCAAGCAAGAATCTGATGAGAAACATCTCTCTCTCTCTCTCTCTCTCTCTCTCTCTCTCTCATGCGGTTGTGCTGATGATGAATGGTGACCTTTCTATTTCAATGGTTTGGATCTGTTGTTTTTCCATTTTTATGTGGCAGTGCACAGATTACAAACATTCATTTTTCTCTTCTGTAAAAATTGACATGGAAATAAAATGGAACGATGTCTTTCTGGGCAAGGCCCGCCAGCTGCTTGAATTTGAGTTCCTACATTTTGGTACTTGAGTATCAGATATGGTGAAATGAAAATCAATTAAGCTCGTGTCTTGACTTCTGATTATGATTAATTAGTCTGTCATAGTATTTGATGGACGTAGAAAAACGGTCACGATTCACGAATACAACCTTTAAGTTAGATTTGATGGTTGATGAGCAATTTTCGCTGTTGGGCATGCTCTATCCAATAGTCAACTACTTGTAAATGCAGTCTTCAGTGGTAAAGAATTTACGATGTAGTTCTACAGTTCTACTTAGTAATGATTTTGGTCAATTTAGTAGCCTAAGATGACGGCTTTTGATTCCAGAAGTTGGATTTTTTCCTGTGACTAGCTTAGTACTGCTTTCTAACTTTCTTGACCCCCTAGAGCATCCACACCCATAAATGCCAATTTGTCATTGCCATTCTCATTTTTAGGCTATAAATTTTGTCATTTTGCCAAAAGAATGGCAAAGTTTTTGCACCCTTGATTAGTGGAATGTAAACCACTAGTCAATTTATTGTTTAAGGCACAACAATTAGCTGAAACTGAAAGTAAAATTCAGGTTGGGAAATCCTTGTTTCCTTGAGAAAACAACAAAGCATTTTATAACGCACATTGAATTCTTGATGCATGAGGTATTGCTCTTATAATGGGTGTGGTTGTTCTTTGCATCAGTCATTGTGCTTGCAACCTTCCTCAAGAACTTGGATTTAAGTGATATATCAAACTCGCCCGAGATCATATACTAGAACACAAGAAACTGCAGCAGAACCATCTTTCAACATGGCTTTATTAGCAAAATTACGCTGTATCACCGTGGATGTTACTGGTACACTCCTTGCTTACAAAGGGGAACTTGGGGACTACTATTGTATGGCTGCCAAATCTATTGGATTGCCTTGTCCTGATTACAAACGTGTGCACGAGGGCTTTAAACTTGCATACTCCAATATGGCAAAGAAGCATCCATGTTTTGGTCATCGGGACAAAATGCCCAATATTGTTTGGTGGAAGACTTGCGTGAGAGACTCCTTTATCAGTGTAAGATATATTAATTGATCATGTTTCCTTGCATTCCCTGCCTTTTTCACTAATGAGACCTTTTGGCTGTGTTTAAATCACGAATTTTTGGAGGGATATATCAAGGATAAGGAAATGACAGGAAAACAGAAGACGTGAATTTAACACAATCACTTTCATTATCTTCCTTTTTGTTTTCCTTTCCTCTGAATATTGCCACATGATTCCATCATCCAAACACAACCTTACCATTTCCAAGGAATGAATGATTGTTGATCTTGAATTCTTGACAGGCAGGGTACGATTATGATGAGGACACATTTGAGAAGGTATTCAAGCGCATATATGCAATGTTCGGTTCATCTGCACCTTATACTATCTTTCCGGATTCTCAACCATTCCTAAGATGGGCTCGTAAAAACGGTCTCAAGGTAGGGATAGTTAGTAACTCCGAATACCGTTATCAGGAGGTGATTCTTCCTGCTTTGGGTTTGAATCAGGTAATATTAAAGTAGAACTCAAGAAATGAGATCTCATTGAAACTCCTACTTTGTTGGTTTCTTTTGTACCTCTAAGCGCCTGAAAATGTGGTAATATCTTGTGATTTTGTATTTAGGGAACCGAGTGGGACTTTGGTGTGTTCTCTGGTATTGAAGGTGTGGAAAAGCCAAACCCTAAGATATATCAGATTGCGTTGCAGAAGGCCGGAAGTATTGCCCCAGAAGAAACCCTACACATTGGAGACAGCATGCGGAAGGACTATCTGCCGGCAAAAAGTGTGGGGATGCATGCATTGTTGTTGGATAGGTTTAAGACTCCAGATGCCAATGATTGGAGAAAATCAGGTGCACCTGTTCTAGATGACCTGGTGGCTGCACAGGAATGGCTTACTTCTGAAAATCAGACTTGCTAATGAGTTTTTAAAGTATTTCTTCAATGCGCAATATGTACTGACACGATGGAAAAGATATCCATTTCCATTGTATGACAGTCAAAAAATGTTAATTGATTCTGGTCATCAGACAAAAGCATTACATGTTTTTCTAGTATCTATCTATCTCTCTCTCTCTCTCTCTCTCTCTCTCTCTCTCTCTCTCTCATTATTGTAGTAAAATGGGCAATTAAGTTTCTAATCTCTTTTCTTGGTATTATTTGCTGCTTGATCACTGCCACTAGGACCGGTCAAAGAATTAACGAGTAATGAATATTTGCGACTGAGCAACAGTGCAGCCCCCTGGGAAAAGAGTTTCATATTTCTGCATAGGATGGTGATTTGTAATGCAAATTGTGTCTTTTTGAATGACTAAGTACTGGGACTTTGAATGTCCTTCAGACAATTTTGGCACTGGTATGCAGATTGAATGAGCTGATCACATCTTATGCTGCCTTTTCTGAACAGTATACTAGGGACCAATTCAGAGATTTGTTTATACACTGAGCTTCATAGGCTTTTTGATCTACCAAATGGGCACTGTCAAGTTGAAGATTGATCTTTCTTTAGCTATTGACTATCTCTCTCTTTCATGTTGTGTTCGTGCGAATCAATGTCCTACTGAGGTTACTATTTGAATTTATAACATCAACATTGGTTTAGATATCAATGCTACGGGATTGAAGTTAGATTGTCAGTTATCGTAAATTGCAAATCGATTTTCAATGAGCTTACATGAACCTGAACGCACACGATGCTAGAGACTCCCATGGATATTATTGAACTTTGAAGTAGCAAACATCAACGACATGCCTAAAACTTGAGACTTCTTTTTGATAACTCAAATTGTCTGTCGTTTCCTAGTGAGAGCCCCATTCACTTCTCAAGGGGTGGGCCAATGATTAATTTTCAGCTCTACTCTCGAGGGTGCTATCTCGTGCACTACTCATGGGGCTTATCCCCTATAACTATACGTAGTTAGTTTTATTGGAGTGCAATCAAAATATGAAATTTACCGCTCAAACTGTTAGATCACCAATTATTTCATGAGACTTTCTAGAATACAATTAGAAGGTAATGTAAATGCCCAGGCAATGCTCTTCATGACATTGATTATATTCAATCCCAGGGAAATGTAATCTATCCATTACATTTGAAGGCGAAAGTTTATCATCTCTATGGTACTAACACTTCCCCTCGCATGTTATCCCATTTGGAAGAAGTAAAAAAGTTCATATACTCCGATGAAATGTGCACAACAATCTGCATCTACGCAAAGAGATTAAATTCTTTACACTGACGGTGTAAACATTTGTTTCCTTCAAATCAATTATATTGCTCAATGTCGTTATGTTTTATTGATTGGGACCATTGTTTTGCAACGTGGCGCAATGTAATTGATTTAGAGGAAACAAAAGTTTACACCGGTGGTGTAAAGAATTGATTCTCCTAAAGAAAATGACTGAACCATCTAATCAAACTATTTGCTAAATGCAAACGGAGTGGAGTGCAGTTGGTGCCTCCTTTATATTCACACGCATATGGATAGGGTTCGATTCCCGTAAGCACCCATCCTCCTCTCAATACTCCGAAGATAGATTGGATTAGGTTTAACGAATGAAAAACTAAAAAACTACTTGCTAAACTTTTAGGGCTTTTTGACTTTTTTGGTCCCCAAAGTATTTTCGTCGCGCCATTTTGGTCCCCAATATTTCAATTGCTAATATTGCATCCCCAAAGTATCAATTTTGTCTTTAAATGGTCCATGCGGCTGACGATGTTCTTCCCTCCATCAAAACCAAGGGCAATCTTGGTATTTCACCTCGTCTCTCCCTCAAAATGGCGTCGTTTGGTTAGCCAAATTGGCTTTTTGACTTTTTTGGTCCCCAATATTCCAATTGCTAATATTGCATCCCCAAAGTATTAATTTTGTCTTTAAATGGTTCCTGCAGCTGACGTCGTTCCTTCCCTCCATCAAAACCAAGGGCAATCTTGGTATTTTACCCCTCTCTTCCTCAAAACGGCATCGTTTGGTTGGAATTTGAAAATATTGATTTTTTCTTCCATGGTTCTCTTAGGGTTCTCATTGAAAGCCATAAAGTAAAAAATAATAATTATGACCCTTTAGAATAAAATGATCAAAAAATTAAAATCTTTGCACCGGTTCAAACAGGTTGAAAATTGAAACACTTGATTATTTTAGGCTGTTTATATATTAAAAAATATGGTGAAAAAATTAAATATTCAAATTTTCAATCTGTTTGAATCAATGCGAAGATCTTAATTTTTTTGATCATTTTATCTTAAAGAGTAATAATTATTTTTTTGACTTTAAGGCTTTTAATGAAAATCCTAAGAAAACCATGGAAGGAAAAAATCAATATTTCCAAATTCCAACCAAACGACAACGTTTTGAGGGAGAGGGGGTGAAATACCAAGATTCCCTTTGATTTTGACGGAGGGAAGGAACGGCGTTAGCCGCAGAAACCAATTAAAGACAAAATTGATATTTTGGGGATGCAATGTTAGCAATTGGAATATTGGGGACCAAAATGGCACGACAGAAATATTTTGGGGACTAAAATGGCCCGACAGAAATACTTTGGGGACCAAAAAAGTCAAAAAGCCAATTCGGTTAACTAAACGACGCCGTTTGAGGGAGAGAGGGGGTGAAATACCAAAATTGCCCTTGGTTTTGATGGAGGGAAGGAACGGCGTCAGCCGCAGGAACCATTAAAAGACAAAATTGATACTTTGGGGATGCAATGTTAGCAATTGGAATATTGGGGACCAAAATGGCACGACGAAAATACTTTGGGGACCAAAAAGTAAAAAGCTAAACTTTTAGCCCATATGCTTTTTGAGTACATTGTATAAGAAATCTTTGACTTGGATATTCTCATTGGGTAAAAGATCCCATACAAAATCAGCAGTAAGGGCCCCACCCATAATGGCAATAAAAACATCTCAACTTGAGAAAGAATTTAGCCATTCTATACAGACAGTCCCCTGAACCATCAACAAGGTGTGTGAATATTAGCCATTCTATACGGGTCTCATATCGAGCCTCACTTTGCCGATTGGATGCGTTTATTTTTCACATGTTCGTTTAGGGTTTTGAAAGAGGTTTGAGTGGAGAGAGAGCCAGAGAACTTAACTCAATATTGGGACTAGACCTGGGTAACGGGTCGTGTCGAGTCGTGTTCGTGTCGTGTCAGTCGTGTTCGTGTCGCAAAGCGACCCATTTAAAACGAACAAACCCTAACCCGTTAAGTGTTATCGTGTCTCAGTTGCCTAACTCGAGCATATATTATGTATATATGTTCGTGAAAATGGGTATTAGTAAAGTCGTGTCAAAACCCGAATCCGACCCATTTAGAAAAAAATGTTCAACCCTAACCCACTAAACGTGTTACTGTTGCCCAACTCTAATTCGGGACTTCTCATCAATCTAATTCTTAGGTAATGTTTCTCACCTTTCAGGTCGGAGTCGGATCCTGTCAAGTTTGGTCCATTATTTTCATCCGAATCATCCAAAAATATTTTAAACGGTTTAGATTTGTTCGTGTAAATTTTTATTAAAAAATATTCTAAACACCCTAAATAAATCTAAACCAGGTTGCACACCAACTGCTAGTGCAGGTTGGTAGTCTCCTTTCTCCCTCTATGGAGGCCTTGCTTCGAGCCCCACGAGGGACGGGTTTTGGGGGTCAGGGCTATGAATAGCATTTGGACCCGTACTAACTCTAACACTCCATTAACCTCTGTTAATGTAAATAAAAAAACAGGTTGCACACTATTGGGGCGTATACGGTTTTTCAAGTCACGTATTTTCTTAGTTTTTGTTTTGTGTGTGTGTGTGGGGGGGGGGGGGGGTGTTGTTCTATACATTTCTCGACCGAATAAGAAATGGACCACGGTCCCACCAAGCGTTGTTATCCTCCAGTTTGGGAATTTGTGGACCTTTATTTAGTCCACAACAATGATCGAAATCGTTAATTTTTATAGAACTCGTTGAGTATCATGTGAAAAAATCAGATTGATCAAATCTTGATACATATATAAAGAAAACAGAGTTATGTGAGGAAAACTGACATGAGAAAATATGATTTGAAACTCATCTCTCATTTTACTCTTACAAATCTGTCTCACTCATATAGCTTTTGATGTTTAACCAAACTAATTTTTCTTTCGTATTTTGTGCTCAATAAGATCTACGAAATGAACTATTTTGATCATTGTTATGGACCAAGTAGAGGCCCACAATGATTCAAACTTAACTGGACCGGAAGTGACAAACACTGGATGGGAGCTTCGTCCATAACAAATGGATATTACTGAGGATTAGGAGGAAATAAAAGTAGTTAATTAGCCCTAAGGTTACTCGGTATGGTTGGTTGGTTTTGCTTTCCACATAATTGATTAAGTTCGAATATTGGCGTCAGGATGCAAGAGAGTTATTTATTTGTGAATCAATTTTAACGTGAATGGGCCTGCCTTTGACCGGGCCATGAGAGGAATCATTCGAAATATACACGTAAACTGACCCGGACAACCTAAGGATAGGAAAGAAAGAAAATAAAATAAATGGAGCAGTTTGGAAACGAAGGATAGGAAAGAAAGAAAATAAAATAAATGGAGCAGTTTGGAAACGAAAGCAATGCATAGCTGCCATTATTTAATCTACAATCAAACCTACTTCGCCTTCGCGTCCGGCAACAAGATAGCTGTTTTATCTTTTCTATCTCATCTCCCCATTCTTCTTCGAAAAGGTACGGTCCCTTCTCCTTCGGATTTTCTCTGAACTTTCTGGTTATTTCACAAACTACAAGAAGATTCCCCTTCATGTATTATCGTTATATTTATGTTCTTTATTTTTCGTTATCCCCGACAATTTAAGGTCAACAACTTAAGGTCTTGGGTGATGGGTATCCGATATTTTGAATCAAAGAAGCCAGAAATTTGGTCTAGGGTTGTTAGATGATGCCCCTTTTTTTGGCTTTTAAAAACCCTTTTTTTTGTTTGTTTGTAAATTTGGGAGAAAGGGTTTTGAATAATTTTGAGCTGTGATTTCAGGGTAAATGGCAAAAAGTTCCTTCAAGCAAGAGCATGATTTCGGTATGCTCATATATTTTTATTTGTGTTATGATTGCTGAATTCAGAGTAGTTTTGTTTCTTGGAGTAAGAAATTTATTGCGTCTCTTTTGTGTTCAGAGAAGAGACGTGCTGAGGCTGCCCGGATAAGGGAGAAATACTCGGATAGGATTCCGGTGAGAATTAAGCATTGTGTCAAGACACCAATTGTTTAGCATGATTTTGATTCTTCTTGATTATGTTGTAATACTATTTTTGATCATGGTTTTGATTTTTCATATGCCCCATTTATGCATTTTTGTGATGACAATTGACATTGGCAGTACCCTGTAGCCGAGGAAAAGATAATTTCGTACTGACAAGATTTTTCCATCTTATGACCGAAAGAATGGCATACCTCTTAGAATTTTTAAGTATGTAATATCTTCAATCTTTATATGTCTTCAAGCCAAGGGATGATAAGTGTGAAGTCGAGTTGCTCTAGCGGGTTACATTCGTTGTGCAAAAACACTACATGTCATGGAAGGAAGGAATAGCCATATTTTGGATCCTGGCAAACTGTTTGACGTTTTGCCATGATTTTTCATGTGTTGGCTTTTGAAACATAGGTGCAAATGTGTTGATGCATGATTTTTACTAGGGTTTCCTCGACTAGTTGTTATCCGAGTTCAATCCAGCACATCAGTTTTTTCTGCTCCCTGCTTTACATAAATTTTCGTACATGGTTTGGAGATTCGATATCTACCTTTTTACCATCGTGGTTTTATGATTTCAAGGTAATCGTGGAGAAAGCAGAGAGAAGCGACATTCCGACCATTGATAAGAAAAAGTAAGTTTCATTTCTATTCTAGTAATTAATCCTTGATTCTGTGTTTTGCTGCCTGGTTTCCATTCCTGTTTACTTCCATTAGTTTGCCCTTGATATTTCTTGTTTATTCTTAAGAGTTTAAGCTGCTTTAGTTGTTTATATCTAACAGTTGAGATTATAGCTGAGTTTTACTTGGGATAGATTAGTACACATGCATATTCAACATTATTCTAGCTTTTAGGCACGATGCTTGTGAGGTGTACAAGAGCCATTGGTTGTGCAGCAGTGACCGTTTAAACTGCCAAGCGTGAGAACTTGGGTTCTAGTCATCATAGTAGCCACTTTGTGCTTATTATGCCAATGGTTAGTCTTACCTATCTGACTTTGATTCTAGAACGTCATTTTAAGAAATTGTAGGATGGCATTACATGAGCTCTTTTTATCAAAATTTTTTGTTTACTTTGGATAAAATTCGGGGTTCATGGAACTATTCTTCGCTTTTTTAAGTTTGGGAGTCTGTTTGGACCCAGTTACGTGCCGGCTTTGATGTATCTACCTCTGGTCCTTCTGAACAACAATTGGAGCCTGAGATTGGCTGTGCGTTTCAGTTTTTGGTATAATGTTTTTGAGCCAAAATAGGAAGGTATCATTTGTAGATTCTATTGGGACATCCGTTTGCAGACTCTATTGCTGCATGATGAATATATAATTTCTTCTTTTACACGGGGCCAGTTTAAGAGGTTATCCTAAGAATGAACTGTGAAATATACATTGCGAGTACTTTAATCCAAAAATAAGGGAATACGGCCCTTCTTGTCATGCCTTCTGCCATGAGACCACCCTAACAAAAGCAATTCCTTAAACACGAAAGAAAACCAAATAATTGTTCCTTAATTAGTTATGGTTTTCCTTTCTAACCTGAATGATGAGATTGTAGGTATCTCGTTCCGGCTGACTTGACAGTAGGACAATTCGTCTATGTAATTCGGAAAAGGATCAAATTGAGTGCAGAGAAGGCAATTTTCATATTTGTGGACAATGTCCTGCCACCAACTGGTAATCTTTGGGATTTTGCCTTCTTAAGTTAGACAACTTAAGTCTGGTCTGTTTGTTACATTGCTAGTTGAAGCTTATTGTCTATCTGTGCGGCCATTACGGTCATTTGTTGCAGGGACAATTATGTCTGCGATATATGATGAAAAGAAGGATCAAGATGGGTTCCTATATGTCACCTACAGCGGAGAGAACACATTCGGGGAGGAGATTTTGCAGTAGCATATGGTAACTTGGAGATTACATCAAATTTCAATTGCCGTGCTTGAAATACCGTCGTTATTGCACGCATGTTATGAGACTTACCAGAGTACAATCATGTGTAGATAATAAAAACATGTATTATGTAAGTCAGCTGTGACAGGTTGTAATAAATTTGCATTTGATCTTATTCCTGTTCTTCTGTTATAGTTCAAATCAGAGAGGAAGGAAGCAATTTAAGTGTTCTGTTGCACGGTTAGATGATCCAGGACAAATGTTGAGTGCAATGTTGTGCAATGTTTGCCAATAAAGTACCTCAACTGTGGATAAGTGGACACCCCTAGGCTCCCTGCCTCCCACAGATCATACCGTGTAGTACCACTTCCGTGAGTCTTTTCATTGGTTGGTGACCGTCTCGTAATAACGTTGTTGAACTTAATTAATTAGGCCTTTAAATCTATTGCCATAGATGGGACCATGACGAGCTCCACATTTGCTCAACTGAACCATTATTGATTGCCTAGTAAATGGTGAGCTAAATCAAACAGGAATTTCACCAATGTTTTTAAGGTGGTATATAGGATTTTGAAGCGACTCTGAGACAGCCATTCAATTTGTCGAAAAAGGGTCCCTGCAAAATTATCAATGTTTGGATATCATATAAAGACAAGATGGATTACTATGTTTAGTCTTTAGCTTACATCATACACCCATATGCATACACCTATATGCCTACTACATCACTTACGCGACATTATACATTGGTGGTACCCATAATTAAAGTCATTATTCTGTTCTGCACCACACATAATTTTGACCTCATATGTGAACTGTTCATACATCATACGTTTGCATCACTATTTCACACATAATTGGATTTTACTATTCACAAGATGTGACTTTTCTATACACGTAATTCACCCCTTCCGAAAAGTATAGTAGAGTCACATCTTGTGAATAGTAAAATCCAATTATGTGTGAAGTAGTGATGCAGACATATGTTGTATGAAGAGTAATGTTCAATTATGTATGGTAGAACAATAATGTTTAATTATGAATACCACCTGTATTGTCGTAAGTGATATAGGCATATAGGTGTATGATGTAAGCTAAAGACTAAGCACAGTAACCCATCTTGTTTGTACTCCCCTCCTTATGCTTATAAAAGGAGGGCACCTCTCTTTTGTAAAGCGAAGCCAGTGCAAGTCAGTGTTTCCAATAAAATATCCTGTGTCTTGTGTTCTCTCTATTATCATTTCAAGTAACACTATAGCCTCTTCTTTGCACGAACGCATGGAAACAGGCTCACACGAGCCAGTTTTAAAGAAAACGCCCTGAACCAGAAGCATGATATATATACTAATCTTAGTAGCAAGCATCTTCCATTCGATTGCACGAATTCCCAACTGTTGATGGACTGGAACATTTGTTCAATACTATTGTAATTGTTTTCCCCATAAAGATCAACAAACTACCGGTGGCAACGCATTTTCACGTTTGTGAGCCCCCAAACAACCACCAAATGCAACAACCAATATTGTCGAATAATGTCTTCTCAAGTCTATTTGCTAACGAATCAATGGGAGCAATCATGCCCCGCTACAGCTAACAATGAAAGGTTTTACAAAGTTGACGAATTCAGAGGTCCTGATCCCTAACTTCAGATCGACCTCTCCACCTCCCAGCCAAAAGAACTCTGGATTAAGCTTCACAATTGCCTCATCCAAAATCACCTGGAATCAATTCACACTCAACACTTCAAAAACTAGCAAAGATAGCATAACCACGCATGATGCACCTATTTTCTGGGTTTTACAGTGCCTGAGGCACATACATTGTTAAATATACACTTCTGTGTTTAAACATGTCGTTTACATTTACAAAAAGCAGAAAATACACTACAGGCAACAAGAGCCCACAGACCAGGATATCGTTGAATTGTGTTGGGTAAAAGATGGAACAAATCATTCTAATAGATCGAAAACTGTTTGCTAGAGAGATGAACAAAATAATGAAATTACCGGAATATCTGTTTCCATGCCAACACAGGTCACCGCATTGTGCTCATAACCAGTCAACTTCTGAGATATTTCCTCTGGGGCAAGCCTCACTGCATAAACAATATCAATGACAATGATCTAAAAAAGACAAATTCCACCACCATCGGGAAATAAAGGCATTTTGCATACAACCAATTAGTCTGAAGCCAGATTAATGCCCACAAGCCCAATTGAGCGACAGATCTAAAAAAAGACAAATTCCACCAGCATCAGGAAATAAAGGCATTTCGCATACAACCAATTAGTCTGAACTTAAGCCAGATTAATGCCCACAAGCCCAATTGAGCGACAGAAACAGTGAGTGAAAAACATGGAGGTATCTCCTCCAACATAAATCTTGTAGCAAAGATGCCCAACTAAGATAGCAGTAGTTGCTGAATTGGCAAACTTGCATATTATCCCGTTAAAAAAGAAGCGTTGTTGGGCTGGAATTTCCAATCAAGTTGGTTTTGCAAACACAATTCCCAACACACCGTAAGTGTATAGACTAGGTGGCTGAACTCGCCAACATCAAAATGTATAGATCCCAAACTCAATAATGCATAACTGTGTCAACCTGCTCTCAAATCATCAAGCTTTTTAGACGTGCTACTGTTTTCCTGCACAGCAATATTAATTTCTTGATAGGGTAGGCATTAAACAGTCAAATTTGATTTGGACAGGGCTATACTTGACCCGTCAAGTTTGAATTCAGATGATCAACAGCTTAAGATATTTGGGCAGAAGAAAACCCCATAAGCATGACTCTTCCAAGTTCCAACAAATACTTACCTCCCAATGATTATAGAACTCATGCTTATCTCTAAAAAACTGCAAAGAAAGATTTCAGTGGGATCTATTCCAATGCCTATACACATCATACCCGAAGAGAAAGATTCCAGCTAACAACAGGGTTGAGAGAGAAGCACATAGGCAATTTTACCTACACTTTTGTGTGAAGAAGGATTATTGTGACTCGAACTCACACTACAGGGATATCACATGCCATCATACCATTCATTAACCTCTTTACTAGTTTTGAATGACCAAATCATTGAAGAAAGAATATAATCCATGCAGACCAGAACTAGTATCAGCCAAAAGCAAAGCTAACACATACCCAGGCGGAGAACTACGATTATTAATGTGATGGGATTGGGGCCGTAGTAACTTACAGTTGAATTTCTTCTTTGGTATTCTCCCATCATTAAGCGCATAAAGAAAGTTCTTCACAGTCTCAGCATTAAATCGAGCAGTATACTGCAAATAAAAAGTGCCCAACACTGAGATAACAGTAGGATAGATCCAATCATTTGTTGACGAGAAAACACTAAGTACCTGAACCACAACAACGTAATACTTCGAATAGTTGTGATCACTACAATCTGTTACGTTAGAAGGGGCTTGCGTATTAACCTGCATAGAACAAGAAGAAACTAGGACTTGTAATACTTTTTTCACAAAAATCAATATGAAAGGAATAAGGCCTAAGATAAAGCACAGTTAGATGTTCTAGAACTAGGAAAAATTGTCCACCAAAAAGTTTGAGCACCACAGCAATGCCATCATTTCAATCATCAACACTGCCACACTTTAACATCTGTGTGTGTGTGTGACACCCGGCACTAACTTTTGGCACCATGCGGTGCACCTAATTCCATATGTATATATATAGTACCAGTCTACCAGACACTAACTTTTGGCACCATTCAGTACAGCTAATTCCTTCTATAAGAATCTCTGAAGATCAAAACCTGAGTTAAGCCAGTGCAAAGTAGGAGAGAATGCCAGTCAAAGGAGCATCCATGTAAAAGGTTGAAAGCCCCAAGGAAATGAGAATTTTGACCCCAGGTCCCCAACGAAAGCGATATAGGGCTGCTAGAACTCATTCTACACCACTTATAAATTCATCAAGTAAATTCAGTGAGTTAATCAACTTTGAGAGGTACAAACCAATCACCAAAGCCAACACCTTAACCAGCCTATTATACTCAAGGGCCTTGCTCTCTACAAAAGCAGGCATTATAGTGCCGGGGGCGACACTGTGAAAGATGGAAGGAGGATTGTGCTTCCCCAAACAGGTGTGTAAGCCTTATCAAAAAACAGGTGTGTAAGCCTTGTCTACCAACAAGAGATAGAGAGGCCACAGGCATGACAGGAGCATGGATTATAGATCATGACAAATTCCAAACAAATTAAGACATGGACGGAAAGGAAGACAATGTAAAAGATTGTACTTTTTTGTTGTCTTACGCATAAAAGGTTGGCAAATCGTGAATCGAAAAAAGCCTTTTTAGAATTGTGAACTGAATCGAATCGTGAATCACAAAGATAACAGAATGTATGCATACATATTAAAGATTCACGATAGTAATAAAAGCTTAGCCTTAATAAAATAGAAGGTATGATTTTAACAATGATTGTGTAGCCTAGTACGTAATAAACTTGCTCATATGGCAGTATAAGTGACTTGGTCTGAGGCTATGAGCCCTATCGTGATCTATGATATGGAGGATACAATAATTAAGAAGACCAATTTGTCAAAATTTGCTTACATAAAGGATGTTATAATCAATAGCATTCACACTTGTATAATTCTAATCTAACAAATAAAATAACTACATTTTAAAGATGTTGAGGTCATCTATTGACTAATATAAAAATAAAGTAATAAACTATTGAAATTTCACTTAACTAATAATACATAATTCATGAGAATAAGGTATCTTTCAGTCGAACATATCAAGAATATTTAGTTTAATGTTTGGAAAAGATGAGCAAAAATGGTCAATAACAACCTGCGATGAGAATAAATGATATAATCAACAAGTGATCAACAAATCTCGCATGGGTATACCGTTTTTTCTAAGTTAACACTCTAGGAAAGTGTGTTCTTATTTTTCCCCAAAATACATGGTGAAGATAAAAGAGATTTCATATTTGTCGAATGCAACAATTGTTACATTTGCATGAATCGAACTGTGAATCGCACGGTTCATCACTGATTCTGTTTAAAACTCGATCCCCCAATAGATTCGTATTGTTTTTCATGAATCACGAATTGACTTGTGAATCATGCAATCCTGACAACATACATAGGCGACTAAAAATAATGAAAATATACCACTAATTCAACACAAAAACCTTTTGACACATGCTTTAAACATCATTAAAAATGATAGAGTTATTCGCTAACAAGCAATGCAACAAAGAAGGGAAACAGGTAACTCACAAACTCACCTGCAACTTAGTTTAGAACTTAATTATAAACAGGAAAATGTAAAACACTGTCCCTATCATGTAGCGAAATGCATCTCAAGACATCACACACGTGTTTGAGCCTTGTCCCTAACATTCTAACAGAAAATCAATACTAAAGATGAGCCAAGACACGTGTGTTCAACATTACCCTCACACCCAAGGCACAGGTGTGGTAGACAGTTGCAGTAACTGAAATGTAGTGTCCACACTCCATGCCTTGTCCAAATCCAATCTCACCAATGGCTACTTGGGAGTTGGGACAAGAATTTGGGAACTTACACCGCACAAATCTATTAGAATACACTATCAACATGTCAACATCTATGGCACGTTGATCATAACAAGTCCACAGTCCACCTATCATGCTATAATTGCATTGCCTTGCCAATTCTTATTGGTCCATGTGGCCATTGAACTCCACTTTTTTAGGAACTGGGTGATTTTATGAAGGGACCAAGCCAAGGAAATAGCCTTGGACAAGCAAACAACCCAGCAGCCCAACCTCCGAGACACTAACTATAGAACACCTACGCTAAATCATCTTACAACAGACAAAATGGAACAAAGAAACAAACTGCCAAACAAGACTTAACAGCCAGCTAACATGGTTGAAAACACTGGAAGGAATCCCCCATTCCTGGCAAATAGAGACATTAACTTCAGAATGAGGCAAATTCCTCCAGGAGCACATACTAGCTTTGATTTCATCCTTAATTCTTTTCCCAAGGGCAGAAAAATCCTCTCCAATCTGGCTAAAAATCCTAGAATTCCTCTACCTCCATACTCGGAGTCCATAGATAGCACCCAGACGCAGCCAAACTCAATTGGAAAACCACATATTGCACCAACTTAGAACAATGCTGAGTGCGCCATTAGATCTCTGTCAGCAAGTCCAAAACATACAGCTACGGATGCATTTACCTTCTGCCACATTTTCCCACACAGCTACGGACTATGTACACCTATGAAAAACTGAAATGTATAGTATCCATAAATAAACCACCAATAAAATACTTCAAATTCTATCATTTCAACATTAATGTTCTCGCACTTATCGGCTATAGTAGCAAAGCTACTAATGAAGTCTTCATAATCAAGCTTCTTCACTGTATCCTTCTCAATGGGCAATACAATCAATCCATTTAATCTATCTTGAGACACTCTTGAGCAAAAATAAGTTTTTATCAATTTTAACTTTGAAAATCTTCTTTTCCCAGACGCAGCTGTAACCAGTATATATAAAGGCCTTAAACATTTGGGCCTATTTTCATGTGTAGCAGACTTAAACAAAAATTGAATCTAATATATACAAGGATCTCAAATAATATGGGGCCCTATTTTTTGCCCGAAGCCGCAGCCTCTTTGGCTTGTTATCTAAGCCGGTTCGGTGTTAGCTGGTCCTAACACGAGTCATCAAAAAGCAGCACTAGGGCGAATTCCAATCACATAGAATGAAATCTAAGGCTACCGATCATTAAACAGAACATACAATGAACATCCCAATCTCAATATAACTGTATTGATATAAGGTTGGAGGAGAGAGTACCAGGACAATGCTTTTGCAGAGGTGGTGGACGGAAGAGGCAACGAGGACGTCTCGTCGGTATTCGAGGGGGGAATCGTAGTAATCGGAGGGGACTCGCCTGAACGAGAAGTCTCGCACGCCGTTGGAGCCGAGGATGGCGGAGAGGCGGGATTCGGTGGTGTTGGTGGCTGCGGCGTTTTCGTTGGGAGGAGAGAGGGAGAGGGAGGCGGAGAAGTGTTGGGGCAAATGGGAGAGCTCGAGTTGGATGATTCGTTGGAGGATTTGGGTTTGTCTTCTCTCCAGCTCTCCCAGTGACGACTCCATGTCGGCGCCTGCGCTCTCTCTCTCTCTCTCTCTCTCTCTCTAGGGAGAGAAATTAGAAAGAACCGGCCAAATGGAAGTGATTTTCGCGGGGAAGGTCCACTCCAATTTTTTCATGTCCTGTACTGTCCAGTTTTGAGTTGTTGTGGGCCCCTCCCGGTTCTGAAACAAAGATCGGAATCGTTCGTTTTGCAGAACTTGTTAAGTATGGAATCCACTCAAAAAGTTAGCTTGATTGAATATCGATAGGTACATAGGCAAAATAAATTTGTAAAAAAAAAATGCGTTGACAAAATTTTTATTGAAACACAAAATTGCCCATTTCTTTTTGTACAAATATATTTCATTCATGCACTGATTGATATTCGATCAAACTAATTTTTTTGACATGGTTGATATAATTGACGAACTCTATAAAATGAACAATTTTAATCGTTGTTATGGGCTTGAGAGGGGCCCAAAATTAGATCGGACTGGACATTAATAAACTGAACTCGACTTCCCCGATTTTTGCACCCTTTTCTTGATTTTTACATTTCTCTCTTTTTATTTTTTAGTGTTTCAAATATGTGTATTTTTTCATTAAAAAAAGAAAGAAAAGAGTGAATATAAGAAATTGTTAGTTACTGTGTGTGGAGGGCAGTAATGTGTTGCGCTCTTCACCAAGGTTGTTGCGTAGACTAGACGATCAAGATCACCTGTCCGGCCGCATTATCAGTACCCGACCTTTGTGCGTTTGAAATGCTGCCACATTACCCAAGTCTGAAACCTTCTACGAACTTATTACGGAGAAATGATTTTCATACTCCCCTTTCATGATTACATTCCCCTTTTTTAGATTCACGTAAATTTACAATATTATCTTTGGATGTGTAAAAAGTTTATTGAAAAAAATGTAACATAGTAAATTCATGTGGATAAAGACAGAAAAAAAGAATGTAGATTGTAAAAAGAAAGTGTAAAAATCACTTCTCAAATTTATTTACCGTTTTCTATATGTTTTTAGTTTTTTTAGTTTTTCGGGAAAAAAAATTCATATATTGATTAATTTTGATGAGAAGAAACACAACTTCGGTAAGAATTGAAAACCGTGAAATGAAGTGTTTTAGACCCGAACTTGAAGGAAAATGAGAGAAAATGGGGGGAAATGAGAAAAGTTTCACTCTGCAGAATACTTGAATTTGCTATTTTATCTTATCTTTCTCTCCAAACCAAAAAATGGAGATTTTTTTTAAAATTTTTTTTGAACTTTTGCTTAGATTTTTTTTTTTTTTTTCCAGTTGTGTGGCTAGGAGGGCCCATATTTTGAGTAGGATTGACAAATAGGCAGGTGTGTTTTTAAAGTGTATGCAATAGAATTACTGCTTTGTTTTTAGTGAAAAGGAGTATTAAGTTAGCTTAATGGGATTTTGCCCTTAGCGGAAATTGATATTGGCAATCCAAAAATTGAAGCAGACACTCTAAAATCAGTCATTGTGTTTGGTTTGTAATTTTGAGATTTATTTTTTAGATAAAAAAGTTCTATAGATTTGCATATTTTTCCTTCTTTAGTAATTTTTTTTTTAACATTTTGACAAACTCTTTTCCTTTTTGAATAGAGATACACTATATACATCCAAAAAATAAAAAAAAATAAATAAATTGACAAAAAAATCACTAAAGACAAAAAATACGGATGATGAAACAGTTAAAAATTTTGGAAAGATTATTTCTGAGAAGAGAACCAAACAAAGTGGTCCTATAATTTCAAAGCCACATTCTTTTATTTTTTGGAGTGCTTTCATCAATTTTTGGAGTGTTAATATCATTTCCCTTTGCCCAGCCATTAGGTTTCTCCAATTCTTTAACTACTTTAAACAGACTAAGTGGGCTAAAATTTAAAAAATACGAATTTTGAGATAAACCATTCTTTTCACATATGTCAACTAAAAATTCATTTTATTCGTTTTAGGATTTGGATTTTTGACTCTTTCTCTGCGCACGATCTCCAATAAATTTTCTTTATTTATCTCTCTCGACTCATTACCCCAAAATCCAAACCAATTCCAAAATGAACAAGCCCTTAGTAGAAAATAAATTGTTTGAAGTCGCAGGCCAGCGAGAGTTTGCTTTTTGGGGTGGCGTCCACGCCTGCAAAGGGAAATCACTTTGTGTTTTTGCTTCGCGGTTTCGTCGGCATTGTGGCTTTTGGATTACTGCATTGGGGAAGACAGATTTCACTGTGTTGCACTGATCACTATGATTAAGGTTTTGATGCTCTTAGGGAATTGTTGTCTAGATTCATACTTCACGTGTCCCGACCATGTCTTTGAGTGAGTGGCGATGTGAAGAGGTCCCTGGTCTTAAACTACAATTAGTCCTTTTCGGTTCTTCTTCTTGTTGTACATTTTCATGGTTTTGATTGAAATCTATATAATAAGAGATGAGGGTTTTTGAATCTTATCTCTCTATAAATCCTAACCATTGATTTGCTCCATAAATTCTACGGCTCTCATCCTCTCTCTCAAACAATAGTAACTAGTGGATGCCCGTGCGTAAAGGCATGACGCAACGCATTCTAAACACAATCTAAAGGCACAGCGTAACACATTTTTGAAACAACTGGAGTAAAAAATTGATCATTGCCCTATTTCTCTTTTTTTATTTTATTTTATGGAAACATGTTTCTTTTTGGATTTTTTTATTTATCAAATACCATTGGACATGAATTTTTTTTCCCTTCCTTACAATGATTATCTTTTTTTTCCCCTTATCTGCGATTGTACCCTTTTGTGTTTTCCTTAGCCATTGCTTTAGCCTTTTAACAAAAAAGAATAAAATCTATATCAAAACTTTTAATCTATAAAGACATGAAGAACTGAAAGTTCTTTTTGCTAGGATTCAGACATTAAGAACCCATATACTACCAAGCCTGATAATCGTTTTATTGAATCTCTAGAATTAACACATCAATACACCAATCAAAGATTGAAACTTTAATGCACTAAACTTTTTCGTGGATTAAACAACAATTTAAACACCAAGCCTGATAATCGTATTTTTTTTCCTTCTATTTTTCTTTGTTTTGAAGATTAAACAGCAATTTTGAAAAACCCTAGTCTAGTGCAAAATTGAGAATAGGGGGATTCTTACCTGAAGGAGAGAACCAAATGGATTTTTTTGTGGATATGAAGAAGATGTGTATAGAGATTGAGGCGATCAATCGGTGATGAATTGAGGGGGGGCTCCAACCCAAAACGTCGGATGAATTGGTGGGCGCTGAGTGTTTCGTTGTGCGTCGAGAAGTGGGTTTTGAGAGAGAGAGAGAGGGAGAGAGAGATTTAAAGACCGTAACTATGGAGGGAGAGAGGAGAGAAGAGAGAGTAAGACAGACGTGAGACTTGTTAATAGGTTGGAATCAATGATTCAATCCAACGGTTGTAACCTATTGGAATTTCGATCTGACAGCTAGAGACGTGCTTTTGTTTGTATGAGTAGATAAAAACCGCTCTATTTTATAATATAGACTAGTGCATGCCCGTGCTTGAAGGCACGGCGCAACACGTTTCAGTCATACGCTTGGTGGTAGGGGAGAGGGCGAGAGAAAGGGATGCGCTAGTGTTGTAATGATTTGATCACATTGTTACCTAGGGAAAGAGATGTGCTAATCCTGTAGTGATTTGATCAAATAATACCATTCAAATGAAAGAGGAATAAAGTCCACAATAAAAAAAAACTCCCAATTTGAATACTTTTTAAGATACATATGTTATCCTGGTAAATCTTTTAAAAAGTGTACGTTGAATTCACTTTGCCGTGTCCCAGCATTTCCCCTGGTAATGATACCTCATGTGGCGTGTCCAAAGATGCCTCCACATGTTTCCGTTTTGTTGCGTGTCCTCACAGTGTTAGACTACAAAGTCTATCAAAAAATTAAGAGAGTTACACAAAAGTGAGCATAAAGAATTAATTCAGTACTTCCCACTATTTTCACTCTGTCAGACTTGCATTTTAACAAACACAAAGTGAACATCTTTTAGAGACAAATAACAAAAGTTATAGATCAAAAAAATTCTCATCTGAAACAGCAAAATCGATTTTTTTTCCTAAACAGCAACGTGTTATTTTCATCTTGTCGCGTGTCCTTGCAGTGTCGAACCACAAAATCTATCCAAAAATTAAGAGAGCTACACAAAAGTGGATATAAAGAATTAATTGACTCTCCACTATTTTCACTCTGTCAAATATACGTCACAAAGTCAGCATCTTTGAAAGGCAAAATCCATTTTCTTTGTCTAAACAGCAAAAAAATCTACATAATAAGAGAGAACGGTTTTTGAATCTTATCTCTTTATAAATTTCAACCATTGATTTGCTCTATAAATCCTACAGCTCTCCCTCTCTCAAACAATAGTAATTGCACAATTACCACTAATTAGATCTCACATTCAAAATTCATATCTTATTCTCTCATCCTCCTCCTCCGCATCTCTCTCTCTCTCTCTCTCTCTCTCTCTCTCTCTCTCTCCTCCTCTTCTTCTTCTTCTAGCTCTCCGCTCCCAAAGTTGACGCCGAACACTATTTGAGAACGAACACCCCTCTAGATTAGTTTTGGTCACAAATCCAATCAAAAACTCCTCCTCCTCTCTCTGTCGTTTCAATCACTAAGCAAATCTATTTTAGGCTCTCTCTCTCTTAAATACACACACTCCCAATGGCACTCAATTTGAAACCAGATTGACTTCATTTTTTTCTCAGTATAATTGGCTATTTTGATTACGAAGCTCCTATCATTGTCCAATTTGTAATAACAAGATTGTCTACAACACCCCCACCCCCCCCAAAAAAAAAGAAAAAAAAATCCCCAAAAAATAATAATAATAATAACAACCAAACGTTCCATATTAGCTCTATGTGTGTGCGCTATTTTGAAATTTTGAACGACCCCTCGGTGTTACATGAACAGATTGATACTTTATTCACGGTTACAATGTTGATTTGCATGTGTGTTGATTGTTCGATCCGCGTCTTTGGGCACGAGCATGTATTAAAAAAACTCTGTTTGAACCTAATTTAAAAAAAAAGATTCATGTATAAATCAGTTTTGTTGGCGGGGGTGGTCAATAGTTTCATAATTCATTTTAGTTGTGTTCAAAATGCATTGTGTCGTGCCTTTAGGCACGAGCAAACCCTAGGTAAGACTCCCATCAAAAAAATTTCCATCCTAAACTGCAATTTAGGCCACATTAATTTTTTCGCTGGAAGACCCTAAGGAATCGATTTCGTGGACGGCTGATTGGTGGAAGAGCTTTTGTGGGCGCTGTTTTTTTTTTCCGGGAGCGCTGAGGAGTGGGTTCTGCAGGGGGGGGGGGGGGGGGGGGGGGGGGGGGTGCGAGCGGCAAAGAGTAACTATGGAGGAAGAGAGGAGAAAAGAGAAAAACATGATGGAGAAGAGGAAAACTGCTGGGTAGACATTTGTGGGAAATATGTTAGAATCAATGATTTAATCCAACGGTCATAACCTATTGAAATTGCAATCCAACGGTTGGAGGGGTGCTCATATTTGTATGAGTAAACAAAAGACCGCTCTGTTTATAATATAAATACGAAGAATAACATATAATCCGTGTGTACACACTACCAATAATCATCCAAATCATATAAATTTGAGCCAATAAATTCAAACTCAATACCATATTGCATTCACAAGATCCTATGTTATTTTCTTTTCAGATACAACTGTAGGGAAATCAACCTAAACAGAAACTTAAAATCAAATAAATATTGAATTGAAAATATAATTAAGTTTTTTAAGGAAACAACCTAAAAACAATCAATTAAAAGAATATATCAGTCACAAAGTTATGAGGTTTATATTCGAAAGTATGCTCTCAATTGGACAGATATGATCTATTGAAAATTCGATCCGATGGTTGTAGAGGGTGTTTGTATATTATTTTCTTTTCGTATATGACTGTAGGAAAATCAATCTAAAAGGAAACAAATTAAAAGCAAATATTAAATTGAATGTAAGGGAATCAACTTTAGATAGAAATCAATTATTGAGTTGACTTAAATTCAAAAAGATAATTAAGTTTTTTAAGGAAACAACCTAAAAGCAATCAATTAAAAGAATTTACTAATCACAAAGTTAGGAGGTTTATACTATTAGGAAGCATGCTCTCAATTGGACGGATATGATTTATTGAAAATTCGATCCGATGGTTGTAAAGGGCGTTGGATTTGTATGAACAGACAAAAACCGTTTTATTTTATAATATAGATTGCACAATTGTCATTAATTAAATCTCACGTTCAAAATTCATATCTCACTCACTCTCTCCTCCTCCTCCTCCTCCTCCTCCTCTCTCTCTCTCTCCATTTTTTTTCTCCGATTAAATGGCTATTTTGATTGCAAAACTCTCACCATTGTCCAATTTGTAACAGGATTGTCTACCTTTAGGTCGAGATTTGATTTTGTAATGATTCACTCCCCTCCGAACCAAAATAAATAAATAAATAATAATAACCAAACATTTCATATTCTCTCTTTGTGTGTGCTATTTTGAACGATCCCTCGATATTACATGAACAGGTTGATACTTTGTTCATGGTTACAGTGTTGATTTGCATGTGTGCTGATTGTTCGATTCACGTCTTTGGGCACGAGCATGCACTAAAAGAACTCTATTTGAACCTAATTTTAAAAAAAATTATTCCCGTATAAATCAGTTTTGTTAGCGGGAGTGGTCAATATATAATTTCGTAATTCATTTTAATTGTGTTCAAAATGCGTTGCGTCGTGCCTTTAGGCACTGATAAACCCTATGGCGTATGGTGTTTTGATTATAAATGAAATTCGAGCGGATAAAAAAAAAAAAAAAGTCCCTAGCTACTCCAAACAGATGTCAAGAGGTTTTCTGTTGAAAAATGATGCGGCACTCGCGCCTCCCTTTCTGGGGCCAAAATTTTCCACGGTGTGACCCGGCCCTTGAGAATTTGGACCCGTACGACTCTTGTGGAAAATGTTAGACTACGAATGTTCCTCGAATCGGAAAATCATGATGGCAACAAGAAATTACTACTACAAGCCGAATATTCCTCGAATAGTCTACGCAACAACCTTGGTGAAGCTTCCCCATTTTCCTTTGAAAAAAGCAGATGGAAAATTCTGCAGTTCCAATTTTCCAATTGTCCAAAGTACTTTACCACCAGCGGCCCACAGTATAAGTGCCATACAAGATTTTTAAACCGTGGGATCACTGGGATGTATCCGGTTGACAGTTGCAGAATGAGGATTTGAACTTGAAGGTGGAGCCCGGAAAACATTCTCCGTGTTTCATTTGAGTTTTGAGGAAGATTTTTGGGGTAATGAGTGGAGAGAGACAGATAGAGAAATGATGGTAATAACTGAAAGGAAAATTTGCTGGAGACTATGCGCAAAGAGAGGAGTTCGATCTAGAGATTCGAAACGAACAGAATGTTGGAGCATCTCCAAAGTAATGCTCGACCTGCAAAACAAGGGAACAAAGATTTTCATTCTTAGAGCATGGCCATTTGGCTCTTTGAGAGCATTTTTAGGAGTTCATTTTCACAGGATTTGGAAATTTTGTCGTCCACAGCCACACTACAGGGTTGTATAGCAGTTGATCCAATCGTCTATTTTGGCACGGTCGGCTCGAATTTAATTCGACCTTCTATTGATCTAGACAATTCACTGCTCGAATTAAAATTTGAGCCGTCCATTACTAAAATAAACGGTTAGATCGGCCACACTCCAATCCTATAAGGCAGCCCGCGCTTCAAAATCATGTTTGGTGAACACTTTTTGCATAGCCTTGTAGACTGTTAGAGCCATTGGGTTCACTTTTTGCAAGAGAGGGATTAACCAGCTGGCAGACTGTAATTGATAGATTGCATAGCCTAGAAAGAAAACCATAAAGTTAGGGCCATTGAACTGTCCACCATAAGTTAGACCGTCACCGTTCTAATTAACATTAAGCCGTTCATAACTAGAATGAACGGTTAGATCGGTCGTATTACAGAATCACGTCGGTGAATACTTTTTGTAGAGACTGTAGACTGTTAGGACCGTTGAACACTTTTTGCAGTTGGTCGGTTGATAGATTGCATAGCCTAGCAAGAAAAAGAAAACCATAATAAGTAGAAGAGACTTGTCAAAGAGGGTACTGAATGTACCCACCACATTTTAAAAAACAGGGAGTGCCCTCCAAGCATATACTGTATATATACCACCTATTCTAGAACGTAAAATGGTGGTCCAATCAATATTGCCTCCAGAAACATATGATAGATACTTTATTAAAAGAACTTCGGTTCCGAAGTCAAAGGCGTGTTCAAAACTATCTATTCAGACCCATAAATTTTGTACTAAAATATTAGTAAAGCATTTTTGTCAATCCAACCAAATCAAACGTATGCAAATTCGTAAATTAAAATTTGGGTATGTCGCATTTTACTACGTAAAATATCTTTTAAAAAAATGAAGACTCAAAATTGACTACACAATTCTACCATTTCTAGATTTTTTTCGGTAACGAAATATTTTTCGTCAGTAAACGTACAACTCAACTAATTTGGGAACAAACAAATTAACGTCCAACGCCCAAGTTTTTGGATGTCCGGAGCCTTTACAAAAGCTGACCGTTGAACATTCAAATTACCATATACCAACCCAAACTCCCTCTTTTCCATTTTCAAACTTTCCTCTCCATTGTGACTATAAAACGTAGACTCCCTCCACCCTCTCTCCCCACAACATATAATCAGAAACTAGAGAGAGAGAGGGAGAAGTAGAGAACCTTTCCATACACAAAAACCAACACAATGCACAAGAGTTCATCATCTTCATCTTTCGGCCCAGGAGGCCTAGACATAGCCCAATCCTTCTTCAAACCAACCCAAAAAACCGCCCCGCCTGCCGCCACAACCAAACCCACCAAGATCTCCATCGTCGGAGCCGGCAATGTCGGCATGGCCATAGCCCAGACCATCCTCACCCAAAACCTCGCCGACGAGCTCGCCCTCGTCGACGCCAACCCCGACAAGCCTCGCGGCGAGATGCTCGACCTCCAGCACGCCGCCGCCTTCCTGCCCCGCACCACCATCCTCGCCTCCGACGACTACGCCGTCACCGCCGCTTCCGACCTCTGCATAGTCACCGCCGGCGCCAGGCAGAACCCCGGCGAGTCCAGGATGAGCCTGCTGCACAGGAACCTGGCCCTGTTCCAGAAAATCATACCGCCGCTCGTGAAGTACTCGCCCGAGACGGTTCTGCTGATCGTGTCCAACCCCGTGGATGTGTTGACTTGCGTTGCGTGGAAACTTTCGGGGTTCCCTTCGAATCGGGTTATCGGGTCTGGTACGAATCTGGATTCTTCCCGGTTTCGGTTCTTGATCGCGGATCACCTTGACGTCAATGCTCAGGATGTCCAGGTACGTACGATACATAAAACTTTCCCCTTTTTTTATTTTTACTTGCGTGATTTTGGACCGACCGGGTGTGTTCCACTAATTAAAATGATCTGTCTCGTAAAACAACAAATTAGTACTTTAAAAATAAATAAGAATCTTGGCCTGAATAGTTTTTTTGAGTTTTTCATGTAGACATGAAGGTTTTTTGTTTCATTTATTGTTAACGAATCACCAAATCGCATACTAATTAATCATCGTAATATGGTTGGTTTAAACCAGGCTTATATTGTTGGGGAACACGGCGATAGCTCGGTGGCGCTGTGGTCAAGCATCAGCGTCGGTGGAGTGCCCGTCCTGAGTTTCCTAGACAGGCAACAAATCGCGTACGAGAAGGAAACACTGCAGAAGATTCACAAAGAAGTGGTGGAGAGTGCGTACGAAGTGATAAGCCTCAAAGGTTACACATCATGGGCGATCGGGTACTCGGTGGCTAGCCTGGCTCGAGCCATACTGAGGGATCAGAGGAGCATCCACCCGGTCTCGGTCCTCGCAAATGGGTTTTACGGTATAGGTATAGGTACCGGTGGCGACGTGTTTCTGAGCTTGCCCGCGCGGCTCGGTCGGAGCGGGGTCATGGGTGTGGCCAATGTGCATTTGACTGATGAGGAGGTGAAGAAGTTGAAAGACTCGGCAAAGACCATTTTGGAGGTGCAAAGCCAGTTGGGTATTTGAGAGTTTATCATATTCTAGGGTCATCCTTGTATGTTATATTAATCCTGTTTTGAATATCAGATATTAATATTGGTTGTTGTATTTGTATTTTAGAATTGGTCCTTTCCCTTGTATACCTAGGCGGTATTTTGATTAGAGATGGCATTCTAGGTGGATATGGGATTTCCGTCTCCGAAACCAATTATACCACCCATATCCGAACCAAACGGATATCGGGTATTTGCCGAACCGAATGGATAACCGAATCTGGCAGAATTAATTAAAACAGAAAAACAACAAAACAAAGGCTTGAATCGATTGCATGCAAAAACTTAGAGATGAGAGAGAGAGAGAGAGAGAGAGAGAGAGAGAGAGAGAGAGAGAGAGATCTCACGATCTCTCAATGCCTCAATCGATAGTCACCTGCAAAAATAGAGTTATAGAGACATGGATGAGAGTGTGCAACAGTCACAGAGAGGGAGAGATAGAGAGATTCGCCTACCTGATGTGTCTGGAGAGCAGGAGAGGAGTGGAGACTCTGCGGGCTGCGAGAAAAATGAAATGAAATGGGAAAACCCTAATTAACTCATACAAACCTATATATATATATATATATATATATATATATATATATATATACTAGCGTGTGTGCCCGTTCTATGCACGGGCAAAACTAATCCCATTGTATGCACGGGCAAAAGTAACCCGTTCTAGCGTTCAATCGGTTCTATACACGGGGCAAAACTAACTCATTCTAGCGTTGTGCCCGTTCGAACCTACTACTTTATTAATTGTCATGTGCATCGAACGGGCACAACGCTAGAATGGGTTAGTTTTGCCCCGTGCATAGAACGGGTTGAACGCTAGAACGGTTAGTTTTGCCCGTGCATAGAATGGGCACACACGCTAGTTTTTAATCGTATATATATACCAACTTACATTACTACTTTTTAACAGCAACCACATTTCACACAATTTTAATTGTTGTGGTCCAACCTTTGAGCTAAGATTGATTAATCATGCAAACTTAATTTGCTCAAACCTAAAAAATAAAAATGGAGATCTAGAGACAAAAAAAGTGGGAACAAACACAATGCTAGTGGTTTAATAAACAAAATGTAACCGTCCACATTTATATATGCATACATTTATGTTTATATGTAGCAATCATTTCCAATATGAGTATATCATAACATGGTAACAAATTATACAAAAACTTTCGAGAAAAATCATTAAATAACGAATGAATTCAAAAGGTTTAGAGATCAAATGAAAATAGATTACAGACGAATTAAAAGAAAAAAGAAGCAAACCCATCTCGTATAACACGAAGCATGGCAAAATGGAAAAAATATTTGATCGTCTCTTGAATTGGTGCCCCTTGCTCCTCTAGACCTTCTCTTTACAAAGAAAGGATAAGAGGATTTGTGGAGACCAATGCTGCCCACGTCATAGCATGTAATCGTTTGTGAAGTAGAATATCAGAATGAGTTTTGACGTGATGCTTGAAATTGACATTGGGAAAAAAAGCTTGCATCAATGTTTGTTTTCAGGTTTTCCTGTATTTATCAAGCCATGGTCGTGGGGAGTTATCCAGTCGTGAGAGTAGTTATCTGATATTGTGAAGTTACTTTTTCATTTCTTCTTGTTTTTTTTTTGTTTATATTCTTAATTATCCTACACTCTAAACTCACCCCACTACCCTAACTCCTGGCCACAGATAACACACACACACACACACACACACTCTCTCTCTCTCTCTCTCTCTCTCTCTCTCTCTCTCTCTCTCTCTCTCTCTCTCTCCTCTTGCTGGCTAGGAAATTAGGGAAAAAAGAAGAGAAAAAAGGGGAAGTGGGTTGGGGAGAAATCGTGGAAGTCAACTGGCATGTGGTTTTGACGTAGTTTTTTATTTTTTATTTTCCTATTTGGTGCTTCCAGTTATTGGCATGTGGGTATTTCTTTTAAAAAAAAGTTGAAAATGATATTCAAATTAATATGCAATTAAAGAATATATAAGATAAACAAAACAAATAAACAAAATCTGGAAAAAAATTTATTCTTTTTCATTCTTTATCTAATAAACAAAACCCCAATTCCCCTAAAATCTCTCTCCCCCCTTGTTCACACCCCGTCCCTCACGTTTTCCTCTCTCTCTCTCAGCCACGTTTTCCTCCGTCCCAATTTTTGTTGATTAAAAAAATTCAAAATTCTAGAAATTAGGATTTGCATTTTGAAGCTTTATCAACACTTCACTACATTTCCATATAGTATAGATCGATAGATGTGAAGTTACTTTCTCATTTCTTCTTGTTTTTTTTGTTTATATTCTTAATTATCCTACACTCTAAACTCACCCCACTACCCCCCTAACTCCCGGCCACAGATAACACTCTCTCTCTCTCTCTCTCTCTCTCTCTCTCTCTCTCCTTGCTGGCTAGGAAATTAGGGAAAAAAGAAGAGAAAAAAGGGGAAGTGGGTTGGGGAGAAATCGTGGAAGCCAATTGACATGTGGTTTTGACGTAGTTTTTTATTTTTTATTTTCCTATTTGGTGCTTCCAGTTATTGGCATGTGGGTATTTTTCTTTTAAAAAAAAGTTGAAAATCCAGGAAATTAAGAATATGGGTTTGGAAGTTTGTGGGCCTCAAATAGGATATTGATAACACTAATTGATGAAAAATATAGTTTATGATATTCAAATTAATATGCAATTAAAGAATATATAAGATAAACAAAACAAATAAACAAAATCTGGAAAAAAAATATTCTTTTTCATTCTTTATCTAATAAACAAAACCCCAATTCCCCTAAAATCTCTCTCCCCCCTTGTTCACACCCCATCCCCCACGTTTTCCTCCCTCCCTCTCTCTCTCTCTCAGCCACGTTTTCCTCTGTCCCAATTTTTGTTGATTAAAAAAATTCAAAATTCTAGAAATTAGGATTTGCACTTTGAAGCTTTATCAACACTTCACTACATTTCCATATAGTATAGATAGCTATATATATACAGGGGTATTTTTGTAAATAATATGTTTCGATTCGGGGGAATGGTTCGGTTATTAGTTGAACCGTAACTGAACCTAACCTGTTCGGTTATCTCCCACCCTCCACCATATCGATCCGCACCAACAGAGAATTTTTCGGTTATGGTTCGAAGAAAAAAAGCAGTTACGGTTTGAGTACTC
The DNA here is from genome assembly GCA_014282245.1 of Rhododendron simsii. NCBI lineage: Eukaryota > Viridiplantae > Streptophyta > Magnoliopsida > Ericales > Ericaceae > Rhododendron > Rhododendron simsii. The sequence goes on along the minus strand of CM024959.1, from coordinate 11,895,415 downwards.
ATTCGATTCGATCAAGATTGCCATCCCTGATTTTGATTGGTAAATTTCAGTTTGTAGGATTAAAGTGAGAATTTGTAAGCCTCGAATATTTGGGAAATAATAATAAAACTCAACGACGACCAAATGTATATATTGGTACTGTTGTTTACTCTCCCGTCCCGATTTGTTTATCTCCTTTTTGACTTGTACATATACCAAATTGACTGTCCAATTTCAAAATCAATGGATGAGATTATGTAAATTTTCAAATCAAATGGATTAGATTTGGTTCCCTTAATAAATTGGAAATCCGAAATTGAACAAATAAATCAAAACGAAGGGAGTGTAATTTAGGCGATCTGACTGGTACAGTGGTAATGGTGCTAGTGGAGTAATACTAGTGGCGGTGGAGGTGCTGGGAGGGGTCGTCGTGGTGGTATGATGGTTGAATAAAAACACACAATAATTCAGTCACAATTAATTTTTTTACTAAAACTTTTTAGTCTCCATTTTAAGTGACACTGTTCAGCAATGTAAAATGTGATTATCAAATATACTTAATCATTTATTACTTAATTGATTTAATTTTAAGTGTTGAATTTAGGTTAATAAACAACCACATAATGTGCAAAATGTTTGCAAAAAATGTGGCTAGTCCAAGAGCGGATTTATAGTGAGTTGGAAAATACACTAGCAAACATGGCCTTTTAATCATTTTTTTCATGTTTGTTAGATTTGTGCCTAATTTTTATGGATTATTGATTTTTCTTGAAAAAAAAAATTGAGAAAGAAAAATTATGAGTTTTACTCAAACATTTTTGAAAATATCAAAAAAAAAAAAAAAACCAAAAGCCTCAATATAATCCTTAAAAGTTAATCATAAAAATTAACAAATGTGAAAAAAATTTGAATAAAAACATAACACCCAAAAAATTTAGGGGAACTTAGCCATAGTGAGATTACTATGTTTAGTTCACAATTTTGGAGTGAAATTTTTGAATTAAAATGTAAAAACATGTGAATGAACGCCTCAATCTCAAAGACAAGTGGATCCCCCCTTGACTCTCTCAAACCAATGGTCCAACGTAATAAGCATTACAAGGAAAAAAATAATCCGACAGTTTTCTATCTCAACGTTCACCCAACCTTGACTCTCTCTTTCTTCAATTACTCGTTCCAACCCCCTACCACCTCCTCATTACAGTCAATTACTCGTTCCAACCCCCTACCCCCACCTCATTACAGCTCTGTTCTCTCTCAGAGGCGTGGGATTCTCTGGCAGTAATAAAAGCTTAAAATGTACAACCAGCACAGTCAAATTTTGGTCTTATCTAACTTTGCCCTCACAAGTCAAATTTTTGGTCTTATGTAACTTTGCCCTCACCAATTATTACACACTTGCCCCAAAGACACATGAAAGTAGTACTTTTGCCCTCTTCTTTTTTTGATAATCTAAAAGCTTGGAAGGGACTAGGGAGTGACCAACGTAGCGATTCTCATTGGACATGACTATAAGAGCTCCTTATCTGCTGTGAAATGTCCGATTCGAGCCATAGCTACTGTAAGTGAAAACATGTCGTCACTGCAGCACCACAAAAGTGACTAGTTGGCCAAAGGCCCTCCATGCAAATCCATTCAAAGACCCAGCTTTTGCCCTTTTCATTCACACCTAATTTCTTTCTCTCGGAAAAGTAAACAGTGATGGTTCCCTTCTTCTGTTCCACGACTATAATAGTTCCTCTGGTAGACTCTGGTCGATTGATCCTTGATCTCGATCGTCTCTCTCTCTCAGTCGCTCTCGCTCACCCTAGAGTTGTAGAATTCAGATTTATTGAACGCATATTCACCATCATTTGATAAAATCGAACCTTCGATTTTTTTGACCCTTGGCAAAATCTAAACAATAGGTCCGACTGTAATCTATTTATTTTCTTCCTCCCAATCGGTTTGTTAGAATTTTTTTTTGAGAGTTTCGACCTAAAATCAATTAACAATATGAAGTAGTATCTGGAATATATTAACCAAAGTTTGAATGGTTTAGGTGAGTGATGTGTGATATAACATGTAACACTCCCCCTCACATGCAATTTAGATACACGTGGAGGTACGAATTGAGGAGATGATTCATGATGACCACGTGAGGTGAGATCACCCAAAACCTAACTATAATATCATAGTATTAGATTTCTTTGTAGGATTCAAATGTAAAACCAATTGGTAGTAGGTGGCAAAGTTTTGAATACCGTTTCGGATAAGGTACCAATTTTCTTATTGGTACGGTATGTACCGGTACTGATCAGATATCGGATACCGTTTCGGATTTAGCGCTATTACCATTATATATAATTATAAATACATATAATATTTTTATACCATCCAATTGATCTTACGTAGCTCAAACAAAAAAATTACACATTCATAGTATTGTTTATATTCTATTCGAAAACATCAATATAATTGAACAAAAATTATACAACCACACTCAAAATTACACACCCAAATACACACCTTCTCACAAAATACAAAGGTCCCATACACACTGCACATGTGTGAGACCCTTGTATTTTGTGAGAGACTGTGTATTTGGGTATGTAATTTTGGATGTGATTATGTGTATGAGACCCTTGTGTTTTTTGAAAAGGTGTGTATTTAGGTGTGATTGTAACATATCTCATAACTTAATTACTACTCCTAATTTAGAATGCCAACTTCGATCCAAAACACAGTCTACCAAAGCCATTTTAAATGCGAGAAAGTAAAGGGTAATTTTGTCATTGTGGACTTTTAGGGCTCCTGTCTTCCCCCGCCCCCCCCCCCCCCCCCCACCAATCTTCCATGGCTAAATCGATTCCTCTCTCTCTTATGTTCGATCAATCTTCTTCTCCCACCATTAGTTCCTAAGTTGGTGTGTTGCCAGAGACGTAGAAGATATCGTCACGGCGGATCTATCAAGGGGCTTATGAGGTCAAGGCCCTCACGTTATTTTGGGGTTTTTTTTTTCTTTCAAATTTTAATTTTAATATTAGTTTTTTTTTGGGTTTGTAAAAAAATACTAATATTAGTTATTTTTTGTTTGTTAAGAACACTAGATATTGTATTTTGTATTGAATGTGTTCGTTTTGGATCCCAAAATTCAATCTATTTCTCTGCACATTGTATTCCATAAGTTTTTTCTTCAATTATTATAATCATTTCTCTTTATATGTTTCTCCACTCATTACCCAAAAAACCTCACTCAAAACCAAACAAATCATTAGATTCTGGCATTCAAGAAAAAAATTCATTAGATTCCCGAACCCTGAAAATTTGAAATCTTGTTGTTCATAATTCGGCCCTTGCGTTCACGAAATCCTAGTTCCGCCTTTGGAGTTAATGACAGAAATCCAGTCAGTGCAATATACTGGACGAAATCAACGGTACCTGCTTCTTGGCCGAAATTTTTTGAAATTGCCAATATTCTCCAGTAACCACCGGTATTGAGACCTGATAAGCACCCGGAAATGTAATGAAAGGGTGCGCTAGTGTCTAGGTTTAGTTTAATTTACTCATTAATTAGTTGTTTTTAACTTAGTTGTCTCGTAGAGTTTGTTTGTTTTGTTTTGTAGGTAAATAGCCTAATAAGGAGCTTTAAAGGCTTAAGGCATGTCATGGCCTGAAGTTGCCCGACGGTCAAGTCGCAGCTCAGGCAGAGCCCAGGCAGAAGACCATCGCCAAGGCGCATCTCAGGCAAAAGTTACCCGACGTCAAGGCTGAGCAAGGCGAGGCCAAGGCTAAGGCGTGACCGACGGCTGAGCAATGCCAAGGCAGAGCCAAAGCAAGAGGAACAGCCCGGGCAGAAACTCTCCAGCCAAGGCAGAATCAGTCATGGCCAAGGCGTGGCCAAGCTGTGGCCAAGGCGTGGCCAAGGCGGAAAGAAGACAAAGCTTCAGAACTGATAAGAGCTCGAGATCGATTGAAGCTAAGAGCTTCAATCGGTACCGAGCTGCTTAGCACCGGCCCCTCCTAACTGGTTCGGTATTGATCGAAGGTTTTTAGTCCAATCGGTACCGAGAGCTTATCTCAGTAATGTAAGGCTTGGCTATCGGTACCGAGGACCTTAGCGAGGCATCTTTGGAGCATCTTTTGGGATATTCCGTGCGCGAAACAGAGGCGGTATAAATACTCCGTTATGTCACCTTTGCACGATTTGGACAGAAATGTACCCATAATTTTAGATCTAGATTAGATTACTTTTCAGCTTTTTGAATTGTTCTTGCTTTGTTCTTCATTTTCAGCACTTATTTCTTAATTTTCAGCCTTTATTAGTTGTCTTTTGCTACTCTTGCTTTAATTAAAGTTGTTTCTTAATTCCCGATCTATTGTTTAAGCTAATTTTCTTCTAGTCTTGCATTTCAATTATGCTAAGTAGATTTTTGCTTGCTCTTATCTCTCTAGATATGTGTGAGTAGTTTCAAGGGTTAGGTCATGGGATGATTAGCATCCCATGGCTTGGGCAAAAATTGTATTTTTCACCAATAAAGCTTTAATTTTTAGATTTGAAAATTAATGTGGGGCTCGGATTCATTTGGTATACCGCCGAGGTGTTAACCTCTTTGATCATGTGTAGGTGGGAGCATCGCCTACTCACCACACATGATGCTTAGAGCTCTGACGCTCGAGGTGGTTATCGAATGAATTCTAGAGCTAGCTTGATAATCGAATCTCTATTTCCCGGTTTAGATACCTACAATTGTGTATTTTAAATCGCGTGAATTGGTGAAAAGTGTGATTTAGCCCGAGTCATGAATGCTAGGATTCCTAGACCTACCCTATATTTTCCTAGTTAATTCATTCTAAATTTAGCCATTTTAATTCTACCGTTCAAAGTAAAACACAGTTGGCTGTCTAAAAGCCGAAAGCCTTGCTTACTCCTACAAATCCAACCAAGCCGTACTAGTTTTCCCTTGGGTACGATCCCGGTCTTCCGGATTATTATGCTTCAACCGACATATTAAGCCCTACGCTTGGGGTAATATTCTTCTACACGGAAGTAATACGAAGCAAGACCAGAACGAAATATGGGGTTCACGGTACCGATTTTTGCCTAAAACGGTACGTACCGGCCGGTACAGAATGATATTAACAATTTTGATAGGTGAAGTAGCCTCTAGAATATAATAACCAAGCATCCGACGACTTGGATCTCATCTCGACAACCAATGATTGAGAGTCGTTTATTGCCGAGATGAGATCCGAGATATCGGATGCACGATCCGACGGCTCAAAGATGTGCAGTACGGTGCTGCGCACACTACTGCACAATACCATCCCCCAATTCATTAGATGAACGGTGTGGGATAAAATCTCATACGTTTGAAAAAACATCTACTTGTCAAAAATGATTGTAGTAGGTGTAACTTTGTAAAAACTCTATAAAAGTGACATTATATCATATCGAAATAGGGAATTTTTTTTTTTTTACAAAATAGGCTCAAAAAGTTGAAACGCTCTTAGCTTCAAGTAAATCTGTCAATGGACTGTTTAATTGTCGTAACTTCTTTGAATGATTAATAAAATTCTTATTTTATCGAGTAAAAAAAAAAAAATCCTGATAATGGACCGGATTCAATCCGATTCGATCCAAAAGAATTTGAATCCGATTCAAAAAAATCGGGAAATCTGAATTAGATAATGTGAACCTTGACAACCACACAAACACTATGTGTACAAGGCCGATAAACTTGTTGAACGAGCCAAACGGTTTATTATTTTAAGTTTGCTTTAAAACTTAAGAAGCCTAATAAACAAATAAAACATGACCGAGTTTTAGCTTGTTTTGGAGACAATCTGGTCACAAACGAACTCTAATCACACAAAACACAAACTGATCTTCGAACCGATCTTGAATGAGTTTTTAATAGGCGAACATAAGCTCGAACTCGAGTACAGCCTGTCAACATTTTTTTGGGGCTCTTACTGGCCGCCCCTTTTTTGTCTCTGTGTATCCCTCCAACCCCACCCAATGTCAAACCTTACCCATGCAAGTCCTGTTTTAAGTGAGTTACCAAGAATACCCCAAAATCCTTGCCTCCCCCGCGAACACGATGGGCCAAACCAGATTGGAGTTCAGATTCACTACCTCAAGTAGTAAAACCAGATTCTCTCCTTCAACTCTCTCTCTTCTTGCGTTTGTTTTTCAGATCCAAAGCAAAATAGAAGATAGACTCGGATCTGAATTCCATGACTTCGAGCACGGTGTCGACAGGGTCTAGGTTCTCTAACATGCTCTCCGGCCACCGGAAGAAGCAGTCGGCGACCGGGTTCTCTTGGGTCGGAACCGAGATCGGGCCTCTCTTTCTCTCCACCGCCCTGTTCCTCGTTGCCGTCCTTGTCTTCGGCCAGACCTTGCCTACGGTTGTCGAATTTCCCGGCGAAAAGGTCAAAAACTGATTCAAAACCCGAGGTTCGGAACATAAAGGAATTTTGGTAGAGTTTGAAGGAGTGGTTGGAACTAGGAAGTTCATTCAAGTTTTGTTTAATCACCTGTAAATTAGGCTGTAATGTAATCTGAGAGTGGAGGATGGGAAAGCTCAAGATCCACTCGGTGAAACCCTCCTGATGTTGGACTGTGAATCCGGATGAGATAGGAAGGGACTTGAGTCCTACGGAATCTGAGAGTGGAAGGGGAGGAATTAGGGGTGAATTGTGTAATTTGAGGGCTGTGAATTATGTAGATGGGGTGTGTGAAAGAATTCACACCAAAAATTGTGCACATGAGATGTGTGAAAGAATTCACATCGAGAATTCACACTTTCCAAGAATTTCGGGAAAAATTCATACTATTTGTGTTGCTTCTCCGCCATGTTCAAGAACTCCTCTGGATCGTCGTTACTGTCGTCGAGACCTTGGCTATGGTCACCATTTTCTGCTATTTCTTCATGTTTCTGTGGCTGTAATGTCCAATTAGGGTGTAATTCCTTAATTTTTTTTAATTTGATGGTTTGAGACAATTAAACTATACAAAATGCAGAATTCACAACTCTCAAAATGCAGAATTCACCGGTCTCAAATTGCAGAATTCACCCTTGATCCAAAAATGTGAATTCTGTAAACGGGGTGAATTTTGTAAAAGCGTGTTAATTCTTGCAAACGGTGTGAATTTTGGGGATGTGAATTCTGTGGGGTGTGAATTTTTGGGGTGTGAATTTTGTGGGGTGTGAATTCTTGGAGGTGTGAAAGGGGTGTGAATTCTGGGGGTGTGAATTTTGGAGGGTGTGAATTCTATGGGGTGTGAATGCTGTGGGGTGTGAATTTTGGGCAGGGTGTGAATTCTGTGGGGTGTGAATTTTGGGCGGGGTGTGAATTCTGGGAGGTGTGAATTTTTGGGGGTGTGAATTCTTGGGGTATGAAAAGTAATAGGGGTAAAATAGTAAAAGCATCTTTAAAAAGGGTCTAGATGAGATAACATTTTTAAAAAGGGTTTGCATGGAACCCCATATAAAATTTGGGACCGGCCAGGAATTTCCCCCATTTTGGGGCTCTTACTGGCCGCCCCTTTTTTGTCTCTGTGTATCCCTCCAACCCCACCCAATGTCAAACCTTACCCATGCAAGTCCTGTTTTAAGTGAGTTACCAAGAATACCCCAAAATCCTTGCCTCCCCCGCGAACACGATGGGCCAAACCAGATTGGAGTTCAGATTCACTACCTCAAGTAGTAAAACCAGATTCTCTCCTTCAACTCTCTCTCTTCTTGCGTTTGTTTTTCAGATCCAAAGCAAAATAGAAGACAGACTCGGATCTGAATTCCATGACTTCGAGCACGGCGTCGACAGGGTCTAGGTTCTCTAACATGCTCTCCGGCCACCGGAAGAAGCAGTCGGCGACCGGGTTCTCTTGGGTCGGAACCGAGATCGGGCCTCTCTTTCTCTCCACCGCCCTGTTCCTCGTTGCCGTCCTTGTCTTCGGCCAGACCTTGCCTACGGTTGTCGAATTTCCCGGCGAAAAGGTCAAAAACTGATTCAAAACCCGAGGTTCGGAACATAAAGGAATTTTGGTAGAGTTTGAAGGAGTGGTTGGAACTAGGAAGTTCATTCAAGTTTTGTTTAATCACCTGTAAATTAGGCTGTAATGTAATCTGAGAGTGGAGGATGGGAAAGCTCAAGATCCACTCGGTGAAACCCTCCTGATGTTGGACTGTGAATCCGGATGAGATAGGAAGGGACTTGAGTCCTACGGAATCTGAGAGTGGAAGGGGAGGAATTAGGGGTGAATTGTGTAATTTGAGGGCTTGTGAATTATGTAGATGGGGTGTGTGAAAGAATTCACACCAAAAATTGTGCACATGAGATGTGTGAAAGAATTCACATCGAGAATTCACACTTTCCAAGAATTTCGGGAAAAATTCATACTATTTGTGTTGCTTCTCCGCCATGTTCAAGAACTCCTCTGGATCGTCGTTACTGTCGTCGAGACCTTGGCTATGGTCACCATTTTCTGCTATTTCTTCATGTTTCTGTGGCTGTAATGTCCAATTAGGGTGTAATTCCTTAATTTTTTTTAATTTGATGGTTTGAGACAATTAAACTATACAAAATGCAGAATTCACAACTCTCAAAATGCAGAATTCACCGGTCTCAAATTGCAGAATTCACCCTTGATCCAAAAATGTGAATTCTGTAAACGGGGTGAATTTTGTAAAAGCGTGTTAATTCTTGCAAACGGTGTGAATTTTGGGGATGTGAATTCTGTGGGGTGTGAATTTTTGGGGTGTGAATTTTGTGGGGTGTGAATTCTTGGAGGTGTGAAAGGGGTGTGAATTCTGGGGGTGTGAATTTTGGAGGGTGTGAATTCTATGGGGTGTGAATGCTGTGGGGTGTGAATTTTGGGCAGGGTGTGAATTCTGTGGGGTGTGAATTTTGGGCGGGGTGTGAATTCTGGGAGGTGTGAATTTTTGGGGGTGTGAATTCTTGGGGTATGAAAAGTAATAGGGGTAAAATAGTAAAAGCATCTTTAAAAAGGGTCTAGATGAGATAACATTTTTAAAAAGGGTTTGCATGGAACCCCATATAAAATTTGGGACCGGCCAGGAATTTCCCCCATTTTTTTTTGTATGGCCCAATGTTGAATATTGGGCCTTACCACACCTTAGACACTACTACTTCATTAAGGCCAGCACGAGCCCCACAGGCCCGGCCCGTAGCTCTATTTCAACGATCAGGTGACCTGTACCCGGTACTACTGCTGCAAACTACGAACAGACGAGCAAGAAGACTGGTCATCCCCGTTGATTCTCTGGGAATAATTTTTCCGGTCAGAAAGAGAATGGCTGGCAGACTGAGCCACGTCGCGTCTCAGATCATGGGCGGAAACGGCGTCGTTTCTCGCTCCGTCGCTTCCTCCCTCCGGCTCCGCTCCGGCATGGGCCTCCCCGTCGGCAAACACATCGTCCCCGACAAACCCGTAAGCCTCTTCACTTCCCCCAGAAATTCACGATCATCTCTTGATTTAATTAAATGCATATCTAATTTAGATTCAATTTCGGTTCACTTTACTTCAACTGTTTCTTTCTAAATCTCCTGGTGCATTTTCGAACATTTATGAAAACCCTAGAAAAAACCTTTCTGCTTGTTTTTCAGATGCCTGTGAACGACGAACTTATGTGGGACAACGGGACTGCGTATCCCGAGCCCTGTATCGATCGCATCGCCGATACAGTCGGAAAGGTGAGCTCTTTGCTTCTGCTGATTGAAATTTGGCACTAAATGACTTTGTTAGAATTTGGTTCAGTTTTTTGTGGTTTGAAGGTCCTATGAAGTTTCTTATGGTTGTGCATTTGTTTGTGTTGATAGTATGAAGCTTTGGGGTGGTTGTGCGGTGGTTTGAGTTGTTTCACTGCTCTTGGACTGTTGGCTGTTTGGAATGACAAGGCCTCCAAGATCCCTTTTGTGAGTCACCATCACCCCTAATTTGGTATTATGAGCCTTTATTATCAAGGATTGTATTCGGGTTTGGTGGAATGGATTGTGGTTATATGTTCTGCTAATCCCATTGTAGAAGTATTAAAATCTCTTGTAGTTGTGGCGTTGGTGGTGTTGTTTTCTCCACTCTTTTTGCGTTTAGCATGTGATCGAGATTTGATCGAATCTTAAGCTTCTAGAAAATGCGAAACCGTTTTTTGTGTAACGTTTTAGATTTTTAGGGAAGACTGCAGAGTGTACAAGTTCATTGTTTGTGTCTTGCCTAAATATGTATGATTTATTCAGGCAGACCAATCTTCCCTTAGAGTCTAAGTTGAGTGAAAACATTTTGGGTGCTAGCGTAGGTAAACAGTTTTCTTTCTACTGTTACCACTCTGTTTAGACATGGTCCCTTGGCAAATAATTGACAAATGACAATGCCATCAACCTAACGGCTGTTCTGTACCATGTGACAAATTATCTCTCATATCCTCACCTGTATTTCCCTAGAAAAAGGTTCCCTGAGACCATCTTTCGATAGTAGACTCGGCATCTGCCCTTTTATGGATTGAGCTAAAGCATCTGTGGTTTCAGCACAAAATAATTATCTTGTTCGACAGCCCATATTCAGGACTATTTCGCTGAGAAGCGATTTTTTTTTTAATTTTAATTATGGGTAGAGTGTAGAGCTCATGAGAAAAAGCAGGAATCCAGAGAATTGGAATGACAAGTGAATTTTCGTACATGTTGGAATTTGGAGTAGTCTTTATTTGCGTGACCTGCTGTATTGTAAGACACGAGTTGAATGTGCTATATTTTGAATTTAGGATAAAGTATAACGGAATTGAATGAAATTTTACTTGGCTCTCTAGTGAGTTCAAACCCCAAAGTAATTAATCATGGGTTTCATCGTGAGAAGCAGCTGGCTATCCCATTTTGAGTGTAACTAAGCTTTTGCTTGTCTGACCACGTTGCTTGTCTTCTCAACTTCACAGCAGAGCAAATGCTCAACCGTATTCTAAAATTTCAATTTTTTGAACATAGATTGATAAGTCTTTCAGTATTTTTGTTGTCTTGATTTGGACCCTTTCTTTTTTTGGTAACCCAGAGTTTTATTAGAAAGAGGCAAAGACCAAATGTAAAGAGGAAATCCCTTAAAAACAAAATAAAAAAAACAAAACAAAGGCAAACAGCCTATACAGATAGAGAAACAACCCATTGAGAAAATATGCAACTAGAAAATAGCCAATAAATACAGATTAAGAAAACATTTGTGAAAGATTTACATTTCTGCTTTGAAAAGCTTTGATCCCATCTTCAAAAGTAATTTGACTAATGACAAAGGAAGGGGGTCATTGAATGCCTTTGAAAATCTGATTATTCCTTTCTTGCCATACAAAGTAAACTATAGCAACTAGTGATAGCCTTCTGACGGAGTTAGGAACACCTTTCCCTTTGAAAATCATGCAAAATCAAGAGACCTTCTGAGACCAAGGTGAATGACCAGTTGGAATGCACGAGAGCTTAGCAACATTATCCCAGATTTGCTTAGAGTATAAGCACCCAATGAATAGGTTATCTAAGGATTCATCATGGTGGCTTCTAAGAGAGCATGTAGGATAATTAAGGATCCCCCAACTATGGAGTTTGTCTTTTGTGCTGAGACTAAGCCTAACAGCCATCCAAAGGATAAAGTTGTCTTTGGATATGTTCTTATAACCAATCAAGCTTATGCCAATTTATAATAGGGTAGTGAACCCTTAACGCATCCCAAGTATAACAAACTTGGTACTTGGATGAAGAAGAATCAATCCAAATGACTGAATCAGGGGCATTTGGATTTGGAGGATAAGGAGGAGCATGAAGAGAAATGAATGGCCGAGTCCATCTTCATTATAGACGATAGAAACACCTTAGCTTTAAAATAGATACCAGAAACCAAATCAAACTGAAGCCCATAGTGATCCAAGAGAGGCCCAGCATAGTGCCAATTATCATGCCAAAGAAAATACAAGAACCATGCCCAGTGATTGTTTTGATAAAAGGCTTGGCTTTAGGCATTTCTTCCTCCATGTCCCAGAGCAAGATGACGCTACTTATTAAAAGAAAAAATGCAAGAGGACGGAAATTTCAAATTTGGGTCATTATCATTGATTTCTGCGAGAAGCACCTAAGCACTGCACATGTTGCTTCCACTGAATTGTTGAAACCTGAAAAATATAAGGTTTAAACCTAGAAAAGATAAGGTGCATGAACCCTTAAACTAAGACTCATTTGGAGCTTGGTTTTGCACAGATCCATCCACAAGCCAACACATTTGTGAAGAATGGCTGCTATCTCCTAATTTAAAATGCAGATAAAGTATCACTTAAGCAGACATTCTAGGGGATGGTGCTCTTATAAATAAGACATGATGGATGAATTAGGAAGTATGTTGCTCTTATAAATAAGAGGTTCTACTTCACAATGTTTCATTGTACACATTGTGGGGTGTTTGTAAAGTGTCCCTAACATGATCCTTAGACAAAACAAAACAACATAAATTACAGAGTTTCTTCCGTGCTAACTGCTAAGATACTACATTTGAGAAGTGGCTGACATGGTTTGATGGTATTGCCAAAAATTTGGTGGTTTGATAGTTTGGCTGTATGGACAGTGACAGATTAGTAGCATGGCTTAATAGAGGCCCTCTCTATCTTTCTCGTTTTTAGCTGGCTCTTTTTCCTTCTAAAAATATGCTAGTTTAATCGTTGGTGTAGAGTTAGGGTATATTATGCCTTGTGAGGAATATTGTAGAGGCTGAATCTTGGTCTTCAGGGGGGAAATGGTAGCATGCACTCCTGGTTTTTAGAATGGTTGAATTCAAATTTCCAATAAAAGGAAAAAGGACCAAATCCCTCCCGAGTAACGAAAGGACAGAACCTGATCATCCACATGCCCTACATAATGCAAAAAGGCACTACAACCCTAGCCTTTTTGTGGGAAGTCACCATAATCCCCAACTCGAGTACCAAGCACGGTTTCATGCTCCCTTAACCCCAACAAGTTCTTCCCACATCCTCCTGTTTGAATCATCATTTGTGTCGTGGAAGTGATCATCCTCCCTGTTTTTGAGAATACCTCTGTATCTCTCGCTGTCCTTTTGCGGTTAGATACAGAAGATTTTCTGCCACCATACCTTTTTCCAACAACCCTGGAGTCCTACTGGTTAAAATTTAAAACGCCCCATGCAGTTCCAACAGCCTCCATAAAGGCCTATTTTACATTTGTAAAATATCATCCAGCTTAGTTTCCTGCGGACAGACAACCCCTGCCTTTCATTTTCCAGGATGTATTTCGTAACATCAGAACATGGAATAGCCTTGTTGGTAACTCTTAAGTATTTCCTTAAGCTGCCAATCTTTTTTATAGCCTGTTCTGAAGCCTCAGTCCCCCAGCATCCTCCAAACCTGTCCAAGAAGGCACTGGCTGTCACAAGACTCTCAACAGGGAAGTCCCCATCCAGAGTCTGGATGGCTAGGGGCATGCACTCCAATGGTAGAATCTGTTCCCCTGCCTTTGAGTCACCCATCTCATGGCATCAAGGGCCCTAGTCACTAAGAATAGTTTCTTGTTTGTTCTTTTGCTAATTAGACAAACTGCTACTGGAAACAAAATACAATGGAAATGAATGTTATATGATACAGAAAGGCGGGGATTTGTTATGCAGACTAAAGGCAGAGATGAAGTTAATCATCATTTCTTTGATGATTAAGTAATTTTTTGCCAGCAGCTTGTAGACAAATGTTGCACCTGGCCTGATTTTCACATCAAATTGCTGGAAGAAGATATTCTTGATAGTGTTAAGTTGTTAACTGGTAATCAAGATGAAATAGCAAATGATTTTCGCATCCCCTTCTTTTTGCACATTACTAGACCATCTAATGGAATATGAAATTGATAATCAACGACTGAGCTCATAGTAATGCGTGTCTTCTCATAAGGGATGGGTACACTGTTGGGGATTGATATTCTCTTTAATGCTCGTGCCTAGGAGGAAATGTACATGGACTTGTACTGTTCATTCGAACCCATGATACATTTCCTCCGAAATTACGTGCGTTTGTATGTACTCCTAAAGTACAACGACGAAACTTCCTCATCAGACCACTCTTGGAATAGACAGATATCAATTAGGTCCTTCCTCGTATTCTGCATACTTTCCACTTTATTGAACTATATATGCCTCTGGTACTGAAAGCTGCAGGCGGTAAAACTTGCTATTGTAATTGTACACTGTTTTCCGTTGAATTATATTCAATTTTCTGGTTCTGATTGATGATATTCCCGCTTTCTCGCCAGGCGCCGAAGGTCTACCCTTATGACAACCTACGAGTTGAGCTCGGCGGAGAACCATAGGCATCTGGTTGCGATTCTATGACAGGACAATGTTGTTTGACGTCCGTGTCTGTCTCCTGTTTATTTTTTTACTTCTGGTAATTGAAGGCATCGAGTAATAATGTATTGCTGTTAGTACTGTTTCTGAAGTTTATATTGCTTAAAAGTGCTTTCAGGAACAAAAATGCATAGCCTCCATGTTTGCTACACCAATCTATGAAACAACTTTGTTCCCCCGCCAGAATTTTTTTTTCCCTATGAAATTACTCAAGTTTTTAGAGTTAAGAGCTATTTAGTTATTGCTCTTAAGTAACCTTCGTATTTTGTGTATCAATAATTATATAACCACACACAATTACATAAATATTTACACACTCACTCACAAATGGGGTGGGTCCCACACTCACTGGAGCTCAGTGGAGGTGTGCAGTGTGTGTGGGGCCCACCCCATTTGTGATTGTGTGTGTAAGTGATTGTGTAGTTGTGTGTGGTGCTACCATTACTACTGTTTCATGTATTGATAATGACAAAACTGCTTTGTTGGTGCCAAAACTCTAGTGCACAAAAGGCTTGTATTATGTGCAGAGTACAAGACTTTTATGCACTGGAGTTTTGGCATCAACAAAAACATTTTTGGTATTATCACTACCCTTGATATATTACTGTTCGGGAAATTGACAGCCAAGGACGTGTTTTGATAATTAACACCCGCCAAGGACATTTTATTCATTAACAAATGTTCTTAACATGTCCTTAAAAGGTATTCATTATTAAAACACGTCTTGGGCCGTCATTTTCCCATACTGTTCAAGATCTTATTTTTGTGGAAGAGCAATGCTACAAACACAACTGTGTCCAGAGCCGTTTAATGCACATGAGTCCACATGCATCGAATGACTCCAGATGCAGTTGTCCGGAGTGGCATTTTAAAGTCGTGGTCGTAAGACTATTTGTTTGTTGAATACACTTAATATGGATCTCATTTTACCACGAATTGGGGTTGTGAACCTGTTGTCAATTGGGATAAGGCCCTCTGCCCACGGCATTCCTTCTGCTCGAAACCATTCCCTGGCAAATGAGTACAAAAGTTTTATGCAAACGGGGGCAACTTTTTATCTCTTTGAAAATGTGTTCGCAGGATCTGGACCTAGAAATCAAAGCTGAGACAACAAGAGAGACTTGTGGTGGTGGTTAATAACTTGGTTTCAGATAGTTTGTTCTTCATTCTGTCCTCTTGTTACGGGCGGAGCTAGGCTTTTCAGAATGAGCGGCTGCATTGTTATGTTGGGGCCAGGGCCCACGGTCATTCGTCAATGATTCTACGGGAAATTTCAAGTCGGCTCCGCTTTTAATGTTTTGTACCTTGCAGAACCTTTTTTGAATTTCCCTTCTGCTTGGGCCCTGATGCACGTGAAGAATATATTATGTATGTGCTTGATGTTGACTTGTATTGATGTAGATGTATTTTTTTACTTTTTGTATTACAAACTTTAAAATGCAATATCTTTTATTATATATATCCGTTTTTTGTAAAATTTATTTTTTTAGAATCTACTCGATGAGATCTATAAAATAATACCCATATTGAATATGAAATTATGTTTAAAATTATTTAATTTTTTGGGTGCGAATTGGATATTTTTTGAGATGTGAATTGTTGTCTTTTTTTGTGTGAATTATCTATTAAAGGAGGGATGTGAATCTTTGTATGTGGGTGTGAATTGTGTATAACAAGATGTGCGAATTTTTATATAGGGTGTAAATTGTGGACAACATGGATTATGAATTGTGTACAACAAGAGTTTTAAGGGAGTGTAAATTATTTTTTCTTTGTGGATATGAATTATATGATATAAAAGGTCTGAATTGTGTGATAGATGAGAAATGAATTTTGTTTTTGAATGGTGTGAATTCTTTCATTCTGTACATAATTTAAGGAGTGTGAATTGTCTATTACAGGAGGTGTGAATTGCCTATTATAAATTTATAAGGGTGTGAATTCTTTAGGATGTGAATTCTGTGTCATTAAGGATGTGAATTGTATACAAAAGAGTTTAAGAGATATGAATTATCTGTTATATGGGGTATGATTTATTGTTTAATGGTGAATTGTATATAACAGAAGGTGTGAATTGTTGTATAGGGAAGTGAATTGTGTAAAACATGAGTTTAAGGGGGTGTGAAATGTCTATTATATGAGTGTGAATTGTATGTTATAGGGGATATGAATTGTGTATAACAGATGATGTGAATTACCTATTATAAGGGGGTGTGAATTGTTTATAATTTTGGGGAGTGAACTGTGTACAGTGTGTATAAATTCTGCATTTGATGGGTGTAAATTCTTTTATTTTGGAAAATAAATTGTGTATAATAACGGGTGTGAATTGTGTATAAGGTAGGACATGAATTGCCAATTATAGAGGATGTGAATTATGCTTTTTTTTTTGGTGTGAATTATGTATTTTGAGGAATGAATCGTGTAGAGGAGGTGTGAATTTTGCATTTGAGGCATGTGAATTCTTTGATT
Source organism: Rhododendron simsii (assembly GCA_014282245.1). Taxonomy (NCBI): domain Eukaryota; kingdom Viridiplantae; phylum Streptophyta; class Magnoliopsida; order Ericales; family Ericaceae; genus Rhododendron; species Rhododendron simsii. Next base: position 11,878,593 of record CM024959.1, on the reverse strand, counting down.
TTGGAGGGTGTGAATTGTTCAGAAGGGGTGTGACTTTTTAATTAAGGGGTAAAAAATAATTTTTTATGTGTACATAATTTCATATGCAAAATGGATCTTATTTGAAAGATATAATTGAATAGATTTCCAAAATTATTATTTTTTCAAAACTGGATATGCGCACACAACAAAAGTTATAATTGTTTAAAATTTTAACTATATATGTTTATGTATGTACAATGTATATGTATGGACAAATGTATGTACGCGTAACCATGTGATAATTTTAGAGAGAGAAAGAAAAAGTTATAATTAAAAATATTATTTGGTGGTTTTCAAACAATTCTCCACTACTTATCAAATGCCAAATGTCAATTGATTTATTAAATCACTAACAATAATAATGGGTCCACAATATTAACCAATGATGCATGAGTTGGAACATTAGATTCTAATGTTTCATTGCATTGGATAGTTTTTCCTAATCCTAAACCTGAAGCGTGTGGGTATAAAGAAAAAATGGCTTTCGCGGAAATGGTATGACATCCGCACGGTCTAAACATCCAGTGGATGCTCAAACTAGACCGGCCTGTCAGAACTCCATGATTCTATGAACTGTTTTCAGTGGTTGCAATTGCGCCCCCTATGGCAAAACACACACACACACTCTCTCTCTCTCTCTCTCTCTCCACTACAAGAAAAAGTGTATTTTTTGACGAAAAAAATGGTAACAAAATTTAATTTTTACCATATGTGACGAAAGATTTTCGTTACCAAAAGTTATTATAAGTGACGAAAAATAATATTTAAGTCACCAAAAGTGACCTTCATCATAAAGGTTGTCTCTGAAAGTCACTTTTGATTATGTCACCCTATAGTAACTTGCTAATGAAAATTTTGTTTTTCGTCAGCAAATATACTTTTTCTTGTAGTGCTCTCTCGTGTCGGTATGATCGATCTGGAACCTCACACAGAGAGAGCATCTCTCTCTCTCTCTCTCTCCTGTCGGTATGACCCATCTGTCACCTCATACAGAGAATCTCTCTGTGTGAGGTTACACTCTCTCTCGTGTCAATATGACCCATTTGAAACCTGGGGGGGGGGGGGGGGGGGGGGGGGGGGTGGTGTGGGGTTGGTCCCAGAAGGTCTAGGATTGTTGCATTTAGGACCCTCGTCATTTGGATTTATCCACAGGTCTATTGTTTATGATTATTACTACTCTTCGGAATGTGGTATAAAAACTGTTCAACGCTAGTATGAACGAGAGCTGGCTTTGGGCATGGCTTCATATATACGTCCAAATATTGGAGATTTAACTAATGCCAGAACAATTGGGTACCATATATATGTCACGGTGAAGACCTGTCGATTTCCGGCCTCCAGCGGAAAGTCTCTCGTAGTAAATGTCTTCATTCTTCCACTGGCTAGCTTCAAACTCCATGAGAGTGACCGCTTAAATTTGACAACTCGACGAGGAAGGTGCATGGGTTGCTCATTGGCATATGCCACTAAATTCTCATCTTGTCAGTATTGTTTCTGGCCGGATCAAGTGTCGGCCGATAGCTGCTCAATTTGGGTAAATAAACGCGGTGTTTTTGATTTGTTAAAGAAAAGGAAAATGAAAGATCTGTAGGAAAAGATATGTGAAATGATGCAGAAGAAGATTTAGTTCTTTACCTAAGTGCTGCAAAGTTGCAGATGGAAAAAACAATACTTAGAAATTGCATTGATGAGTTTGAGGCGTGGCTATGATCGATTAATGTAAGGTTGATAAAAGAGCCAAAAGAGCTTCGTTTGAAAATTGAATGAGTTTTAAAAATACGTTTGAGTTTTAATGGAGGCCCTCTCTATCTTTCTCGTTTTTAGCTGGCTCATTTTCCTTCTAACCCCAACAAGTTCTTCCCACATCCTCCTGTTTGAATCATCATTTGTGTCGTGGACGTGATCATCCTCCCTGTTTTTGAGAATACCTCTGTATCTCTCGCTGTCCTTTTGCGGTTAGATACAGAAGATTTTCTGCCACCATACCTTTTTCCAACAACCCTGGAGTCCCACTGGTTAAAATTTAAAACGCCCCATGCAGTTCCAACAGCCTCCATAAAGGCCTATTCTACATTTGTAAATATCATCCAGCTTCGTTTCCTGCGGACAGACAACCCCTGCCTTTCATTTTACATGCGTTTGTATGTACTCCTAAATTACAACCACGAAACTTCCTCATCGGACCAATCTTGATATAGACAGATATCAAATATGTCCTTCCTTGTATTCTGCATACTTTCCACTTAATCGAACTATATATGCCTCTGGTACCGAAAGCTGCAGGCGGTAAAACTTGCTATTGTAATTGTACACTGTTTTCCGTTGAATTATATTCAAATTTCTGGTTCTGATTGATGATATTCCCGTTTTCTCGCCAGGCGCCGAAGGTCTACCCTTATGACAACCTACGAGTTGAGCTCGGCGGAGAACCATATGCATCCGGTTGCGATTCTATGACAGGACAATGTCGTTTGACGTCCGTGTCTGTCTCCTGTTTATTTGTTTACTTCTGGTAATTGAAGGCATCGAGTAATAATGTATTGCTGTTAGTGCTGTTTCTGAAGTTTATATTGCTTAAAAGTGCTTTCAGGAACAAAAATGCATAGCCTCCATGTTTGCTGCACCAATCTATGAAACAACTTTGTTCCCCCGCCAGAATTTTTTTTTTTTTCCCTATGAAATTACTCAAGTTTATAGAGTTAAGAAAAGAGCTATTTGGTTATTGCTCTTAGTAACCTTCGTATTTCGTGTATCAATAATTATATAATCACACACAATTACATAAATATTTACACACACTCACTTACAAACGGAGTACGTTCCACACTCACTGGAGGTGTGCAGTGTGTGTGGGGCTCACCCCATTTGTGATTGTGTGCGGTGCTAGCATTACTACTGTTTCGTGTATTGATAATGCCAAAACTGTACTATGTGCAGTGTACAAGACTTTTATGCAATGGAGTTTTGGCACTAACAAAAATAGTTTTGGCATTATCACTACCCTTGATATATTACTATTCAAAATGCTTATTTTTGTGGAAGAGTAATGCTACAAACACAATTGTGCCCCGGAGGCGTTCGATACACATGAGTCCGCATGCATCGAATGGCTTCGGATGCAGTTGTCCGGAGTGGCGTTTTAAAGTCGTGGTTGCAAGACTATTTGTTTGTCGAATGATCTCATTTACCACGAATTGGATTTGTGAACCTGTGTTAATTGGGATAAGGCCCTCTGCCCACCACATTCCTTCTGCTCGAAAACATTCCCTGGCAAATGAGTACAAAAGTTTTATGCAAACGGGGGCAACGTTTTATCTCTTTGAGAATGTGTTCGCAGGATCTGAATCTAGAAATCAAAGCTGAGATAACAAGAGAGACTTGTGGTGGTGGTTAAGAATTTGGTTTCAGATAGATTGTTCTTCATTCTGTCCTCTTGTTACGGGCGGGAGCTAGGCTTTTCAGAATGAGCGGCTGCATTGTTATGTTTGGGCCAGGGCCCACGGTCGTCTGTCGATGATTCTATGAACTGTTTTCAGTGGTTGTAATTGGTAGGGGTGCACACGGTCCGGATTGGCCCGGTTCTCTAGAAAAGTTCTATAGAAAATCAATAATCGGATCATTTTCAATAGTTCTAGAAAATTGAAAACTAGAACCTGACCAATATATGCATGGAACCTAACTAGAATCAAACAGTAAAACCCGTCCGATTTTGGTTCAGTTCCCGTTCTATCCGATTAGCATCCAAACACTTATTTACAAAACATAAACTCATAAAATTAAAAATTTAAAGCATCAAATAACTCATAAAATAATAATAGACATTTTGAATAATCAAAGCCCAATATGGTTCGCGAAATACTTGACACTTGACCGAAAAACATTGAAGAAAAAATAAAGTAGCCAAAACCACTTATGCAATAATTAGATTCAGAGACAGAAAAACAGAAAAACATTAATGACCCATTATATTTAAGATTAGAATTAAACCTATATCATAAACTATAAAATATAGCAGCACGTCTTGAATTATAGAACAGTAGTTCCAATGCCCAAAACATCACTTAAAATTAGCATCACTAACATCTTTCATGTTTAAAAAGTACACCAATCTCTACACATATATTTATTTTTATATAATTATATATTAGTTCTAAACGGTCCGGTCCGGTTTTAACAACGATTCTTTAATTGAGAACCAGTAACTGAACCAAAATTAATGGTCCTTATTTTTTTTGGAAACATAACCTGACTGCAGAACGGAATTAAATAGGACGGTTCGGTCCGGATTGGATCGATTTTATGGTTCGGACGATTTTCTTGAACACCCCTAACAATTGCGCCCCCTACGGCAAAACACACACACACATACTCTCTCCACTACAAGAAAAAGTGTATTTGCTGACGAAATAAATGGTGACGAAATTTAATTTTTACCATAGGTGACGAAAGGTTTTCGTTACCAAAAGTTACTATAGCTGACGAAAAACAAGATTTTCGTCACCAAAATTGACTTTCACCATAACGGTTATCTCCGAAAGTCACTTTTGGTGACGTCATCCTATAGTAACTTTTGTTGACGAAAATTTTATTTGTCATCAGTAAATACACTTTTTCTTGTAGTGCTCTCTTATGTCAGTATGACCCATCTGGAACCTCACACAGAGAGAGAGTCGGTATGACCCATCTGGAACATCACACAGAGAGACTGTCTCTCTCTCTCTCTCTCTCTCTCTCTCTCTCTCTCTCTCATGTCGGTATGACCCATCTGGAACCTCACACAAAAAGAGCGTCTCTCTCTCTCTCTCTCTCTCTCGTGTCAGTATGACCCATTTTGAACCTCACACAGAGATCTGTCTCTCTGTCAGTCTCTCTCTCTCTCTCTCTCTCTCTCTCTCTGTGAGGTTCTGAATGGGTCATACTTACACAGAGATCTGTTCCTTTCTCTCTCTCTCGTGTCGGTATGACCCATCTGGAACCTCAGAGAGAGAGAGAGAGAGGGGGGTCTCAGAAGGTCTAGCATTGCTGTATATAGGACCCTCGTCAGTTGGATTTATCGTCAAGGTCTCCTGTTTATGATTATTACTACTCTTCGGAATGTGGTATAAAAACTGTTCAACGCTAGTATGAACGAGAGCTGGCTTTGGGCATGGCTACATATATACGTCC